>CM065801.1:100241669-100742669 GCA_033398695.1 Orobanche coerulescens | reverse complement strand
AATCGGGAGCGGCTTCAACATTCCAGCAGGCCGTTGATGCTCGATCTTAACCTACTGACAAGTCAAGCATTTCGAAACATAGTCCGCTACGTCTTTCTTCATGTTGCCCCACCAGAAGTTCTGCTTCAAGTCTTTATACATTTTACTGGTGCCCGGGTGGATAGAATAGGGCGAACTATGAGCTTCTTTCATAATCGTCTGTTTCAGAACATCAACACCGGGAACGCAGAGTCGGTTCTGAAATCTCAAAACTCCATCGTCATGAATTATGAATCCGGGGGCCTTTCCTTTGATCACTTCATCACGTAACCGAATCATCAGAGAATCATTTGTCTGTCTAGATTTGATTTCTTCGGTTAGAGATGAAGTTATATCCATCACGCACAGTTGTCCTTGGACTCTTTGTAACCACATTTCAATCCCTTCACGAATCATCTCTCGTTGAAGGCTAAGTTGGGATGTCAGCGTTTCCAGCATCTGAATAGAGACCGGTTTGCGGCTAAGTGCATCGGCCACTACATTTGCTTTGCCTGGATGATATAAAATCTCCAAGTCATAGTCCTTAATCAGTTCTAACCATCTTCTTTGCCGCATGTTCAACTCTTTCTGACTAAATATGTACTTGAGACTCTTGTGATCCGTAAAGATCTGACAGTGAGTCCCGTACAGATAATGCCTCCACATCTTCAAGGCAAAAACCACTGCCGCTAGCTCCAAATCATGTGTCGGGTAATTTACTTCATAAGGTTTCAGTTGTCGCGACGCATAAGCGATCACCTTATCATTCTGCATCAACACGCACCCAAGTCCTTGGTTCGAAGCATCACTGTAAACTATGAATCCTCCAGTTCCCTGCGGAAGTGATAGAATCGGTGACGTCGTCAATCTCTTCTTCAATTCGTCAAAGCTAATCTGACACAATTCATTCCACTCAAACTTTTGAGTTTTCTGCAGGAGTCGAGTAAGTGGGCGGGAGATTTTAGAAAACCCTTCCACGAATCGTCGATAGTATCCAGCAAGTCCCAAGAAGCTTCGGACCTATTTCACGTTCTTTGGAGGCTCCCAGTTCATAATTGCTTCGATCTTCTGAGGATCTACTCGGACTCCTTCAGCTAACACTACATGGCCGGGGAACATTACTCCCTTTAGCCAGAATTCACACTTAGAAAGTTTGGCGTACAATTGTTCGTTTCTCAAAAGTTCCAATACAATCCGCAAATGCTGCGCATGTTCTTCCGGACTCTTAGAATACACCAGAATGTCATCAATAAACACGACCACAAATTTATCCAAAAATTCAATGAACACACGGTTCATCAATTGCATAATTACAGCAGGTGCATTAGTGAGACCAAACGGCATCACTACAAACTCATAATGCCCGTAGCGAGTTCTAAACGCTGATTTCGGAACATCAGATTCCTTAATCCTCAGCTGATGGTATCCTGATCTCAGATCGATCTTAGAAAATACTGTTGCCCCTTGCAACTGGTCAAACAAATCATCAATCCGTGGCAACGGATACTTGTTCTTAATCGTCATCTTGTTCAGCTCCCGATAGTCAATACACAGTCGAAGCGACCCATCCTTCTTTCGGACAAAAAGAACTGGTGCTCCCCAGGGTGAAACGCTTGGCTGAATATAGCCCTTGTCCAGTAACTCCTCTAGCTGCTTCTTCAGTTCGTACATCTCAGTAGGTGCCATACGATACGGCGCCTTGGAAATTGGTGTAGCTCCGGGTTCCAGCTCTATGGTAAATTCCACATCCCTTCGTGGAGGTAGTCCCGGTAATTCGTCAGGAAATACATCTGGAAATTCGTTCACAACAGGAATGGATGAAAGTTCCATAATTTCGTCTTCTTTCTTCATTGCGTAACACCAGTACCCGGTACAGCCCTGTTTCAACAATTTGACAGCTTCCATCGCCTTGATCAATTTTCCTGAGCTTCCCGGTTTCCATCCTTCGAACAGTACTTCGGAGCCATCATCAGCTATCAGTGAAATTTTCCTCCTTCGGTAGTCTACAATTACTCCATACCGATTAAGCCAATCGTCTCCGAGTATCAGGTCATCTCCTTGCATTTCTATCACGATCAGATTTGAGAGCCACTCTCTGCCTCCAAATGATACAGGGAAATTTCTAGTTTCTAAATTTCCGACAATCCTCTCTCCACTCGGTAAACCAACAACATAAGGTTCACAAGCATGAAAACCGGAAATATTCAAACGATTTACACAAGACAAAGATATGAAAGAATGTGTAGCTCCTGTATCGAACAAAACGCTAACTGGCTGGGAAAGGATTTGGGACAAGACTGATGCGACAAGAAGATCACGATCATCTGTCCTCCTCATCTCGCATGCATGTGGGGAGCAGATCCGGCACTCGATGTCCCCTTTCGGTCCCATTGTCCTCTCGCTCGCCCGCGGCCAAAATTCCGAGGCATCTCGAACACTTTGCTGCGTCACTGGACACCGGCTTCCTTCGAATCGGCCGTGATGAACGGGTTCCATTGTACTTAGTGGCGTCCTTACAAAACGTCGCACGGTGCCCTTCTGTCCACACTCAAAACATGTAATCGAGTGCGCAAACAATCACGCCAAAGGTGGCACAGGCGACCACGGTTAAAGCACTTCCTAGCCGTATCCGTCGTGGTGACATTGTTCCGTAATTCTTTCCGCTCTTAGATGGGTGCGGAGGCTTCTTGAAAGAAAAGAAGACTGGGCCTTGCGGGCCCATCGCTCTTGTGCTCGTAAAAGTACCGAGACTTTCTGTTTCTTCGACTCCGTGAACTTCTCCATTGCCGCTTCTTTTATTTCATACGCCAACGCCTTATCTCGTATCAAGTGAGAGTGGTACATTCAAAACCGGACATGTACCTCTGGATTTCTGGTTTCATCCTCATTTCAAAATGAATCATCATCTCCGCATCTGTTCTGACCAGATGTCGAACAAATGCTAACTGCTGGTTAAACGTCTTAATCGTCTGGGATACGGGTTCGTCTGATGGTTGAGGGGAGAAAAATTCCCGAATTTTGGCTTCCCTCACAGGAAGAGGGTGTTGGAATATTTATTCCACACATTACTTAATTTATGTTTTGATGATTAAAGTTGCTAAACTACAAAACAACATCGAGGCGAAGCAAAACGGCGAAGCAGGCGAAGACGCAAAAATTGCAATCTGGACTGTTTTAGCGCACGCTAAGGGACATATGTTAGCGCACGCTAACGAGGAGTCAGCTGCATTCCAACCTAGTATCGAAGTAAGCTGCAGTGAAGTCAGCAGATAGATAGCGCACGCTACACTCTATTATTAGCGCACGCTACCCTCTATTATTAGCGCACGCTAAAAAGGATGATTAGCGCACGCTAAGATGTTTGAATCTAGTCAATCCGAACGTTGGGAAAAGCAGGTCAAAGTCAGCATATCAAACGGTCACTTTGAAAATCCATGCAACGGATATATTGGATTAGCGCACGCTACAAAGGAAGTGGTAGCGCACGCTAATCGCATGGCGAGCTACCGGATCTAAATATAAAGTGATTAACGCACGCTACATGAAAGCCTTTACGTACGCTAGAGCAAAAATGTGCGATAGCGCACGCTAAGAAGGAAGTGGTAGCGCACGCTAACTGTTAAGGGCAGTAGCTACTGGACTGAAATATAAAGTGATTAACGCACGCTACATGAAAGCCTTTACGTACGCTAGAGCAAAAATGTGCGATAGCGCACGCTAAGAAGGAAGGCTAGCGCACGCTAGCTAGTCAACTGGCAGCAACGGCTAGTAAGGAGGAAGAAGGCTATAAATACCAAGGAGTTGGTATTATTCCACACAACAACATTGAGCAAAGCATACATACGTGTTATATCATTGTAAACATTATAGTTGTTGTTCTTGAGCTTAATTAAGAGTGATTGAGTGTTATACACAAGATCATACACGAGCGATAAAAAGAAAAGATACGATTTGATTCGGTGTTATTAGGATCAAGGATCCGGCATTGTTAGAATCACAATCGCTATCTTAGTGAGGTTTATCTAGTACCCATAGAAAGCTAGAGTGGTTGATTCCTTATCCAATAGAAAAGGAAAAACGGTTTTACTCGGACCGATAGAAGACGAGCTTGTAACGGTAATCCCTCGACCGATAGAAGAGAGGCGTAGAGGTTTTGATCTTAAGCCTAAGGAAAAAGATACATCGAGAGAGGACGTAGGCTTCGTTAATAGCCGAACCTCTATAAATCCTTGTGTGATTTATTTTTCCGCAATTTATTTTCGCTTCCGCATAAAACGGCGCAAATATCCGATTTGGTACCCAACAATTGGTATCAGAGCGGTACTCCAATACGCGGCTTAACATCCGAGGAGAAAAGATCCAATGGCGTTTCAAATGGGTCCCGTCGAAGGCCTTGCTCTCAACCGACCACCATTTTTTGATGGCTCAAACTTCATGACATGGAAGAAGAAGATGTCTATATTCATCCGAGCATATGACATCGAGCTTTGGAAGGTGATTTGTCTTGGTCCGAAAATTCCAACAAATTCCAATGGTACGCTCAAAACCTTCGAAGAATATGATGATTCCGATTGGAAAAACGACCACTATAATTGTAAGGCAACTCAACTTCTCTATTGTGCCTTAAATCCGGAAGAACACAACCGGATATCATCGTGTGATAGTGCCAAAGAAATCTGGAAAATGCTTGAGGTAACACACGAAGGTACGTCTCAAGTCAAGGAGACGAAGATAAACATGCTCCTTCACGATTATGAATTATTCCAAATGAAGGACGATGAATCCATCTCGATTATGCTCGACCGATTTTCGGTCATCACTAATGGATTAGCATGTTTTGGAAAACCACTTTCGAGTAGTGAGAAAGTAAAGAAAATTCTCCGATCACTACCTCGAGAATGGGACGGTACGGTTACGGCAATAATGGAATCAAAAGATTTAAATACTCTCGATTTTAGTGCTCTCGTTGGTTCTCTTATCAACTACGAGATTGTTCTAAAATCTCGGAATGCCAAACCGAAACCGAAGGAGAGGTCGATAGCCTTCAAGGCTAAAATGTCGAAGAAGAAAGAAGAAACCCCGGTGGACGAAAGTGACGAAGAAATGGCATATTATGCCAAAAATATTAATAAGTTCCAACACTTATTAAACCGGAGAAAGAAGGACATTCAAGCGGGCGAACCTAAGAAATTCGACAACACTTGCCGATTATGTGGTAAACCAGGCCACTTTGCTAAGAATCACGAGTAAAGCAAAAGGAGGTTCTAATCGCAACATGGAGCGACGAAGATCCCTATGAAGATTTTCTTGATCAAAATAATCTCGCGCTCATGGCCCGGAGTTCATTCGACGATAGCGACGTCGAAAGCCAAGTAAGTAATTCTTACGACGAACTTTTTGAAGCATTCAAATTATTACATACGGACTATCAAAATGCTTTAAATGAAATTAAATCCCTCAAGTCTAAATATAAAACTTTGGAAATTGAAAATTCCAAAATACTTGAAAAAGGGAAATTTGTCGAAATCGATCATTCGAAATGCATTGAAAATGAAAATATTTTGAAGAATGATCTCGCTAAAATCCAAACCGAGCTTAAATCTTTGACAAAGAAATTCTCGTGCGGAAACGAGAAATTTGAACAAATGCTTGGTGTTCAAAAGTTTACTTTGAATAAAGAGGGGTTAGGATTCAAAACTCGTTTGAAAGACGAATCCGTTAATTTCAATATACCCCGTTGCGAAAAGTGTTTAAAAATCGGGCATCACATTTCAAATTGCAAAAGCCCAAAACGGACGATAAAAATTAAAAAGATTTGGGTTCCTAAAGGAACAAACGTTTCAAACATCGTCTATGTTTCAAAAGAAAAACCAACTATCGGTTGGATCCCCAAAAATAAATTTTGATAAATGGTATTTTACAAAGGGGGAGAAGGAAATAATATTTTCAGGGGGAGTTTATACCCTTCTTTAATGCATAAATTGGTATCATGCATATTTATATTTCATTTGGTATACTTTATATTTTTTTTACTTTTTGATGAAAACAAAAAGGGGGAGAAAGATATGAATTGAGATAAAAATGATAAAAATGAGAAGGAGATGAAGAGGAGATAAAAATGAGAAAAATCGAAGAAGTCGAAAAGAAAAGAAAAGCATACAAATAGGGGGAGTTGAAAAAAATTGAAAAATAAAAACACGAAGGAGTTGAAAAATAAAGGAGATGTCGAAAAGAGAATTGGAGAAACTAACGAAACGATCAAAGCCGAAAACTTTGATTCGTAGAAATATACATATATTATTTTTTACAGATTATTCAATTCAAGGGTTGTTTTGTAATCATCAAAAAGGGGGAGATTGTTGGAATATTTATTCCACACATTACTTAATTTATGTTTTGATGATTAAAGTTGCTAAACTACAAAACAACATCGAGGCGAAGCAAAACGGCGAAGCAGGCGAAGACGCAAAAATTGCAATCTGGACTGTTTTAGTGCACGCTAAGGGACATATGTTAGCGCACGCTAACGAGGAGTCAGCTGCATTCCAGCCTAGTATCGAAGTAAGCTGCAGTGAAGTCAGCAGATGGATAGCGCACGCTACACTCTATTATTAGCGCACGCTACCCTCTATTATTAGCGCATGCTACAAAGGATGATTAGCGCACGCTAAGATGTTTGAATCTAGTCAATCCGAACGTTGGGAAAAGCAGGTCAAAGTCAGCATATCAAACGGTCACTTTGACAATCCATGCAACGGATATATTGGATTAGCGCACGCTACAAAGGAAGTGGTAGCGCACGCTAATCAAGTAAGGCGTAGCTACTGGACTGAAATATAAAGTGATTAACGCACGCTACATGAAAGCCTTTACGTACGCTAGAGCAAAAATGTGCGATAGCGCACGCTAAGAAGGAAGTGGTAGCGCACGCTAACTGTTAAGGGCAGTAGCTACTGGACTGAAATATAAAGTGATTAACGCACGCTACATGAAAGCCTTTACGTACGCTAGAGCAAAAATGTGCGATAGCGCACGCTAAGAAGAAAGGCTAGCGCACGCTAGCTAGTCAACTGGCAGCAACGGCTAGTAAGGAGGAAGAAGGCTATAAATACCAAGGAGTTGGTATTATTCCACACAACAACATTGAGCAAAGCATACATACGTGTTATATCATTGTAAACATTATAGTTGTTGTTCTTGAGCTTAATTAAGAGTGATTGAGTGTTATACACAAGATCATACACGAGCGATAAAAAGAAAAGATACGATTTGATTCGGTGTTATTAGGATCAAGGATCCGGCATTGTTAGAATCACAATCGCTATCTTAGTGAGGTTTATCTAGTACCCATAGAAAGCTAGAGTGGTTGATTCCTTATCCAATAGAAAAGGAAAAACGGTTTTACTCGGACCGATAGAAGACGAGCTTGTAATGGTAATCCCTCGACCGATAGAAGAGAGGCGTAGAGGTTTTGATCTTAAGCCTAAGGAAAAAGATACATCGAGAGAGGACGTAGGCTTCGTTAATAGCCGAACCTCTATAAATCCTTGTGTGATTTATTTTTCCGCAATTTATTTTCGCTTCCGCATAAAACGGCGCAAATATCCGATTTGGTACCCAACAGAGGGCAATACTGAGCTTCCATCATCATTTTAAATTCCGTCCAATCGGCATCATGATCTGCAGGTCGGATAGCTTCCCACCACTCGGATGCTTCCCCTATCAGAAAGTACTGGGCAATAGGAGCTCTCCTATCGTCCGGGCAATTAATTCCAGCAAAAATTTTCTCCAGTTCCTTCAACCAATGGTCCCAAGTGGGAGTCTCAGAAAAGCCGTCAAATTTGGGTGGTTGCATCTTTGCCACTTCTTGTAACCATCGGTCACCTCGATGTCCCATTTCTGGAATCCTTTGTTGTCCATCTCCCTGCTGAATTCCTGCCGCCACTTGCATTCGGTCCACGACCTGAGCGAACTGAGTCATCTGGTTCACGACTTGACGAAGGATTTCTGGCACACCAGGTTCCGGTTCGTTATTGATGGATTGCTGCGGCTCGCCTGAGCTATGACTAGCCTGATTAGAAGGCGACGCCTCCCTTTCAGCATTCCTTCGTCCGCGTCCACGACCGCGACCACGTCCTCGTCCGCCTCTCAACATACTGTAAGCACAAGTACTTAATATACAGGAAACAACATCGTTCTAATATTCGAGTATAAAGAGACACAACATGTAAAGAACAAGATAGAGTTTAGGAACTTACAACCACTGTTCGCATGAAGACGTAGGCAGTACAGTGATGTCGTTCACGACCGGTTACCTCAAAAGACATAAATGACCCCTATTTTAACCCAACGGCTAAGATATCCATAATCTTAGCTCCGATACCATATTCTGTAACACCCCCGATATATTCAGGAATATTACAGCGCCGTAAATACTTTACATAAGAATTTACAAGGCTGAGTAAAAGAAATGACAATAACAGATACCAGTTTATGAAATTTCTGAAATAAAATTCAACCGACTGGTTCAAAACCGAAATTACAATTATCCCATGAAGAGTTATTATTACATCATCAAAATCCAAACATTATAAATCGACAACGTACTCGAGTACTTATTGAAAATAACCAATAAATAATGCATAACGAACCCGGTCGAAACATCACTCTGCACCCTCGTCGTCATGCATCTCCAGTGGTTGTTTCCCCACTCTCCTGGATCCTGAACATACACAAATGTTCACCCCCGAAGGGGTTAGCACAACGATGCTAGTACAAGTACAATAATCATACAACAGTGATATAATCAACAATTATATCTTAACAAGTTTCTCCAACGAGAATATCCACAACACATATCATATCATAACATTTCCAACATACAGATGGTATTCCAACGATCCAGCGCACACAGCCATAGATTCCCATGATGATCCCGTCGGACCAACGCATGGTGGAACTACCTGTCCAACGATCCAGCGCACACAGCTATAGATTCCCATGATGATTCCCGTCGGATCAACGCATGGTGGACATATATTCACAACATATTTACACGATACAATCACATCATAATTGTCATAATATAAACAATTCTAATTAGAGTACTTGCCTTGGTTCGTTGACAAGAATAAACTTCCACGAATATCAAAATACTCGAAGGTCGTCCCCTTCGATCAGTCACGTGTTAAGCTCGAACCTTAACAAAAGAAATAGTACAGAATTCATTTCGTGCATTTAACGTCTAACAATTCAACAATTACGGTAGGAAGTCCTTAATATGAAATGCTGCGATGCATTAACGCACGCTACGAATCATATGTAGCGTACGTTAATGCTACTCGTTAGCGTACGCAGTACACACCGCCTAGCGTACGCTAACCCGGCATTGTCAGTGCCTCACTGATCAGCCGACTGACTCGGCTGATGATTTAACGCACGCTAAGTCCAAAACGTTGCGTACGCTAAACGTACTCGATAGCGCACGTTAAATCTCGTATATCAGCGCACGCTAATAGTGCATGGCAGTTCACTGGAGGGCAGCAGATTTACACAAATAGTGATGAAGTAAGCGAATTCTTCAGTGATTCGATGTTTGTTATCTGTCTTCATGTTATATTCATAACCTTTATGAATGATCTCAAGGATAATAACAACTTCAAGATGCAAATATACGCATAGTCATCATGACACCATAATCCATCTTGATTACAATTCTCATGCGAAGTTGGTGATCTCCGGTTTATGTATTAGATTCTACTATCATTATACATATTCAGACTTCATCTTGAGGTGAACTAACAATTTCAACTTATACGAAAGAATATTTCCTAAGATGATTCTTCCTTTAAGTTCTTATAACATCTCTTCCAAATCATGATCACAAAGATAACATAAATCATACGGATTGTTAACTTCAGAATATTTCTCTCATCATTTGAAGTACTAAGATTCCAACTTCAAGGTTCCAACAATAGTATCGTAATTGTAGACATTCCAATCTTCTAAACATGATGTGTTGAATAATTCACTAATGAAATTCAATATCTCGTTAACATGATCATCATATCCATTGGAAATCCAAATCTAAGACTGGTGATAGGTTGAACATACCTTAATATGCCGAAATCACTGAACCACGAGGTATAATCCGACTCCGGTTGGTTATGTGCCACTCCAAGGTGTTACTTCTCTTCAATGATCACTAATATATGTTCTAAGTGTTTAGAAGGGAGATTCTTGCTCTCTGGACTCTCAAAGATGAAGTATAGACGAAGGAAATGAAAGCCAAAGCGGTTGTTGTCCCATTTATAATATTCTGCATTATTGACAAGTTAGCGCACGCTAACAAGCATCCCTTAGCGTGCGCTAATAATGGTTGACTTCAGAATTTGTCCGGGTGCGTCAGCGGGAATCTTATCCGGACCCATGTCCCGGCTGGCGCATGTGTTAGCCGTCCCGCTCAATAATTGAGTTCTTAGCGCACGCAACTCCTATCTTCATAGCGTGCGCTAATAATGGCCCGATAGCGCGCGTTAAGATACATTCTTAGCGTGCGCTATCACGAGGTTGCTTGAGCAATTTTGCAAGTTTCTACACTTATGTACAATGATATCAATGCACGAAATATCATATTCCAATAATCAAAATCATCAATCCAAAATAATACAGGGTTGAATACGGATGAAATACACCGTAATAAATCCGGATATTACATGAAGTGTGAACAAAGAATTAAAAAAATGATATTACAATAGATATTTTGAATTAAATAATCAATTGTATTCTTTAAAATCACCTATAAAAGGACATCTTCATCCATTGCAAAATCACCAATTCTCACTCATCTTCTTGCTAAGAAATACTCCTTTCTTTTAGCAATATATCTTCCTTAGAACTCTCAATTTTAGTTTGTATTTCATTTTTGGTTTGAAGTTTTTCCTTTCATTTAGTTTGTAATTGAAAAGTGCTTGATCAATAAGCACTTAGTATTTTACTTAGTGTTTTACTTTCAATTTTTGTAAGCTTGTAACCTTTAAACAAGTTTGAAGTTTGTTTCTTGCACTTTGATTCATCATATTCAAGTAAGTTTTATCTATTGTCATTAAGTTCTAGTAATTATAAGTTTATATATATATATATATATTATGTATACCAATTATTTCTATTATAATTTTAGTATGTATAAACCAATGAGTAGCTAATATTTCTTCCTAGGGGAAGGGGGATTTCTATTAGGTTATATATTGAGTATTTGATTGATTTACACTATTTTTAGGACTAATTGGTTTAAATAGAGATTGATCATATCCTATTTTTACTAATGAAATCTTCTTGATTGATTGTTGAGTGAATTGAAAACATATCTTTTCAATCTATCAAATGTTAATCTTGTTATCAACATCTTAAGATTGCGAAAGTGGTTAAGACATATTTGAATACGAAAGTTATGAGGTGAAAAGTTGATTACTCGATGAACGATCGTTTATCCTAAAAATAGTCAAGTTAGAGAAATGAAAGGACTAATTGGTTTAAATAGAGATTGATCATATCCTATTTCTACTAGTGAAACCTCTTTGATTGATTGTTAAGTGTATTGGAAACACATCTTTTCAATCTATCAAGTGTTAATCTTGTTATCAACATCTTAAAAAAGAGAAAGTGATTAAGACATCTTTGAATACGAAAGTTATGAGGTGAAAAATTGATTACTCGATAAATATTCGTTTTTCTTTTATATCCATATAAATCAATTCCTATACTTAATTAAATACCTAATTTAATGAACCCGTAATCCCCTAGATTTTATAAATTCCCAACTCATTTTAATTCTATTCATTTTCACTAGTTAAAAATAATTTACTATAAATAGTCTAGTTAAAAATAGTCTTAATATAAATAGTCTAGTTAAAAATAGTCTTAATATAAATAGTCTAGTTATAAATAGTCTTAATATAAATAGTCTAGTTATAAATAGTCTTAATAAAAATAGTCTAGTAAAAATAGTCTTATATAAAATAGTCTTTTAAAAAATAGTTTGGTTTAAAATATAGTGCATTTAATTTAGTTAATATTTAAAAAACTAAAAATATATTTTAGAATATTTTAGTATTTATTTCTCGCAATTTGTAACAAAATATTATACGAAGCCCTGTTGAACAATCCTCGAGAGAAAAGACCTTGGTAGAACTTACCACAACTACTTCTACCTCGTATATATTTGCGAGCGACTCAAAAACTCCTACTTTTAGGATAAGTTTTTGTCGATCAAATTTTGGCGCCGTTGCCGGGGATTGTTTTAGGCCAAATATAATTTTTGTATACTTTTATTTATATCTTGTGATTTAATCTTTCTTTATTTTTTGCATCTTTTATTCCTCTTGTTCTTATTTTTTTTTCACATAAGGTGCGCTTAACTGTTTTCTAGTCTATGCAGGGCCGTAGGTCTCTTGCAAGAACTTTGGTACCATACAACGAAAACGTTCATCCCGATTATCGAGTTGGAGATAGCCTGGAAGATATTAGCAGTGAAGGAGAATTTTTGACAGAAGAAAACACTGAATCTTCTGATCAAGAAGAAAAGTCAAACGAAGAACATATGGCAGACCAACAAACTTTGAAAGATTTTGCTAGACCGGTGATCGGTACAACAATGTCATGCATACAACTTGGCCAGACAGCACGAAATTATGAATTGAAATCCATTCATTTCAACCAACTCCCATCTTTTTATGGGATGCCAAATGAGGATCCTTTAAGTTTTATTCGTGATTTTTACTCGGTTGTAAATACCTTTCCATTACAACAATTGACCGAGGATCAATTAAAAATGAGGTGTTTTCCTTACACTTTAAAAGATCGAGCAAAAACATGGATTATGACGTTGCCACCAAATTCATTGGCTACTTGGGATGATGTGTGCAACAAATTCATGTCTAAATTTTATCCACATCATAAAACGGCGGATCTAAGGACCAAAATTGCGGCTTTTACGCAATCGGAGGGTGAACAATTTTTTGAAGCATGGGATTGTTTCAAAACTCTTTTACTAGCATGCCCCCATCATCATTATCCTTTACACTGTTTGAGTCAAACTTTTTATGATGGGCTAACTCATAATTGCCAATTTACTGTTGACAATGCAAATGGGAGATATAGAACACTAACAACGCAAGCCGCTTTGATTTGTTTGAAAACTTGCTATATCCTCCCGGCAAAAGAGTGCACGAGGCAGAGAGTCGGAGCTAATGAAGTAAATTCCACCGGCGATCTCACCGCGCAAATTGCCGAGCTAACCAAACAAGTCCAACGACTTACAACTCAAGGAATTTCTCAACCACCCACTCATGCCATCTCAAGAAGTATTTTTCACGGTGGTGAATATAGTCATGCACCCAACATCAATCCCCGACGAACCCCGAAGAGGTAAATGCTTTAAATAATTTTTACCAACGCCCAAAAATGACCCTTTTCTCAAACCTATAATCCCGGTTGGCGAAATCACCCTAATTTCTCTTGGGGTGGGAATCATCACCAACAACCACCACCTCCTCAACATCAAAATTTGCAACAACCATATCAAAGACCAAACCAATTCCAAGGGTCGCCCTCAAACCAACCGTAAAACCCTCATTAGAAGAAACACTTCAATCATTCATCCAAAACTCGGATCGAAGATTTGAAGCAATGGAAGCATCAAGAAACGAGTCGAAGCTCAAGTCCGCAACTAGCAAATCAACCGCAAAATAACCGAAAGGGAGGTTACCAAGTCAACCCGAACAAGCTAAAGCTATCACCACGCCGAGAATCGGTAAGATTTATAACAATCAAGTTGATTCCCCTTCTAATGATGATATTTCAATTATTGCAGGAAACAAGGACGAAGATAAGGAGTCAAATGAAAATTCTAAAGAAGAAGTCCCCATCCCAACACTCCACAAATCTACAAATTCATACAAACCCCCAATACCTTTTCCAAGTCGACAAAAAAATGAAAAACTTGAGAAGCAATTTCTAAAATTTTTTGATATGCTGTCCAAAGTAAATGTAAACCTTCCTTTATTGGAAGTAATAAAAAGTGTCCCAGCATACGAAAAATTTTTCAAAGAATTACTTACGGATAAAAAGAAGTTTGGATATAGAGAAAAAATCATTGTCTCAGAGGTTATGTCTGCATTGCTCCAACAACGATTACCTCCCAAACAAAGTGATCCAGGTAGCTTCATCATAAATATCGCTATGGGAAACGATAAGAAGACCACTGGTATGCTTGATCTTGGAGCAGGTATAAATTTGATGCCATTATATATTTTTGAGCAACTTGATCTTGGTGAACTTAGCCCAACTAAAATATGTTTACAATTGGCCGATAGATCGCTTCATTATCCTATTGGAATTATCGAAGATATTTTGGTTGACATAGAGGGGCTTATTATTCCAGCAGATTTTGTTGTCTTAGACATGGGACAATGTCTAGAAAATGGAAAAGATCATTCTATTTTATTGGGAAGACCTTTCATGGCTACCGCTGAAACAATAATTGATGTTAAAAGAGGAAAATTAACCATGAGTGTGTTAAATGAAACCGTGACATTTTCTGTGTTTAATTCGCCCCCTGTTCCTAGTTATGATTTATACGAGGAGTGTGCTTTTGTTGATATTATTGACAATTATGTAGAAACTCTCATTATACAGGAACAAGTAATGGAATGTTCAGAGCTTAACCCGGAAGTTGAAGGAGAAGTGTGCGAAAATCTCTTACAGGGGATTAAGATAGATAGTCTGGAGTCGTTAATGGATAGCAAAGAAAAAGAAATACCGGAGCTTAAAGAATTGCCTAAACATTTAAAATATGTTTTTCTTGAAGAGGGAAATAAAAAACCCGTAATTATTAATGCAGAATTAAGCAAAGATGAAGAATTTCTTTTAATAGAAGTTTTGAAAAAATGCAAAGAGGCAATAGGATGGGGTTTGAGTGATATTAAGGGAATTAGCCCTTCAACATGTATGCACAAAATAATCCTAGAAGAGGGAGAAAAACCAAGAAGAGAAGCACAACGAAGATTAAATCCCAATATGCTAGAGGTAGTAAAAAAGGAAATTTTAAAATTGCTAGCTGAGGGAATTATTTATCCGATTGCGGATAGTGAATGGGTAAGCCCGATACATGTGGTGCCAAATAAAAGTGGCATAACAGTGATTGAAAATGATAAGGGAGAGCTAGTACCAACAAGGGTAACAACCGGGTGGCGGATGTGCATGGAATATCAAAAATTAAATGCCGCCACCAAAAAGGATTATTTTCCTCTACCTTTTATTGACCAAATGCTTGATAAACTTGCAGGACACAAATTCTACTGTTTTCTTGATGGCCTTTCAGGGTATTATCAAGTGGCGATTGCACCCGAGGACCAATCGAAGACCACATTCACATGCCCTTTTGGAACTTTTGCTTGTCGAAGAATGCCCTTTGGATTGTGCAATGCACCAGGAACTTTTCAAAGGTGCATGTTGTCAATTTTCTCAGATATGATCGGCGATTCTATTGAGGTATTTATGGATGACTTTTCAGTATTTGGATCATCTTTTGATGATTGCTTAAATAA
This sequence comes from Orobanche coerulescens, assembly GCA_033398695.1. Taxonomy (NCBI): domain Eukaryota; kingdom Viridiplantae; phylum Streptophyta; class Magnoliopsida; order Lamiales; family Orobanchaceae; genus Orobanche; species Orobanche coerulescens. The sequence goes on along the minus strand of CM065801.1, from coordinate 100,727,046 downwards.
ATTGACCAAAGTACTTGAACGTTGTATTGAAAGCCATTTAACTCTCAGCTGGGAAAAAAGTCATTTTATGACAGAAAGTGGAATTGTGCTAGGCCATGTGGTGTTAAATCATGGAATTGAAGTCGACAAAGCAAAAATTGATGTCATTCAAAAATTACCGCCACCAAACAATGTAAAGGCAATCAGGAGCTTTTTAGGACATGCCGGTTTTTATGGAAGGTTTATCAAAGATTTTTCAAAAATAAGTAAACCTCTCTGCACTTTGCTTACCAAAGATGTTTCCTTCATTTTCGATGACGCTTGTCTCGACGCTTTTAAAACCTTGAAAGAGAAACTAACCACGACACCAATCGTAATTGCCCCTGATTGGTCTTTACCTTTTGAAATTATGTGCGATGCATCTGACCGAGCTGTTGGTGCAGTTTTGGGCCAAAGAATTGATAAAATGCTCCGTGTGGTTTATTACGCTAGTCTAACATTAAATGATGCGCAGGTTAATTATACGACAACCGAGAAAGAATTATTAGTCATGGGTTTTCACCGGATAAATTTAGATCTTATATTGTAGGATCTGAAGTGATTGTACATTCGCACCATGCGGCTTTACGACATCCGTTGAAAAAGCAACAAGCGAAACCTCGGTTGAGTTGGAGGATTTTAATGCTACAAGAATTTAATGTGGAAATAAAGGAACGGAAAGGAAGTGAAAATGTGGTCGAGACCATTTGTCTCGTTAAAAATAACGAAGAAATAGATAACAAACATGAACAAATTGTGGACTCTTTTCCACATGAAAATCTATTTAAAATTTCTTCGGTACCTTGGTTTGCAGATATTGTGAATTATTTGGTTTGTGAAATGCTCCCACCTAACATTTCTTACCAAGAAAAGAAAAGGTTTTTATCATCATGCAAAAACTACTTCTGGGACGAACCATGCCTTTTTCGATTATGCAAAGATGAAATCATGAGGCGATGTGTCCGAGAAGATGAGCAACAAAGTGTACTAACCTTCTGCCACGAACTTCATTGCGGAGGACATTTTGGCGGACAAAAGACCGCTAACAAAATTCTCCAATCTGGTTTGTATTGGCCATCCTTATTTAAAGACGCATATCATTTTTGTGTTCAGTGCGATAGGTGTCAACGAACTGGTAATATCGGAAAAAGAAATGAGATGCCCCTCACGATCAATTTGGTCGTAGAAATTTTTGATGTATGGGGAATTGATTTTATGGGACCATTCACTAAATATGGAAATTTTGAGTACATTCTTTTAGCAGTCGATTATGTATCCAAGTGGGTTGAGGCAATCCCCGCAAGGACTAATGATGCTAATATTGTTGTTAAGTTTGTACAGGAATACATAATCAGCCGTTTCGGATTTCCCAAGGCAATAATCAGTGATGGGGGATCCCACTTCTGCAACAAGTTATTTGACAAGCTTATGGCCAAAAATGGCATAAATCACAAAATTGCAACTCCCTACCATCCACAAACGTCGGGTCAGGCTGAAACAAGCAACCGACAAATAAAATGGATCCTGGAAAAAACTGTGCGACCAACTTGAAAAGATTGGGCTGAAAAATTGGTCGATGCACTTTGGGCATACCGAACAACATACAAGAGTCCATTGGGAATGAGCCCTTACCGTCTAGTCTATGGAAAAAATTGTCACCTTCCAGTTGAAATCGAACATAAAGCTTATTGGGCAATTAAGGCCTTTTCAATAGAATTGAAAAAAGCTGGACAGGAAAGACTGCTACAAATATCTGAACTAGAAGAGTTAAGAAACGAAGCATACGAGAACTCTCTGATTTACAAAGACAAAGTCAAGAGACTTCATGACCGGAAACTTACCCTCAAGCACCTTGAACCAGGTACGAAAGTACTTTTATTTAATTCTCGTTTGCGATTATTTCCAGGTAAGCTAAAATCACGCTGGACGGGACCCTTCGAGATTGAGGAAGTATTTCCATACGGAGTAATTAGACTGATAAATCCTCAAACCAAAGAGTCATTTCAGGTGAACGGACACAGGGTGAAGCCTTATTTTGAAAATCAGAAAATTCCTCACGGAGAGAGCATAACCCTTGAAGATCCGTCGCACGACTAAAACAGGAAGTTGTCAAGCTAATGACATTAAACGAGCCCTTATTGGGAGGGAACCCAATTTATTTATTGTTTTTATTATTATTTATTTTCAAAAAAATCAAAACAATTAAAAAAATGAAAAATAAAAATGTAAACAACGTCTTGAGAATCTGACGTTAAAAGACCCTGTTTGCCAATTTGTAAGAAAATTGGATGGGAAGCTTCTCCCCAACTCATAGAAGGCGTTTAGGCCGTTTCTGAACGTAAAATCAGAGGAAGATGTGAGCCACAATCACAACTACTGTGCATACACGTGAGTATCTTTTATTTTTGTCGTATGGTGAGATTTTCTGATTAAAAAATGTGATACGCGATAAATGCATTCATTATTCTATTGAGTAGTTGAAGCGCAATCAACGCAATCACAAACTTGTTAAATAATTTTTACCTTCTTTTTCTTCTATAAATAAACATTGTGATTGTTTCTTTTATTCATCCCTCAAACTTGTACTTTTTTTTTCCCTTTTTCTCTCAAATAAATTTCTTTTCAAAAATGGAATCATCATCTTCCACAAAAAAAATTAACTCAGTCTGCATTTTTGGTGGAGCTAGTAATGGAAAAGATGCATGCTTTACTGAAGCAGCCCACAACTTGGGTCGTACTTTAGGAGAAAAATGCATTCATGTAGTTTACGGAGGAGGAAGTCTAGGATTAATGGGACGAGCTGCTGCTTCTGCCTATATGGAAGGAGTAAGAGTGTTGGGAGTAATTCCAAAACCTCTGGCTGAAAGTAAAATCACCGGGGCAACTATTGGAGATGAGTTTAGATCTGTAAATATGCAAGATCGCATAACTCACATGATAAATAATTCTGGCGCCTTTATCACCCTTCCCGGTGGTTTTGGCACTCTTGAGGAACTTTTTCATGTGGTTACCAGAGCCCAGCTAAATGTTCATCAAAAACCAATAGGTCTGCTTAATGTCAATGGTTTCTTTGATGGTTTACTATCTTTCATCGACTACTCTGCTGCAAAACGTTTTATTTCCGAGCGTGCTAAACGAATCATAGTCATTGCAACAACACCAGAAGAGCTAATCAAAAAACTCACTGAATTTGTTCCTCAACCAGATCCAGCTCTAGCTAATATTGTCTGGATGGAAGATCTCACCGTGAGAAAACGAAAAGTGGATTCATTCCTCTCCCTTTGATACCCCATATCAGACCTCTTGTTATTTTTACTTTCTGTCGTGTGTAAAAATCGTGCTAAATGATGGCAGCTTAAGGAGTTTCTTCTTGATCTCTTGACGCGCATCTATTCGTGATTTATATATTGTTATTTTATTGCTGTAATTTTTATTGTGTGTTTTTTATAAAAGCATTGATGGCAGCATAAGGCGACTCTTCGGACTTTCTTGATGCGCATTCCTAAGCTGGGAAACATGAAATACGTTATGCATGTGGCTCAGGGACGGCGGAAAACCTAGCCGATATGCAAGCTCTCCAACTCTCTCTAGAATCTCGAACGGTCCAATAAATCTCGGACTGAGTTTACCCTTCCGACCGAAGAGGTAAACTCCCCATGTCGGAGACACCTTAAGCAACACATGGTCTCCTACCTCAAACTCCAACGGTCGGCGACGTGTATCGGCATAAGACTTCTGTCGACTCTGGGCCGTCAACAATCTATCACGAATCAGAGTAATCTTCTATCTCGTCTCAACTACCATATCAGGCTCGGTACCAATCAGCTCGGACGCATCGTCCCAACACAACGGCGATCTGCACCTCCTCCCATACAATGCCTCGAATGGTGCCATTTTTATCGAGGCGTTCCAACTATTGTTGTATGTGAACTCGATCAATGGAAAGTGCGACTCCCAATCATCCTTCCAATCTAAAGCACAGGCTCGCAACATATCCTCTAGCGTCTGTATCGTCCGCTCAGACTGTCCGTCTGTCTGAGGGTGGTAGGATGTACTAAGTCTCAACTCGGTTCCCAAAGCTCTGTGAACGGCCTGCCAAAAATGTGATATGAACCAGCCATCACGATCCGAAACAATACTCTTAGGGGTACCATGTAACCTCACGATCTCCGGAATAAACACTCGTGCAAGTCTCTCTGGCCCCCAAGTGTCCTTAATACTCAGAAAATGAGCTGATTTGGTTAGTCGATCGACAACGACCCAAATCATATTCATTCCAGTCCGAGTCTTAGGCATACCGGTAATGAAATCCATAGAAATATCCTCCCATTTCCACTCCGGGATAGGAAGTGGTCGTAAAATCCCCGCGGGTCGCTGATGCTCGATTTTAACCTGCTGACAGGTCAAACACCTCGACACAAACTCGCTAACGTCTGTCTTCAAATTACTCCACCATTAGTTGCTCCTCACATCCTTATACATTTTATTCGTACCAGGATGTATGGAGTAAGGTGTGGTATGAGCTTCACTCAAGATCTTCTGTCTCAGCTCGATATCATTCGGTACACATAGTCTGCCGCGAAATCTCAGAACGCCATCACCCTGAACCACAAATCCAGGGGCTTTCCCTTTCCTCACATCCTCCCTCAACTGGACCAAAAACGGATCATCATACTGTTTCGCCTTGATATCGTCAGTCAAGGACGAAGTGATCTCTAATGCACATAACTGGCCCTGAACTCTCTGAACCCAAACCTCAATATTTTGACAGATAAAATCTCGTTGGATCCTACTCTATGGTGTAAGTACCTCCAACATTTGTAACGCCATCGGCTTACGGCTCAACGCATCAGCCACTACGTTAGCCTTACCCGGATGGTAAAGTATCTCGAGGTCGTAATCTTTAATTAGATCCAACCACCTACGTTGTCTCATATTTAACTCTTTCTGACTGAAGATATACTTCAGACTCTTGTGGTCCGTAAAAATCTTACAAGACGATCCATAGAGATAATGCCTCCATATCTTTAAGGCGAAAACGACCGCAGCTAACTCCAAATCGTGCGTGGGATAATTTACCTCATAAGGTTTCAATTGGCGGGACGCATAAGCAATCACTCTGTCTCTCTGCATCAAAACACATCCTAGACCAAGGCCCGAAGCATCACTATACACTACGAAATCCTCGTTCCCCTGAGGCAATGCTAAAACGGGTGCGGTAGTCAAACGTCTCTTTAACTCGTCAAAACTGTCCTGTCTGTCTGCAGTCCACTCGAACTTCTGAGTTTTCTGGAGCAACTGAGTGAGTGGTCTAGCGATCTTAGAAAATCCCTCCACGAATCTACGGTAATAGCCGGCAAGACCCAGAAAACTCCTCACCTCCTTCACATTCTTAGGCGGCTCCCAAGCCATCACCGCCTCTATCTTCTGCGGATCTACCCGAACTCCCTCTGCTGAAATCACATGCCCGAGGAACATCACTTCCTCGAGCCAAAACTCACACTTAGAGAACTTCGCATACAACTGCTCGGCTCTCAAAATGTCTAATACAATCCGGAGATGTAAGGCGTGCTCCTCCCGACTCCGTGAATAGATAAGAATGTCGTCGATAAAGACGACTACGAATTTGTCTAGATACTTAATAAAAACTTTGTCCATTAACTGCATGAACACTGCCGGGGCATTAGTTAGCCCGAAAGGCATAACCACAAATTCATAATGGCCATATCTCGTCCGAAAGGCAGCTTTCGGTATATCGATGTCCCGAATCCTCAACTGGTAGTAACCCGATCGCAAATCGATCTTCAAAAAGACCGTCGCTCCCTGAAGCTGATCAAACAAGTCGTCGATCCGGGGCAAAGGGTATTTATTTTTGATGGTCAACTTGTTTAATTCTCGATAATCGATGCATAAACGAAGCGACCCATCCTTCTTCTTAACAAAGAGTACGGGCGCACCCCAAGGCGATGCGCTCGGTCGAATATACCCTTTATCTAACAATTCTCCCAACTGATTCTTCAACTCTAACATCTCCGACGGTGCCATACGGTACGGTGCTCGAGAAATAGGGGCTGCATTCGGCTCAAGATCGATAGGAAACTTCACCTCTCGCTGCGGTGGTAATCCCGGCAAGTCGTCTGGGAAAACATCGGGATACTCACAAACAACTGGAATTGACGACATGTCAATTCCACCATCCTCCGCCTGCAGAGCGTAACACCAATAGCCGACACAACCCTGGTTCAGAAGTTTCATCGCCTTTAAGGAGCTAATCACACTTCCCGATCTCCCCGACTTTCGACCGAAGAGGGTATGCTCGGTGCCGTCCTCGGCTACTATCGAGATGGTACGAGTCAGATAGTTCATGATAGCACCGTGACGCTCTAACCAATCGTCCCCGAGGATTAAATCCTCACCCTTAAGGTCTATAACAATGAGATTCGAGGGCCAATCTCAGCTCCCGATCCTCACGGGGCAATCCCTAACTTCCCGGTCCCCAACCATACGATCCCCGCTAGGCGTACCCACCACAAACGGTTCACACTCAAACAAGCAGTTAAAGCAAATACGATTCACACAATCCGATGCAATAAAGGAATGGGTAGCACCCGAATAAAAAAGCACGGAAACTGGATGAGTAAGGATCTGAGTGGTACCTGACACCACCGGAATGTCTGCCTCCTCTGTGCGCCTCATCTGATACAATCGGGGGTGAACTGAACCCGAACTCGAGGCTGCACGGCGATCCAGCTGGCCCCGACCCCTACCACGACCCGAACCCTGCGGAACATGAGTGGCTGGAATACTGTGATCCTTCTGATCGGTAGTGGTAGTCGGAACTCTAGCGGCCCTGGTGGCCCTCTCACAATGAGCTGCCCGATGTCCGGTCTGTCCGCAAGTAAAGCAAGCAACTAACGGAAATGGGCAATCCTTCATAACGTGCTCGGGCTGACTGCAATTAAAACAAACTCTCCCGCCAGGTGCCACAGACTGGGCCGAGCAGTTACCACAGGATCCACCGGCCTGATGAAACGGCCTCTTCCCTGGTGTAGGAGCAGAACGAGACCTCGAAAACTGTCCACCTTTACCGGCCGAGAACCCGCCGGTAGTCTTCTGCTTCTTAGCTTCCGAAACCGACTCTGATTCCGGGACAGCCATCTCGATCGCCAGAGCGCGATCCTGGTATTCCTTCAAAGTGGCACACAAGAGCGGCGCCATACTCTGCCTAATATGCGGCTTCATGCGTATATTGACGTAACGGATTTTATCAGCCTCCGTTCTCACTTGATCTCTCACGAAACCCAACTGCTGATTGTAAGAAATGATGGCCTGAGAAATAGGCACATCCAGAGGTGTGGCAGTGAAGAACTCCACAATTCTGCATTCTTCGACTGGCGGCGGACAATATTCTGCTTCCATAGCAGCCTTGAATTCCTCCCAAATAGCTCGACGGTCTCTGGGCACAACGGCCTCCCACCATTCCACAGCTTCCTTATCCAGGAGGTACTGGGCGATATGTACCCTCCTGTCTTCAGGACAAGCTACAACATCAAAGGTCCTGGACAACTGAAAGAGCCAATTCTCCCAACCGAGGGAGTCAGAAGCTCCGGAGAAACGAGGAGGGTGCATCTTAGTCACCGTCTGAAGCCATTTACTAGCCTCCTCTTCAGGTGTCGGGGGCGGATTCTGGCGTCCGCCCTGAGCTATCTGAGCAAGCTGAGCTACTAACTGCTGAAGTACAGCAGTAGCCCCGGCGTCGACATTATTACCCGACGACACTGAGTGAGAGGCTGAGTCCGCAGAGGACTGAAAAAGTGAGCCCTCTTCATTATCAGCACCCCGACCACGGCCTCGGCCGCGTCCCCTAGCTGGTCTACCGCCACGACCTCTCAACATACTAGAGGAAGAAATGAAAAGGATAAAATCAGAAAGATTCACCATTGACAAAGTTGGTATTACGATTCACAATCCCGAACAACGCAAGAAAATGAATTACAGGAATATAAGAGTTCGAGGAGACTTATAGCCACGGGTCGCACGAAAAGACGGTAGCATGATGATATTAGGCTCAACGACTGACTCTAAATGACACCACTAACAGACCCAAAATTAACCGACAGTCTAGGTATTCAAAACCTAGCTCTGATACCATAATTGTAACATCCCAATTCACAAATGGACCATTACACGCCGTAGAACCCCCGTGAGGTCTACCAGGCTAACTCATGACACGTAAACCACAATGATAACCCAAAAGATGCACCCAAAAGTAAATAAGGCCGTGGCCTCGGCCAAAACATTTTAACGGAGTACATGAGTCATAAGTTGAATACCAATTTATTGCCCACGCAGGGGACTTAAACCATGTAAAGAAAAATAAACAGTCTAACTCCAGTAATCAACAGATGCAATGACAAAACAGAAAAAAATACAGACTCGAGCCACATCATCATGCCGACCCATCCTTTGCATGCACGTCCCGTGCCAGCTCCTCAGCTCGACCAGTACCTGAAATGCATAAGACGCATTTCCCCCATTTAAGGGGTTAGCATTCGAATAGCTAGTGCAAGTACAGAATTACACAACATTATATACGTACACGATTCAATGCAAACAAATCATTAGGAAAAATCAATATTCCGGAATATCACATTTACACCAAATCAATATAATATCAAGCTTTCCACATCACACTTATCCACGCTTGGTAACTCGCGACCGTACCCATTAGTATCGGTCCCCAGAGGTCCCGTCGGACCGTCCCCAGGTGAGAGACCACTTCCGCGGCCGTACCCATTAGTATCGGCCCCCAGAGGTCCCATCGAACCGTCCCCAGGTGGAAGAACATCAACGCATGCACCCAAGTCCACTCCCGTGGCCGTACCCATTAGTATCGGCCCCCAGAGGCCCCATGCCATCCCCAGGTGGAAGAGTAACCAACACAATCGTTCAATAAACCAGTTTACATCATTCGCATCAAACCGCACACACATAATGAAATATAATACATATACTTGCCTTGGATAATACGACGCGAAGGAAACGACGAAGGAATAGGTTACGATCCGAACAATCCTCTCAAATCCGACCCTAACACAATAATGATATACAGCCAATCTCAACATCATGTATAAGAAGAAATTCATCCTAGTTCTACCCGTTGGGACAATTCATCGGACACCACGAGAACATAAGGAAATGAAATCGGTCAACGGTGTAATAACGGGATTTCATCCCAACCAATAACAAGAAAACCAAGGGTCACGAGTATACTATCAAAATCTAACAACAACATCGGTTAATTCGGATTAAAACACAAGATCACCACCAAACCCTACCCAAAATCATACTAGGGTCAAAGGAGTTCTTACCTCTTGAAGAATCAAGCACTCTAATCCGATAACCACGTGTTAGATCCGCAATCCGAGCCACCCGATCGAAAAGAGATGATGAAATTTACACAATCAAGTGATAGATGGAGGAAATCTCCCTCTCAAGCCACTCTCTCTCGTACGGTTGAAGAAGGGAAGGAAAATGAGTGACTCACGCTGAATAAAAACGCAGATATAGCGCTGACCGCGTTGTGTGCCGCGGCTCAGCTGAACTGTGCCGCGGCACAGGGCCAAAAATTGCGCCCAGTGATCGGCTGACCGCTCGTTGTGTCGCGGCTCATTCGAAGTGTGCCGCGGCGCAGATTCGGCATGTGCCGCGGCCCTGCCGGACTGTGCCGCGGCACGCGGTACAGTCGGTTTTGGCCGGCAAGTGCCACACGGGTGTGCCGCGGCCCGGACAAGTGTGCCGCGGCTCTGACTCGGCTGTGTGCCGTGGCGCACAATCCTTGTGCCGCGGCACACGGTACAGTTTGCTCGGCCAACAACTGGGTGATGTGTGTGCCGCGGCGCACAATCCTTGTGCCGCGGCCCACTCCCCCCCCCTCGGGTCCCAAAATGACGAAAAATGATCCGGAAAGAGAATAAAAGCAATAGGAATCGATATTTAGGCAACAATAACACGAAATGGAAGTACGGAACCCCAAAACGATCTGAGGTACACAACCAAAGTCGAACAAGGAACAAATTCCCTAAACTTCTAGGAAATTACAAAAACGGCCCAAACATCCGAAAATCACGATACAACGTCGTATTAACAATCCGAAACTCACAACATGCTCTACTCAAACATATGAGCTCATGGAAGTAAGAAAATGATGAAATCGAACGAGTTTAACGAGAATCGAATACACATGAGACAAAATATAACACAAGATGAAATTACGTAAAAACATTATCGAGACCCGTCTAAACGGAGAAACTCCAAGAACAAAATAGGTTCAGAATTACAAAACAGTGCCAAGCGAGTTGTCCAAAACGAATATGCACCAAAAATAGAAATCACTAAAAATAGAAAACGCGGATATTACAATGGTGATGATGTTCCATTGTACATCGCTCACACTGATATTTTAGAGATCGTTCAAGGAAAGGAGTGGCTTAGTTTATCAGTTTTATAGCTTTGGACTATGTGAGTAATTTCCTTTATGGAATTTTTCTACATTCGTAGTATGTGTGTGTGTATAGTGTGTGTGTGTGTGTTTGTATGTGCTGTGTGTGTGTGCAGTGTGTGTGTATGTACTGTGTGGAATTTTTTTTTTTACTGCGTGCAGTGTGTGCGTGTGTGCAGTGTGTGTTTGTGTGTGCAGTGTGTATGTGTATGTGCAGTGTGTGTGTGTGTTTGTGTGCAGTGTGTGTGTGTGTTTTTATTGTGTGGCAGTGTGCGTGTGTGTGCAGTGTGTGTGCAGTGTGTGTGTGTGTGCAGTGTGTGGAGTGTTTTTTTATATTAATATTTTGCTTAACAAATTAGGTATTTGTCTAATATGAATGTGGGCACGATGGACGAGGTTTTGTATGGATATTTTGATCCTCAATCCATACAAAATATGGGACAGAGGGGAGAGGAGATCTCGAGATATATATCGACGCGTATGCTTGAGTCGAAGAAGCAAATATACATGGGAGCTTACCATCATAAGTAAGATAAAAGATTGTAAATTTCAAAATATTTTCTTTTTAACAAAACTATTTCCTTTTTTTTTTACAACATACTGTAGTAATATGTTCTTTCTTTCAAATGCATTTATCTATGTAGGCATCATTGGCAACTTCTGGTCATTGTGCCAGCAAGAGGAACTATTATATGGTTTTGCTCACTACATAGTAGGTCTGACTCTCGCATTAAGGCCATACTCCAAAATTAAGATTTTATTTATAACATATTTGCTTTAAAATTTTATATCAACGACTCAATATATTATTGTTACTTTTAAGCAGTGTCGTGACCGCATTCAAGACCATGGATGGTATGCATACAAGTAAATCAAAGCAGGCGGTTAGTTGGATATATCCCAAGGTAATACATTTAATTACATGAGTGTAAATATGTGTGTTTGTGTGTATGAATATTTGAGTGTGTACGACAATATTATTTTTGGAAACACGAATTATTTTGGGATAGACGTGGTTAACGTCGTAAGGATCTTCTCCCTTTGGGATAGATGTTAACTTTCGTCTTAAGGATCTTATCCCAACATATCGTGTATGAAGTCTCCGTTTGTTTGTGTTGGTTTTTTTTCTATGCAGTGTGTGTGTGTGTGTGTGTGCAGTGGCACTATGTGTGTGTGTTGTGTGTGTGTGTTTGTGTTTGTGTGTGTTTGTGTGCAGTGTGTGCTATGTGTGCTGTGAATGTGTGTGTGTCTTTGTGTTTATGTGTGTTTGTGTTTGTGTGTGTTTGTGTTTTGTGTGTGGACAGTGTGTGTGCTGTGTGTGTGGGTGTAGTGTGTGTGTGTGTGTAAATATTTGAGTGTGTACGACAACATTGTTTTTGGAAACACGAAATATTTTGGGATAGATGTGGTTAACGTCGTAAGGATCTTCTCCCTTTGGGATAGATGTTAACTTTCGTCTTAAGGATCTTCTCCCAACATATCGTGTATGAAGTGTCCGTTTTTTTGTGTTGGTTTGTGTCTGTGTGCGTTGTGTGTGTGTGTTTGTGTTGGTTTTTTTGTTTTCTGTTTTTGTTTAGCTGTGCAGTGTTTGTGTGTTTGTGTTTTTTTTCTGTTTGTGCAGTGTGTGTGTGTGTGTGTGTAATGTGTGTACTGTTTGTGTTGTGTGTGTTTATGTTTGTGTGTGTATTGTGTGTTTGTGTTTTTTTCTGTTTGTGTGTGTATTGTGTGTTTAGCTGTGCAGTGTGTGTGTGTTTTTTTTTTTTTCTGTTTGTGCAGTGTGTGTGAGTGTGTACTGTGTGTGTGTGTGTTTGTTTGTTTGTGTGCAATGTGTGTGTGTACTGTGTGTATGTGTGTGTTTGTGTGCAGTATGTGTGTGTGTGTGCTGTGTGTACTGTGTGTGTTGTGTGTGTTTATGTTTGTGTGTGTTTGTGTTTTTTTTTCTGTTTGTGTGTGTATTATGTGTTTAGCTGTGCAGTGTGTGCGTGTTTGTGTTTTTTTTTTCTGTTTGTGCAGTGTGTGTGTACTGTGTGTGTGTGTGTGTGTTTGTTTGTGTGCAATGTGTGTGTGTACTGTGTGTATGTGTGTGTTTGTGTGCAGTATATGTGTGTGTGCTGTGTGTTTAGCTGTGCAGTGTGTGTGTGTTTGTGTTTTTTTTTGTGTGTGTACTGTGTGTGTGTGTGTGTGTTTGTTTGTGTGCAATGTGTGTGTGTACTGTGTGTATGTGTGTGTTTGTGTGCAGTAGGTGTGTGTGTGCTGTGTGTACTATGTGTACTGTGTGTGTTGTGTGCGTTTATGTTTGTGTTTTTTTTTCTGTTTGTGTGTGTATTGTGTTTATGCAGTGTGTGTGTGTTTGTGCTGTTTTTTTTCTGTTTGTGCAGTGTGTGTGTGTGTGTGTTGTGTGTGTTTATATTTGTGTTGTTTTTTTTCTATTTGTGTGTGTATTGTGTTTATGCTGTGTGCAGTGTGTGTGTGTGTGTTTGTGTTGTTGTTTTTCTTTTTTTCTGTTATGCAGTGTGTATGTGTGTGTGTGTGTGTGTGTGTGTGTGTTTGTGTGCAATGTGTGTGTGTAGGTACTGTGTGTATGTGTGTTTGTGTATGTTTGTGTGTAGTGTGTGTGAAGTGTGTGTGTGTGTGTGCTGTGTGTGTGTTTTTTTTTGTGCATTGTGTGTTTGTGTCAGTGTGTGTGTTTTTTAACTGTGTATATTGTGTGTTGATTTTATTTACTGAAAGCGACTCATATAGTTGTCTTATTTTGTTTTAGTGTAATAAACAAAATGGAGGTTGGGAGTGTGGTTATTATGTTATGCATTGGATGTCGACTATCGCCCGAGCGCGTATTTTGGATGGTTGGATGGAGGTAGTATATTTTTTACTTGAAGTGGTGATAAAACTGTTTACTCTTTTACATTTAAAGTTTGTTTATTATACGTTTATATGTGCAGATGTTTGATGATGTTGGAGCACTGTCTGAAGATGTTTTTGATAAAATTCGAGTTGATTGGGGACTTTATTTCTTGGAGGTTCGAAATTGTCTCGCGACATGATTTTGGTGTTTTTGTGTGAATTATTTGTATGAATTGTACATTGGATATTTGTATGAATTATTTTGGATGAATTGGGGTTTTTTGTATTATCTTTTTCAATGAATTGGTGGTTCAATGAATTTGGTGTTGGTTAGTTCTTTTCGGTGTGTTTGGATTCGATGAATTGGTGGTTTATTGATTAGTTTGATCCGATTCAACAACGGTTTCTCCGAAACCGCTGTTATTTTTTAAAATTAACGGCGGTTGTATAACCGCTGTTAAGTATCGGAGTTTAATGATTTACCTATAACCGTTAAGCGGCATATTTAACGGTTTGAGAAACCGTAACGCATTTAATTGGTTATTATGAACCGCCGTTATTTGACAAATTCAACAGAGGTTTTGAAAACCGCCGTTGATATTAACAGCGGTACATATAACGGCGGTTCCGGAACCGCCGTTAATTAGCCGTTTTAACCGCTGTTAAAAGCCAGTTTTGTAGTAGTGTATCTAGCAGTTCTGTTGTGCTCACCATAAAGTTCGGTTAACTGAGATAGAATCTGCCTAGCAGAAGTCATTTTCTCATGAGCTCTCTGAAGCTCATTAGACATAGAAGCCATCATGTACGCACGGACTTTTATGTCATCCTTAACCCACTTTTCGTGGTTTTCAATCTCTTCCTGATTGGTTCTGGTCCGCACAGGAGGTGCCGGAACGTCCGTCTCCAAGACGTATCCCAGTGCCTCTATACTGAGGACAATCATCAGATTGCGGAGCTAGTCCACAAAGTTATGTCCAACAGGGTGTTCTTTTCGAGTAGAATTGCGAGTAAATTCATTGTCATATTGAGAGTTATGTCTGCATTAAGTATAACAGATTAATTAGTGACTTGTTAGATTATGTTCTGAGTATAGAATTAAGGTCTTTTCTATTCTTGTTACCCAGCTCCCACTATTTTTATCGGAATAACACACTCCCATGTGAAATCCGGAAGTATCGTCGCTCTACTTCATAGTGGTGATCGAGTTCTTTATAAATGTTAATAGAGGGCAACCGAACAGGTTTCTAGTCTATTAATTTTCATAAAGTGGTGTCCAACACCAATCCATCTAATGGATGATTCAATCTTCTTTTTCCCCTTGTTCACTCCCCTCAACTTATACGGTTTCTATGGTTCGTGAACAAGTTAAGTTTATACCATCGACGCAAATCAGTTTCACAATTGAATCTTATCCGGCAACCTATCAGGTTTCTAGGGATAAAATTTGCTCCAACCGAAGGCATCCAATGCGCTCCCGGTAATTTATCCGTCCTCCCCAAACGACTACCCCGATAACTCGGAAGCATAGCACATCCGGTTTGGATTTCAATTTCCCGAAAGTTCGATGGAGGGAAGGAAAACCTTGAAACCTTATAAACTTAAATAATTTGTTGTGGGAGAATTTTCGCGATTAATGTTACACTTTGCACATTAATTAATTTAAGTGCGTTTGTGGCATTCATACAATATGAAACAACCATTCACAACCTAGTTGCTACCAACATGTGGTTCATGGACCGTTCCTAGAAAACAAAAACTCCGTAATCTAATTACAAGTCTTCGTCTTGAATCTTCGTCTTCTCGAAACGGATCTTCCTCCGGTCTTCGTCATTACATGTAAATTTTACATTGAAAATTGCATCCTAGATACAAATATTTCTAGTAAAATAAATAGGCTCAAAACGGCCTTTACAACCCAATCGAATAAAACGAACGATTCAAAACTAAGTCCACGAACCACATCCCCATTCAAAAGCATTCATCCAATAAATACTAAATAAATGGAAAGCCTAGAGATACATTGATCCAATCAACAATACGAACCGATCCAATCGATTCATAACGAATTAATCCAATTAATTCAAACAACCGTCAATTTTAACTTGTTCCGGACGAGAAAATATTTCATTAAATTAATTCCCCTAAGAATAAAATTACCATAATTAAATCCTAGTCAAATTAAATTTAATTTAATTTGTGGGAAATTAATTATCGGACGAAATATAAAAAACGGAGTCGGAAAACACGATCGGGCCAAGCCCGGGACACTGCCCGAAAGGCTGCCGAGACCATTGCCAGGCATCGGCCGAGAGGCTGCCGAGCATGTTCGGTAGGGGCTGGCAGACCGCGGTCTAGAGTGGCAGACCGCGAGGCAGCGCCCGGACAGCTCCAAGCTGTCGGGTTCGTTTACGTTTTCGGCTCGTTTTTTCGCCCCGATTCCAAAAATAATATTTTTCTAATCTTTATATTACTCATTTAAATCAGTTTTTCGAAAGAAAAATAGATTTATATTGTAACATAAAATCATGAAAAATTAATTTTTAGATGAACAATAGAAAATCAACGATTAATACGATTATGATTCCAAATCATATACCATCTAATCAAGCATTCCAAATGCCAATATCGTATATACGATCGCAAAACCTACGCTCCGATACCACTGTTGGGATTCGGTGCCTAAATCGAAGCCCCAGCAGAAGCGGTAAAACGAAAATTAATTCAATCCGAATCCCTACGAGGATCGATCGAGCTACGTATATACGAATATATAAACGAAATACAAGAGATACGAGAAATATACCCTCGTAGTCCGTTGATTAAATGGTAATCTTCTCTTGAGCTATTCCCCAAGCTTTGATTGATCTCTACGAATCCAATCCGCTCCAAGCTCTTGAACGATCCAACGCCGAAAGCACTGCGTCTCTACTTGCCACACGCCGGAAAATGATCGGAACAACAACACTCGATTAACCTCTAAGGTTACGGCTAAAATCAAGTGATGAAACTTTTATTACTACACTCTAAGTGTATAATATATCTCTCAATATTTTTCCTCTAAGAAAATGTGAATGATCATGAACAAAGTTTTCTCTTCTTCCTCCTTTGATTAATCTGCCGCGAGTTATCAAAGAGAGCAGAGAATGAAGGCTTTATTTCTGGTCTTCCAATCCATTCACAAGACAAAGTGTCCCCTTTTCAAAGACATACAAAAAGTCACAAGATATTTGAATGATCTTTGTTCCTTTGATTTTTTATTTTGGTCTTCAACCAACCATGGTGGAATATATACCAAGACAATCAAGGGTGGGTTGGCCAAAAGAAGAACCGGGACGAGTTCGGTCCATTTCGGACTCCCGAGAGTCCAAACAGATAAACTCCGATTCCGTTCCTATGTATTTATATCGATTAATTAATCCAATTAATCAATCATATCAAATACATAATAACAAAATTAGTTTCTCCAAGAAATAATTATATTCATGAATTAAATTTAATCACCCAGTAATTTGTTTAATCCATTAGGCCGTAAATCAATTTATCCAATAAATCGATTTAGACATCAAATGTCCCAAATTAGATATCCAATATCTAATATTTATAATGAGAGATTAAGCTCGATTCATTCCGTCGTCAATCCTAATGCGCGACTCGGTAGGTCCGTCTCAGTCAGCAATGGGGGGAACTAAAGAGTAGTAGCACCACCTAGCCAGCCTGGCGGCCTACACTGTACCCCGACTGAGAATGAATGATTGGGATCATTCAAGAACCATTCTGTCGTGGATAGCAGTATATGTATAAACCCTTCTTTCAAATGTCCCAATCAAGTTATAGGGTCACGGTCAGTCAAACCCTATCTGTACTTGACGCTATGCATGCGTTAATGCAAATCGAGATCATTGAGCTCTCATGTATCCAATACAGCTAGCTCCAATGCTTTGGCCAAAGACTTATGATCTCATCTGCCAATAACCGCATAGGACATATAACCCGCTCACTAACGGGAGAAATAATTCTATCTTAGTATTCAGTTGGACCTGCTACTTGCCCGTTAAGATGCACGTCGAGGTTGACCCCCACCTCCCGGTTTATAGGGTCGAACTACTCTAATGAAAATCTTAACGTCACAAGCACATCCCTACTAAATCCTCAAGTCGAAGGTTCACGAATACCTATCACAACCTTTCGATTCCGTCATTGACTGTCCCAGAGTGAAATTCGTGTGACGAATCGAGGGTGGTTCGGTTCGAGTATACTAATCCAATTAGCATACCTATAACGTGTGCTCCCACTAACCATTAGTGTTCGATAGGCACTCTCCATGTCAAAGAACACGTCATACAAGTCTTCACATAAACTTAACGCCCAGTCAAGTTTCATCGACTTGCGAACGATTAAGTATTTGAGCTATAAACCTTTCCAGTGCCAACCCCCTTATCAAATAAGGAGTGGAACGTTTTGCTCTCAAATACACGGACTAGTTTCTATATGTATATTTATGAGTTAAGAATGCCAGTAACTGCCAGTAAATAAAGAAACATCCATTGTCTTATATTAATGATTTACATAATTACAAGTACAATGCCCTCACTCAACATCCTCTGAGTGGCATTCGAGGGCATACTGGACTGCACTATCTAATATATACTGGTCCCAGATTAGCGAACCCTATGACCTGATATGTATCGTGCGCTAACGGGTTTACCGGACAGTCCAGTGAGCTCTGATTGCCTCGTTAGCGTACGCTACAAACTTGGTAGCGTGCGCTAACGTCTTCTCGATAGCGTGCGTTAACCCAAAAAGTTAGCGTGCGCTAACTGACATCTGATGCCCAGTGACTGAAGTCCAGAACCTCTTGTTCTCTGGTCTGCTCGCGATAGCGTACGCTACACCCAAAACTCAGCGTGCGCTACTACACCATTAGTGTACGCTAATATCCACTCATAGCGTACGCTATGGATTATTCCAAATCAGTCCAGTACCCACTGGACTCTGCCTGATCGACCTTAGCGCGCGCTACACTGAATAGCGTGCGCTATCCAAACTTACTAGCGCACGCTACTTACCATTCGTAGCGTGTGCTACTACAACTCAACTACAGTCCAGTGCTTTCTGGACTGTCTGCCTGAACCACGTTAGCGTGCGCTTATGCTGAGAGGTAGCGTTCGCTACCCGTACTCAATTAGCATGCGTTAAAGAGAATATGTAGCGTGCATTACTCCTCACACACATCCCACTACGAAAAAGACAATGATGATAAACACAGCTCGATCTTCCAACCAGGTAGAAAGACGAATAATAACTGATACACGATACAAATTACTCTGAACGGCGAATACAATGATTGAATATGAATGATGAATGATTATTAATGAGTGAAAATTAGTGAGTGACAGTTACTGAATGATAATTACTGAATGATAATGACTGAATTACAACCGGGTATTACATGCGGTGGTCATGAGTATCGTACCAATGGTTAACCTTTGAAATGTTTTGTTGGAGAACTATGATTTTGGCGCATATTTCATCTGATTAGAATGGCAGTTCAAATGGTATTGTACTTAGCTGGAATGGCACCAAAAAATGTGTTGTGTGTGATGTTGGGATTCGGTGCCTAAATCGAAGGCCCAGAGGAAGCGGTAAAACAAAAATTAATTCGATCTGAATCCCTACGAGGATCGATCGAGCTACGTATATACGAATATATAAACGAAATACAAGAGATACGAGAAACATACCCTCATAGTCTGTTGATTAAATGGTAACCTTCTCTTGAGCTATTCCCCAAGCTTTGATTGATCTCTACGAATCCAATCCGCTCCAAGCTCTTGAACGATCCAACGCCGAAAGCACCGCATCTCTACTTGCCATGCGCCGGAAAACAATCGGAACAACAACACTCGATTAACCTCTAAGGTTACGGCTAGAATCAAGTGATGAAACTTTTATTACTACACTCTAAGTGTATAATATATCTCTCAATATTTTTCCTCTAAGAAAATGTGAATGATGATGAACAAAGTTTTCTCTCCTTCCTCATTTGATTAATCTGCCGTGAGTTATCAAAGAGAGCAGAGAATGAAGGCTTTATTTTTGGTCTTCCAATCCATTCACAAGACAGAGTGTCCCCTTTTCAAAGACATACAAAAAGTCACAAGATATTTGAATGATCTTTGTTCCTTTGATTTTTTGTTTTGGTCTTCCACCAACCATGGTGGAATATATACCAAGACAATCAAGGGTAGGTAGGCCAAAAGAAGAACCGTGATGAGTTCGGTCCGTTTCGGACTCCCGAGAGTCCAAACAGATAAACTCTGATTCCGTTCCAATGTATTTATATCGATTAATTAATCCAATTAATTAATCATATCAAATACACAATAACATAATTAATTTCTCCAAGAAATAATTATATTCATGAATTAAATTTAATCACCTAGTAATTTATTTAATCCATTACGCCGTAAATCAATTTATCTAATAAATCGATTTAGACATCCAATGTCCCAAATTAGATATCCAATATCTAATATTCATAATGAGAGATTAAGCTCTATTCATTCCATTATCAATCCTAGTGCGCGACTCGGTAGGTCCGTCTCAGTCAGCAATGGGAGGAACCAAAGAGTAGTAGCACCACCTAGCGCCACTAGCGGCTACCTGCATACCCATCGAGAACGAATGATTGGGATCATTCAAGAACCATTCTGTCGTGAATACCAGTATACGTATAAACCCTTCTTTCAAATGTCCTGATCAATTTATAGGGTCACGGATAGTCAAACCCTATCTGTACTTGATGATATACATGCGTTAATGCAAATCGAGATCATTGAGCTCTCATGTATCCAATATAACTAGCTCCAATGCTTTGGCCAAAGACTTATGATCTCATCTGCCAATAACCGCATAGGACATATAACCCGCTGACTAATGGGAGAAAGAATTCTATCTTGGTATTTAGTAGGACCTGCTACTTACCCGTTAAGATGCACGTCGAGATTGACCCCCACCTCCCGGTTTATAGGGTCGAACTACTCTAATGAAAATCTTAACGTCACAAGCACATCCCTACTAAATCCTCAAGTTGAAGGTTCATGAATACCTATCACAACCTTTCGATTCCGTCATTGACTGTCCCGGAGTGAAATTCGTGTGACGAATCGAGGGTGGTTCGGTTCGAGTATACTAATCCAATTAGCATACCTATAACGTGTTCTCCCACTAACCATTTGTATTCGATAGGCACTCTCCATGTCAAAGAACACGTCATACAAGTCTTCACATAAACTTAACGCCCAGTCAAGTTTCATCGACTTGCGAACGATTAAGTATTTGAGCTATAAACCTTTCCAGTGCCAACCCCCTTATCAAATAAGGAGTGGAACGTTTTGCTCTCAAATACACGGACTAGTTTCTATATGTATATTTATGAGTTAAGAATGCCAGTAACTGCCAGTAAATAAAGAAACATCCATTGCCTTATATTAATGATTTACATAATTACAAGTACAATGCCCTCACTCAACATCCTCTGAGTGGCATTCGAGGGCATACTGGACTGCAATGTCTAATATATACTGGTCCCAGCTTAGCGCACCCTATGACCTGATATGTAGCGTGCGGTAACGGGTTAACCGGACAGTCCGGTGAGCTCTGATTGCCTCGTTAGCGTACGCTACGAACTTGGTAACGTGCGCTAACGTCTTCTCGATAGCGTGTGTTAACCCAAAAAGTTAGCGTGCGCTGACTGACATCTGATGCCCAGTGACTGAAGTCCAGAACCTCTTGTTCTCTGGTCTGCTCGCGATAGCGTACACTACACCCAAAACTCAGCGTGCGCTACTACACCATTAGTGTACGCTAATATCCACTCATAGCATACGCTATAGATTATTCCAAATCAGTCCAGTAACCACTGGACTCTGCCTGATCGACCTTAGCGCGCGCTACACTGATTGCATAGTGTGCGCTATCCAAACTTACTAGCGCGCGCTACTTACAATTCGTAGCGTGTGCTACTACAACTCAACTACATTCCAGTGCCTTCTGGACTGTCTGCCTGAACCACGCTAGCGTGCGCTAATGCTGAGAGGTAGCGTTCGCTACCCGTACTCAATTAGCGTGCGCTAAAGAGAGTACGTAGCGTGCATTACTCCTCACACACATCCCACTACGAAAAAGACAATGATGATAAACATGGCTCAATCCTCCAACCAGGTAGAAAGACGAATAATAACTGATACACATTACAAATTACTCTGAATGGTGAATACAATGATTGAATATGAATGATGAATGATTATTAATGAGTGAAAATTACTGAGTGACAGTTACTGAATGATAATTACTGAATGATAATGACTGAATTACAACCGGGTATTACATGCAGTGGTCGTGAGTATTGTACCAACGGTTAACCTTTGAAATGTTTTGTTGGAGAACTATTATTTTGGCGCATATTTCATCTTATTAGAATGGCAGTTCAAATGGTATTGTACTTGGCTGGAATGGCACCAAAAAATGTGTTGTGTGTGATTCGTCTCTTGGTTTTGATATTATGGTATGGGTACGTGAGTCCTGTGGTTGCTCCGTGCCTTGTAGCTTTGGGTGCGTCGAGTTCGAACACATGATTAAGTTGCAGAGTTGTGCTCTCTGATATCATTCTGTGAGACTGTTGTCATGGTAATATTTGACACTGTGTAGTTTCCGTCGGGTTATTCTTTCGAGTATGTGATGTGGATGATTGGTTCGTAGACCCTGTGCTCTTGTACCGGATCTGTATTTTGGAAAATAAACTTTGGTTTGTGACCCTAAGTGGTTTTCGATAAGTTGAGAATTATTCAATCCCTAATGTTTTCAATAACTCCCGAGATCGTAAAATGTTTTGTAAGATGTACATTGGGTTTATTTCCTACCTTTCACGATTTGAACTGTTTGATCAAGTGATTTATCTCGGAAAGCATGTTCATGATTATTATGTTCTTGGAGTATGTTGTGTATGGCTTGTATTCATATTTTATACTTGCACTAGCAAAACAGTGGAGTTTTGCTAACCCCCGAGTATTCGGTAGGTGGATGTCTGTATTGCGTCCAGGTACTTGCAGGTTGCTGGGGAGTGAATCACAGGATCGGTACGAAGGATGATGGAAGACGACGATACTAATCACATGAAGACCAGTCGTTTAGTATTTTGGTAGAATTTTGTTGTTTGTCTCTCCGTTGTGTTATTCTACCGTTTTAGGGAATGTTAATATATGTTAACCCCTGCGTGGGTATGAGTTGTGAGAAAGAGTTATGTATGTTTGATGTGTATGTTGTGGTAAAAGACCAAATCGGTCTAGTGGTTCGTTAGTGGCCATGTTGGCATGTATTGTTATATTGTGTTTTATGTATTTAGCCTGGTAGATCCTCGTGGAGAGGGTCTGCGGCGCTGTAATATTCCCGAGTAGTTTGGGGGTGTTACAGTCGTGTTCCTCGTCGGAAGTAGATGAGATGGAGAACGTTCTCGCGGGTGCGTACTGCGTCTGGCGGCTGAAAATGGCGGATGCGCCGGTGTCTGGTCAGTGTAAGATAGTTTTTGATCGGTGCTTGGGAGGTGTAGGGGTGGAACCTTGTTGGCAGATAGTTTTTTTTTAAAAGACATCTTTACTCCTGAACTTTTAACGGAGTTAGTAACAGATAAACGACAGTACACAAAGTTTAAGTAAAGTGAATATTCAGTATTACAAGTAATAAATATTAAAATTCAGTATTTCAAGTAGTATCTTCAGTAAAATTGAAGTATACAAATTACACTTTTACTCTACCTAAAATAAATACAAAGTGATACTCGAGCCCGACACCTCATTTCTAGTGAACAGCCATGCATTGCCTCATTGAAGAGCAAACAACAACAAAAAAAAATCAGTAATTTGGTTAATTTCACGAGAGAACCTTTTCACATTCTCGAGAATTCTCATACTAATAATAATAAGAATATATATATATATATATGAAAAAGTCTACTACTTTTTCAGTAGCTAAAGCATCAACAGTATTGATCGGAACATAATATTGACTCTCTCTCTCTTTCTTCCCCTTGCACCAAAAAAAAAGAAAAGTAGTGAAGAGCTCACATTTTGGTTGATCAGACAATAGTAAAGCAATTATTTCTATAGCAATGCTGGCGTGTGAGGGCGTCGCAGGTTATCTTTCCGGCGGATTCTCTGGCGTCGTAACCTGGGGCGTATTGAAGCTGGCGTCGATGTTAATTAATAGATGTGTGGGTGGAGGGGTGGTGGCGGCGGGTTTCGCCGTGGTGGTGTGGTGGGGCCTATCGAAGCTTCTCGGATGAAAGCTCCCGGCAAAGATTACTACATTCCACAAATTAATATTAATTATTATTATTATTATCCCACAAATTAAATCATGATCAGTGGTGAATATCGGATTTATAAATTTCCAGCTTAAGATTTATGATGACTAGACATGTGGCCGTGCGATGTCACGAGAACTTTTGTAAATGATTAAATCATACTTGTATTTCGGGTAAAAAGTTTTCGTGTTATGTTGACACGTTGATTTCTTTTGTATATACTATTAATCTTCACTCATCATGTGTACCATCAAATCGTTGATATTGCTCTCCCGTTTACCCTAATTCGCTTTCTCGTTGTCATGAATTGTGTAAGGCAAGTTTATAAGCACAAAATAAAAAGGCTTTCAACTCATCCTAGTAACTAATATTTTTAAAGAAGAAAAACAAAAATGTCATCGCCCATATGGTGGACAATGCACGGATTTTAAATATGAAGTTTAAGTTTTGGTAATAAGATCAACACATCGATTATGGACACCTTATAAAAAAACAAACTATATAAACATCTCCTTCATTCAATATTGCAACCCACCAACGTATCTCACAAGTCCATAAGATAACATAAACCTAAACCAAATTATTACATATAAAATTTTAATTTCATGAGTAATGTGATGGGAAGAACCTTAAATTCAGCCATAGGAATGTGGGAATTATCTCTAAATTAAATCTATATTTTGTTAAGGGTATATATAATGAAATGCATGTGACGCATTCAATTGTATAGTGCATATGTAGAGACGCTATGTAGCAAATAAAACAAATGGGTGGTTTAATGAAAGAAAACCAAGGGATTATATGGCTCTTGAAAAAGTGTAATTAAAGTGATAAAATTCATTAGTTATTGAAACATAATGGAGGATTCAATGAAAGAAACCCAAAAGCATGTTGTTGCAAATGGACATACAGAGGAAAGTCACAAACTTGACACCAAATATATACTTATACTTATTCATATTATAAGGACATACCAATCAACAGATCCAAAATTGACACTAAACATTCAAGCAAGAAAAATTTAAGATCCATATTCAATAATAGAACAAAAAACAAACTTAAAAGTAGAACTATATCAAGCACCCCAACTCTTTCGCTGGCTCAAGATGACATTTCTTAACGCTTATCCTCGTTCAACCCCACATCGAAGTATGAAAATGTCGGGTCAACAGAACCATCCTTGTAGTAAGCAAACACTATTGTAATGTCATCAAGCATGCTCTCCCCAACGAAACTACAATACATAAAGCATTGTTGCGCACAATTAACATTTAAGCTTCTCAAAAAATTGTATTTAAAGTTACCACAAAACTTAAGATGAGCAGAAGACTTACAACTGAAGGTTGCTAAGTTTTCCCCAAGAGGTACTTTGTTGCAGCCTCAATGTTCTTCTTGAAGAAGACTTGCCTCTCTTCATCAAGCTTGGGTGTGATCAACTTGAGGTACTTCTTGATGTAACCAACAAACTGCTTCTTGTTGAAGGGAGGTTGCTCCTACACGTACAAAGTATTTTACATTATAAATCTATAAACAATATCAAATCTTAATGAGATATGAAAATTAGACGACAGGTTTTAGTTTTTGCCTGGAGTCTGAAAGTGTAATACCCGGTTGTAATTCAGTAATTATCATTCAGTAATTGTCACTCAGTAATTATTCACTCATTAATGATCATTCATCGTTCATATTCATTCATTGTATTCACCGATCAGAGTAATTGTATCATACATCAGTTATTATTCATTGTCCTACTTGGTTGGAGGATCGAACCGTGGTCATCATCATTGTCATCTTCATAGTTGGCTGTGTGTGAGGAGTAGCGCACGCTATGTACTCTCTTTAGCGCGCACTAATTGAGTACGGGTAGCGCACGCTACCTCTTAGTATTAGCGCACGCTAATGTGGTTCAGGCCTGCAGTCCAGAAGGCACTGGACTGCAGTCGAATTGGAGTAGCACACGCTATGAATGGTAAGTAGCGCACGCTAGTAAGTTTGGATAGCGCCTGCTATGCAGTCAGTGTAGCGCGCGCTAAGGCCGATCAGGCAGAGTCCAGTGGGTATTGGACTGATTTTGGAATAATTCCTAGCGCACGCTATGAGTGGATTTTAGCGTACGCTAATGGGGCGATGGCGCACGCGGTGTGGATGTAGTGCACGCTATTGCGGCGGAGTCGGAGGACAGGAGGTTACGGACTTGATTCGAGCATCAGATATTCAGTTAGCGTGCGCTAACACAAGGTTAACGCATGCTAATTATATGGTTGTAGCGCATGCTACAAAAGGTACGTAGCACACGCTATCGTTTCGGACCGAGGGTACTGGACTACCCAGAATTCCCGTTAACGAATGCTAAATATCAGGGCTTAGCGTTCACTAAACTGGAATTACTATAAATAGGACAGTCCGGCTCAGATTCATCATTTTCACTTCTCACTTCGATTTTAGGCGATTCAGAGAAATCTTTTCGAGCTGCACTCATCCATCATCATCTTCAAGCTTATCATTTGGATTTATCACCATTTCATCCTCTATAACATATCAAATCAAGGTAATGATCTCTTGGATCTAGAGTTTCGGATTTTGAGTATGTTCCTTCCGATCTGTTCGTGTAAGCTCGGATTTATGTTGGAATATATTAGATATGGATTATCTACCTTGGATAAATATATTCCTACAGATTTATTGATATGTTTTTCGGATTTGATGAACATTTGGAGAATTAATCAAGAACCCTTGATGTTGACTTTGGTTATTTTTGGGGGTTTCCGATTATAGTTGTCGTAACTTCGAGTTGTGGTTTCTATTGGAATATTGATATCATTGAAGGTGTTTTGTTGGGTTGAACTCCTCATTTTTGGAGTTGGTTTAGATATATTTGGGTTTTTGGTTATAATCAAGGGTTGATGTTCGCTAAGTGGTTGTCTGAATGCCTCAATGAGTTTGGATATTGTTGTATTGACCTTTGAGTTAGACGTAATTCATGCTTGATACGTATATTGAGTGGATTATTGGTAATTGTGTTATTCAAGGTTGTTCGAGCGACCGACATCTCTTTGTAGGACGTTGTTCGAGGAAGGACATTTCAACACCCGTATTGAGTAAGTAAATTATTACTCGGTTAAAAGGATATTCATTCCTTACGTTGTTGTTCATTCATACATGTAATTCACTCATAATATATCGTTCATGTCGAGACTTGTATTTATCAACTCATCATGTAACTCACAAGTAACGACGGTTACAAATTATTTCATTGAAGCTATCACACGTTGTGTCATTATTTTATCTCGGTGAGTCATTCTTGATCCTTCTCGGATTCTATTCATTACTCCTCACCTTGGTCATTTTTGTTCAGGTGATCTGCCGGAATTATAGTGCATGGCTGGTTGGCGCATGTGAGGAATTTTAGTCGGGCACACTATGGTCATGTGTATATGCGGGACTCCGGACACATTGGACTGTGCGCATGGTAATGTGTATACGCGGGACTCCGGACACATTGGACCGTGAGACTAATTAGGCCAATAACGAGTGTATATGCGGGACTCCGGACACTCGGCTACTTGTGCTCTTACGCATTTCATTCGTGCGTACATTGATGCTCATCATTCAACTTAATTCATTAATTCATTTATGTGATTGTTGTATATTGTTCAACTCTTGAGGATTGTTGTTACGTATGGCCCGGCCCGTTGGGGATCTTGTTTTAGTCATGGCAAGGCTAAGGCACGGGAAGAGAACGCTGGCGGCGAGGAGTCCTAGTGATACTAGTAGGGGGGCCAGTCCTTTTCAGTCATTCGTGTTTACTTCATTATATTTCCGCTGCATACTTCCGTTTGAATACTCATTTTATTCAGTATTGTATATTTTATCTTCATATAAAATATATATATGTGTTATGTATGATCTTGGGTGTATTGTAATGAAACTCCTCATCGGAGTAATTAATGATATAATGTGGTTCGGTACTACAATTATATTAATTAATTCATTAATTCTCATTCGCCTAGTGGGTCCCAGTCGGGGATCCACGGCACTGTAATATTCGCCTAGTTTGGGGTGTTACAGAGTTGGTATCGGAGCGTGGTTTTGAATACTACCTTCCGAGTCATGTCTCATTGAAATCATCATCCATCAAACTAGTATCATTGGACTTTCGCAGCACGTGTTACCCGTGCAAGAGCCGATCCCCTCAGACCAAAGAACAGTAAGATTTCTGACGCCATGGTATAATTTATGGCAATAAGAATCACTCATTCATCATTCAACAGTCAACAATCCTCATTCATCATTTTCATTTGTGATCATGTCTATTATATTAACTCATTAATCACTCAGTTCATTTCACTGTTCAGTTGTTGACCTTGAGGATCGTATCATTAATCTTGTTAACTTGTTCAAGATAATTATTTCAAGAATTTCATCAGATAATCACGTCACTTCAGTTGATCATTTATGTAATCATTGGGTTTGAGCGCGTGTGCTCATTTTCATCATTTCGTAACGTAATCATAATGTGATATTCATGCGAGATTTATAATCATCTTGTGACTTTCCCACTTCAGTATGGAAAGAGCTGGCAGAGGACGCGGGGGTAGAGGCCGCGGTGCGGGCCGAACCTCGAGAACTCATGTGAATACACGTGCGAATGCGAGGAATAATGCTAATTCATCGAGCAGCGACGCCGCCACTCATTCTCCTGGAAATGATCATTCGCTTCAAGGGACATAGCTCATTCAGAGGGTGTTCGGGTTGACCCACTCGCTTTTATGCAGGGCATGATGGCCCAGATGACTCAAATGGCACGCCTCATGGAGACGATGCAGAACTCAGCTACTCAGAATCAACAGGCTCCTCCGCCGCCACCTCAAGGGCAGGAGAGGGATCTGAGCAGTATTATTGGCGCATATCTCGCCAAAGACCACCTACTTTTGAGGGCTCATCTGAGCCGGCGGATATTGTTCACTGGCTCGAGCATTTCGAGAAGTTGTTTGCCATGGTGGAGTGTCCCGAAGGGCACAAAGTTTCAGTCGCGGCTTACTATCTGGGTAAGAGCGCTCATTCATAGTGGTTATCGTTGAAGCCCACCGACGGATCTTGTACTTGGGATCAATTCAAGACCCTCATGATGGAGAGGTATTATCCGGCCCCACTCAGAGAGGCCAAGTTATTAGAATTACTTACTCCCAATCTCTCAGTGGACGATGATGTTCGCGCCATCGCCGAGAAATTTCAGGAGCTTCTTCCTTTCGCCTGATCTATGTAATACCCAGTAATTATCATTCAGTATTTATCATTCAGTAATTATCACTCAGTAATTATCATTCAGTAATTGATACTCAGTAATCTCATTCATCATTGATCATTTGTCACTCATATTCAGTCATGGTATTCATCATCCAGAGTAATTGTATCGTGTATCAATCGTCATTCATCACTAATCTGATTGGAGTTTCGTGCCGTGTTTATCATCATTTTCATTTTCGTTGCAAGCTGTGCTTGAGGAGTAGCGCACGCTACATACTCCTTTTAGCGTACGCTAATTGGGTATAGGTAGCGCACGCTGCGCTCGACTTTAGCGCACGCTAAGGCTACCTTGGTGCGATGCAGAAGGTCTTGGGTGCAGTGAGATTAATTGTAGCGCACGCTACGAAGTGGTAAGTAGCGCGCGCTAACGGGTTGTAGTAGCGCACGCTATAGGAGTGGCGTAGCGCGCTGGGCGAATCGGGTTGAGTCCGGTGGCTCTTGGTACCATCGGTTATTCATAGCACACGCTATGCATTGTTGTTAGCGTCATGGCGATATATTAGCGCACGCTATCGAGTTAGATCGAGAGGCGGATGGTTTTACGGACTCCGATCTTGGCGTCAAATATTTCGCTAGCGCACGCTAACAATGGATATTAGCGCACGCTAGTAGTATGGCCGTAGCGCACGCTACAAAGAGGTACGTAGCGCGCGCTACCGTGTTCGGACGGTGGGTGCTTGGACTACCCAAATTACTCGTTAGCGCACGCTATGCACAGAGCTAGCGCACGCTAACTGGGAGTATAAATTGGGCCAGTTTAGTCGAGTTCGTCATTTTCATCTCATTTCATTCCTTGGTATTTACGGCGATTTCGAGCGATTCGGAGGATTCTTCGAGGTGTAATCATCAATCATCATCTTCAAGCTCATCTTTCGGATTAATCATCATTTCATCATCTTCATCACATCGGATCAAAGGTATTAATCTCTTGGATCTAGAATTTGGATTTTGGGTTTTCCTTCCGAATTCTTCGTGTAAGCTTAGATTATCATTGGAATATGTTAGATATGGATTATCTACCTTGGATAAGTATATTCTTACGGATTTAATGGTTATTTTCGAATTATTTCAAGAACCCTTGGGGTTGACTTGGTTAATTGGGGATTTTCCGATTGATGTTGTTGTAATCATGAATTATGGATTCCTAATGGATTATTGTTATCATTGAAAGTATTTTGATGGTTTGAAATACTCATCTTGGAGTTGGTTTCGATTTATTCGAGCTCGGATATCGTTGTGTCGACGTTTGAGTCGATTATGATCGTTTTGATTTGCGTAATGATCGGATTATTGGTAATTGTGTTATTTAAGGTTGTTCGAGCGAGATATTTCATTGAGGGCGTTGTTCGTGGACGGACATTCATCATCGGTATTGAGTAAGTTAATTCTTACTCAGTTAAAAGGATATTCATTCATTTTGTTGTTGTTAATTCATAATCATTACTCATTCATCATTTTATTAACCGTATCAAAAACTTGTCATTGTCATTTAATCACCTCGATCATAAGGAGCAGACGGTTCCGATCATTTCATTGAGCTATCATTCATTTCACTATCATTCAATCTTGGTGAGTCATTATTCATTTTCATTGTCACTTTTGTCATATTGTGGCATTAGGGTCATCTTGGCGTGCAGTTGGTATGTTTAGGATTTTCATGTAGGGCACATTATAGTCGTGTGTTGGTTGGTGGCCTCACATTGGACTGTGCACACGAGTCGATTGCTCGTGAGACTGATTAGGTACAAGACCACGCGTGTTTGATCGTTGGTGGCTTGTGCACGGACACATTTCCATCCCGGACGTAGTATGGCGCCATTCCTTTGAGCCGTACTGATTAGTTGATTCATATAGCATGTTTGATTGCGTATGTTTCGACAAGAATAATTCATAATTTCAGATATATCATGATTGTGTATTTTCAACCCTTGAGGATTGTTGTTACGTATGGCGGCCCGTTGGGGATGTTGTTTTTCGAGTTATGGCAAGGCTAAGGCACGGGAGAGCACGGTGACGGCGAGTCAGTGATACTAGTAGGGGCCCCGATGCATTCGATCATTCACTCGATCATTTATGTTTCCTTTATTCATTCATTGCAGACATTCCGTTTGAATGCTCATTTCATTCGAGGTTGTGTATTTTATCGTCACATAAAATACACATGTATTCTATTTTATCCTGGGTGTTGTATAAAACTCCTCATCGGAGTAATTGATGTTGTAATGTGGTTCGGTACTACATTTACCTGTGTAATTCATTCATTCTCATTCGCCTGGTGGGTCCCAGTCGGGGGTCCACGGCACTGTAAAATCCGCCTAGTTTGGGGTGTTACAGAGTTGGTATCGGAGCGTGGTTTTGAATACTACCCTCCAAGTCATGTCTCATTTGAAATCATCGTCATCGGACTAGTATCATTGGACTTTCGCGTCACGTGTGACCTGTGCAAATGCCGAGCCGATCAGACCAAGAACTGTAAGATTTCTAATGCCATGGTATAATTTCTGGCATTAATCATTCATTCATAATTCATCAGTTAACAATCCTCAAGCATCAATTTCATTTTGACCAGGACGGTCAGGTTAACTCATTAATCAGTCAATTCATTTCATTGTTCACTTGTTGATCAGGAAGATCGGATCATTAATCTTTTTAACTCATCCAAGATAATCATTTCAGTAACTTCATCAGATAATCATGTCACGTCAATCAATCATTCATGTAATCGCTGTATTTGAGCGCGTATGCTCATTTTCATCATTTCATAATATAATCATAATGTGATACTCATGCGAGATGTATAATCATCATATGACTTTCCACTTCAGTATGGAAAGGGCGAGAGGACGTGGAGGACGAGGCCGTGGAGCGGTCGAATCCAGGAACTCGTGCGAATACCCGTCTGCAAATGCCGGGAATAATGCTAACTCATCGAGCGGCCAGCGCCACTCACTCACACAGACGCGATCATTCATCGTCAGGAGTCGTGCAGGACACGGCTCGGTCGGAGGGTGTCGGGTCGACCCACTCGCATTTATGCGGGGCATGATGGCCCAAATGACCGAGATGGCTCGGTTGATGGAGACGATGCATAACTCCGTCAATCAAAATCAGCAGCTCCTCGCCGCCACCTCGCAGGCAAGAGAGAGGTGTAAGCAATATCATTAGCGATATCTCTCGCGGCGACCACCTACTTTTGAGGGCTCATCGAGCCGGCGGATATTGTTCAGCTTGAGCATTTTGAGAAGTTATTTGCTATGGTGGATTGCCCTGAAGGGCATAAAGTTTCAGTTGCGGCTTACTATCTCGGTAAGAGCGCTCATTCATGGTGGTTATCGTTGAAGCCCACAGACGGAACATGTACTTGGGATCAATTCAAGACTCTCATGATGGAGAGGTACTATCCGTCCCCACTCAGGGAGGCCAAGTTGTCGGAATTACTCACTCCCGACCTTTCGGCGGATGATGATGTTCTCGCCATCGCCGAAAAATTTCAGGAACTTCTTCCGTTCGCCTCATCTATCATTCACTCAGAAGCGGACAAGATCAAGTATTTCAGCAAGAGGCTGAAACCCCGTATGAGACTTCAGTTACTTAATCATAATTGCACCACCTTGGCCGAGTTCATTGAGAAGGCTCTTACTTACGAGCTTACGGCTAAGGAAATTGCTAAGCAGCAACCTTCGTCTGCTAGCAAGAAGTCCAAGAACCGTAATCGGTCGGCGAGTCGTGCCACTTTCAAGAAACCGCAGCGGGCTCTACTTTTACGAGCGACCTCCCTAGCGTCTAAACCCGCGGAATCTCGGTCGCGGCGGCGATTCGGCCATCACCATTTCAAGCCGTGAGAGCAGGGTCATTTCAGCACCAAGTGTCAAGGCGATGCATCACGTGCCACAATCGGGATTGCTGGGCATAGGGCCCGTTTTGCCGTAGGGACTTTAAACCCACTCCGCGTCATCTCAAGCCCAGGTCATTCAGGTGCGAATCAGGCCACTCAGTCAGCGTCGTTCAAAACGACAGGAGCTAAAGGCGGAGCCAAGAGCTATCAGACGGGAGCGTCCGGTTCGGGGGCCGGCAAGCCCCGAATTTATGAGATGAAGAAGACCGATGATCCTGAGGCCCGAATGATCTCAGGTACACTCGATATTCTATCTCAACCTGTGTGTACCCTTTTTGATACTGGTGCATCTCATTCATTCATTTCCGAGTCATGTTTGAGTAGACTACGTCTGGGTAGTGCTACTAGTTGTGAGCCATATGTCATTGGCCTACCTGATGGTAGACGCATTATCGGTAACCGTGAGATTCAGAATTGTCTGATTCAGTTTCATGGTCGTGTATGGCCAACGGACCTAATCGTAGTAGATTTATCGAGGGACGACATCATCTTGGGTATTGATTGGATGGATCGTCATGATGCCATCATTAGTGTCCGAAAGCGTTTGGTCACTATCATTTCAGACGATGGAGTTGAATATGTGTTTCAGGGAGGTAATCCCGGCTGTTATGGCAAAGTCATTAATTTGATGAAAGCAGTAAGATTACTCAATCAGGGATGTGTCGGTTATTGGTGCTATATGGCCAAAACCGAGAAATCATCAGTAATATTGACGGATATTCCGGTGGTGAGGGAATATGCCGATGTTTTTCCAGACGAGTTACCTGGTTTGCCTCCACAGAGGGATGTGGAATTCACGATTGAGTTGGAGCACAGTACGTCCCGATATCGAAGGCACCGTCTGGATGGCCCCGACCGAAATGCGGGAATTAAAGAACCAACTTGAGGAGTTGTTCGAGAAAGGTTATATTCGACCGAGTGCGTCCCGTGGGAGCGCCGGTGTTATTTGTCAAGAAGAAGGATGGTTCATTCCGCTTATGTATTGATTATCGGGAGTTGAACAGGTGACGATCAAGAATAAGTATCCCTTACCCCGTATTGACGATCTCTTAGATCAACTTCGAGGAGCTTCGGTATTTTCCAAGATCGACTTAAGATCTGGATATCATCGATTGTGGATTCGAGTCGGATATCGCGAGGACGGCGTTTGAACACGCTATGGTCATTATGAGTTTGTGGTTATGCCGTTCGGATTGACTAATGCACCTGCGGTATTCATGGAGTTAATGAATCGGGTCTTCATCGACTTTTTGGATCGGTTTGTTGTTGTCTTCATCGATGACATTTTGATTTATTCACGTGACCGGGAGGAACACGAGTTTCACCTTCATCTAGTGCTCGACGTGTTGAGACGAGAACAACTTTATGGGAAGTTTTCTAAATGTGAGTTCTGGATGTCCGAAGTGACTTTTCTCGGACATGTAATTTCATCAGACGGAGTTCGTGTCGATCCTCAGAAGACGGAGGCTATTCGAGATTGGCTACCTCCGAAGAACGTTAAGGAAATCCGAAGTTTCCTCGGATTAGCGGGTTATTATCGGCGATTTGTAGAGGGATTTTCTCGAATCACTCAACCCTTAATGAACCTTTTGCGGAAGGATAAGAAATACACGTGGTCCGACGCGTGTCAACGGAGTTTTGAGGAACTCAAGAGCCGGTTAATGTCAGCACCTGTACTTTCCTTGCCGCAAGGGACGGAAGGATTTGTGGTCTATAGTGATGCGTCCGGACAGGGTCTCGGATGTGTACTCATGCAGAACGGGAAGGTTATTGCCTATGCTTCACGGCAATTGAGACCTTACGAGATTAATTATCCGACCCACGACCTGGAGCTAGCAGCCGTGGTGTTCGCTTTGAAAATTTGGCGTCATTATCTTTATGGCGTTACCTGTCAGATATTCACCGATCATAAGAGCTTAAAATATATATTTACTCAGAAGGAGTTAAATATGCGCGAAGGCAGTGGTTGGAATTAATCAAAGATTATGATATCGAGATCCTCTATCACCGGGCAAGGCGACGTTGTTGCCGACGCCTTGAGTCGTAAGCCCGTTCGAGAGCGGATGCTTGCCGTTTACGATTCGGAAGGAGCTTGGCGGGAATTCCTTAGACCCGAGATCGAGGTCTGGCTTCAACGAGTTCAGGGGCAGCTTTGTATGTTAGAGATTTCATCGTCACTCGAGGAGGAAATCCGAGAGAATCAGGGTTCGGACCCATCATTGTTGCGCATCCGAGAGGATGTGGCTCGGGGGAAAGCCCCTGGATTTGTGGTCCACGAGGATGGACTTTTGCGTTTTAAGAATCGGTTGTGCGTACCGGCGAATGACGAGTTGAAAAACTCGATTTGACAGAAGCTCATACTACCCCTTATTCTGTGCATCCGGGGTCTAGCAAGATGTACAAGGACTTGAAACAAAATTACTGGTGGAATTATATGAAGCGAGAAGTCGCAGAATTTGTTTCGAGATGCTTAACCTGTCAACAAGTTAAGATTGAACATCAGCGACCGGCGGGTATGCTGAAACCTCTTCCTATTCCCGAGTGGAAGTGGGAAGACATTTCTATGGATTTCATCACGAGTTTGCCGAGTCGTCGTGGCATGAACACGATCTGGTGATCGTGGACCGCTTAACCAAATCAGCTCATTTCCTTGAGATCAAGGATACGTGGGGTCCCGAGAGACTTGCCCGATTGTTCATTAAAGAGATAGTCGATCGCGGTACTCCTAAAAGTATCGTTTCCGATCGTGACGGACGGTTTGTGTCGCATTTTTGGAAATCGATTCATCGTCTATGGGAACTCGGCTTAATCTCGATCGCTTTTCATCCTCGGTCAGACGGACAATCGAGAGGACCATTCAGACATTAGAGGACATGTTGAGGGCATGCGTCCTCGATTGGAAAGACGATTGGGAAGCCCAACTACCATTGATCGAGTTCACGTATAATAATAGTTGGCATGCTTCGATCAAGATGGCACCTTATGAGGCCTTGTATGGTCGTCGTTGTCGATATCCGTTGTGTTGGGACGACTTATCAGAATCATTGGGCACCGAGCCCGATATGCTTATAGCCGCCGTGAGAAGGTAGCTTTGATCGAGTCGTTTGTTGGCTCGAGTCGGCGAAATCATATGCGAGATAACCGTAAATCGACCATTAGAGTTCGAGGCGGTGACCACGTGTTGGTCAAGGTATCGCCAGTCGTGGTATCTTCCGTTTTGGGAAGAGAGGAAGTTGAGTCCGAGATTCATTGGACCGTTTGAGATTTTGGATCGAGTAGGCGAGTTAGCTTATCGATTGGCTTTACCTCGGCGTTGAGCCGAATTCATAATGTGTTTCATGTCTCTCGATTGCGGAAGTATGTTGCCGACCGAGTCACATACTTGATTCGGCTGAATCGAGATCGCCGACGATCATTCATATGAGGAGCGTCCTATACGAGTTTTAGAGCGGCGAATCAAACAGTTGAGGAATAAGACGATTCCTTTGGTTAAAATTCAGTGGTCTAGACACGGAGTCGAAGAGGCTACTTGGGAAACCGAGGATAGTATGCGGGAGAGTTATCCCGAGTTGTTTGACCCTTAGTTTCGGGGACGAAACTCTTTTAAGGGGGGGTGTATGTAATACCCAGTAATTATAATTCAGTATTTATCATTCAGTAATTATCACTCAGTAATTATCATTCAGTAATTGATACTCAGTAATCTCATTCATCATTGATCATTTGTCACTCATATTCAGTCATGGTATTCATCATCCAGAGTAATTGTATTGTGTATCAATCGTCATTCATCACTAATCTGATTGGAGTTTCGTGCCGTGTTTATCATCATTTTCATTTTCGTTGCAAGCTGTGCTTGAGGAGTAGCGCACCCTACATACTCCTTTTAGCGTACGCTAATTGGGTATAGGTAGCGCACGCTACCGCTCAGCTTTAGCGCACGCTAAGGCTACCTTGCTGCGATCCGGAAGGTCTTGGGTGCAGTGAGATTAATTGTAGCGCACGCTACGAAGTGGTAAGTAGCGCGCGCTAACGGGTTGTAGTAGCGCACGCTATAGGTGTGGATTAGCACGCGCTAGGGGCGAATCAGGTTGAGTCCAGTGGCTACTGGACTGCACCGGGTTTATTCATAGCGCACGCTATGCATTGTTGTTAGCGTACGCAACTGATATATTAGCGCACGCTATCGAGGTTAGATCAGAGGGCAGATGGTTTTCTGGACTCCAGTACTGGGCGTCAAATATTTCGCTAGCGCACCCTAACAATGGATATTAGCGCACGCTAGTAGTATGGCCGTAGCGCACGCTACAAAGAGGTACGTAGCGCGCGCTACCGTGTTCGGACAGTGGGTACTGGACTACCCAAATTACTCGTTAGCGCACGCTATGCACAAGGGCTAGCGCACGCTAACCTGGACTGAGTATAAATTGGACAGTTTAGTCAGAGTTCGTCATTTTTCATCTCATTTCATTCCTTCGGTATTTCTGGGCGATTTCGAGCGATTCAGAGGGGATTCTTCGAGGTGTAATCATCAATCATCATCTTCAAGCTCATCTTTCAGATTAATCATCATTTCATCATCTTCATCACATCGGATCAAAGGTATTAATCTCTTGGATCTAGAATTTCGGATTTTTGGGTTTTCCTTCCGAATTCTTCGTGTAAGCTTGGATTATCATTGGAATATGTTAGATATGGATTATCTACCTTGGATAAGTATATTCTTACGGATTTAATGGTTATTTTCGGAATTATTTCAAGAACCCTTGGGGTTGACTTCGGTTAATTGGGGATTTTCCGATTGATGTTGTTGTAATCATGAATTATGGATTCCTAATGGATTATTGTTATCATTGAAAGTATTTTGATGGTTTGAAATACTCATCTTGGAGTTGGTTTCGATTTATTCGAGCTCAGATATCGTTGCGTCAACGTTTGAGTCGATTATGATCGTTTTTGATTTGCGTAATGATCGGATTATTGGTAATTGTGTTATTTAAGGTTGTTCGAGCGACCGATATTTCATTGAGGACGTTGTTCGTGGACGGACATTCATCATCGGTATTGAGTAAGTTAATTCTTACTCGGTTAAAAGGATATTCATTCCTTTTGTTGTTGTTCATTCATAATCATAACTCATTCATCATTGTATCAACCGTATCAAAAACTTGTCATTGTCAATTAATCACCTCAGTCATAAGGAACGACGGTTCCGATCATTTCATTGAGCTATCATTCATTTCACTATCATTCAATCTTGGTGAGTCATTATTCATTTTCATTGTCACTTTTGTCATATTGTGGCATTCGGGTCATCTTGGCGTGCGGATTGGTATGTGTAGGATTTTGGTCGGGCACATTATAGTCGTGTGTTGGTTGGTGGCCTCACATTGGGTGTGCACGAGTCGATTGCTCGTGAGACCGATTAGGTACAAGACCACGCGTGTTTGATCGTTGGTGGCTTGTGCACGGACACATTTCCATCCCGGACGTAGTGTGGCGCCATTCCTTTGAGCCGTACTGATTAGTCGATTCATATAGCATGTTTGATTGCGTATGTTTCGACAAGAATAATTCATAATTTCAGATATATCATGATTGTGTATTTTCAACCCTTGAGGATTGTTGTTACGTATGGCCCGGCCCGTTGGGGATGTTGTTTTCGTGTTATGGCAAGGCTAAGGCACGGGAGAGCACGGTGACGGCGAGAGTCCCTGATACTAGTAGGGGCCCGATGCATTCGATCATTCACTCAGTCATTTATGTTTCCTTTATTCATTCCGCTGCAGACATTCCGTTTGAATGCTCATTTCATTCAGTGTTGTGTATTTTATCGTCACATAAAATACACATGTATTCTATTTTATCCTGGGTGTTGTATAAAACTCCTCATCGGAGTAATTGATGTTGTAATGTGGTTCGGTACTACATTTACCTGTGTAATTCATTCATTCTCATTTGCCTGGTGGGTCCCAGTCGGGGGTCCACGGCACTGTAATATCCGCCTAGTTTGGGGTGTTACAATCTATTATTCACTCCGAGGCAGACAAGATCAAGTATTTCGACGATGATGTTCGCGCCATCGCCGAGAAATTTCAGGAGCTTCTTCCTTTCGCCTGATCTATTATTCACTCCGAGGCAGCAAGAGGTTGAAACCTCGTATGCGGATGCAATTGCTTAATCACAATTGCACCACTCTGGCCGAATTCATCGAGAAAGCTCTTACTTATGAGCTTACTACTAAGGAGATTGCTAGGCAACAACCTTCATCTGCTAGCAAGAAGTCAAAGAATCGTAATCAGTCTGAAGGCAGTCAGGCAACTTTCAAGAAGCCTCGAGCGGGCTCTACTTTCACTGAGCGACCTCCTATGGCGCCCAGACCCGCGGAATCTCAGTCACGAGCAGCCAGCTCGGCCATTACCTGCTTCAACTGTGGAGAACAGGGTCATTACAGCACGAAGTATTTGAGGCAAACCGTCACGTGCAATAACTGTGGAATGGCGGGGCATAAGGCCTGTTTTTGCCGAAGGGACTCCAAAACTACTCCGGCGTCATCTCAGGCCCCAAAACAGTCAGGGTTCCGAATCAGGCTACTCAGTCCGCATCGTTTAAGACGACGGGAGCTAACAAATGCGGAGCCCACAGCTATCAGGCGGGAGCATCTGGATCCGGGGATAGCAAGCCCCGAATTTATGAGATGAAGAGAACTGATGATCTGGATGCCCGAATGATCTCAGGTACACTCAAAATTATATCTCAACCTTTTTGATACTGGTGCATCGTATTCATTCATTTCCGAGTCATGTTTGAGTAGACTATGTCTGGGTAGTGCTACTAGTTGTGAGTTTTATGTCATTGGTCTACCTGATGGTAGAAGAATTATCGGGAATCGTGAGATTAAGAATTGTCTGATTCGTCTTCATGGTCGTGATTGGTTAGCAAACCTAATCGTGGTAGATTTACCGAGAGATGACGTCATCTTGGGTATTGATTGGATGAATCATCACGATGCCATCATTAGTGTCTGTAAGCATATGGTCACTATCATTTCAGATGATGGAGTCGAATGTGTTTTTCAGGGAGGTAATCCCAGCTGTTCCGGTAGAGTCATCAACTTGATGAAAGCAGTGAAATTACTCAATCAGTGGTGTGTCGGTTATTGGTGTTATATGACCAATACCGAGAAACCATCAGTAATGTTGACGGATATTCCTGTAGTGAGAGAATATGCCGATGTATTTCTAGACGAGTTACCTGGTCTGCCTCCACAGAGAGATGTGAAATTCACGATTGAGTTGGAGCCTGGTACGTTCCCAATATCGAAGGCATCGTACCGGATGGCCCCGACCGAGATGCAGGAGTTGAAGAATCAATTAGAGGATTTGACCGAGAAGGGTTATATTCGACTGAGTGTGTCCCCATGGGGAGCACCAGTGTTATTTGTCAAGAAGAAGATGGTTCGTTTCGCTTGTGTATTGATTACCGAGAATTGAACCGGTGACGATCAAGGATAAATATCCTCTACCCCGTATCGATGATCTTTTTGATCAACTTCAGGGAGCTTCAGTATTTTCCAAGATCGATTTAAGGTCTGGGTATCATCAGCTGCGAATCCGAGAGTCGGATGTCGCTAGAACGGCATTTCGTACACGCTATGGTCATTATGAGTTTGTGGTAATGCCGTTTGGGTTAACTAATGCACCTGCGGTATTCATGGAGTTAATGAATCGGGTCTTCATCAACTATTTGGATCAGTTCGTGGTTGTCTTTATTGATGACATTCTAATTTATTCTCGTGATCGGGAGGAACACGAGTTTCACCTTCATCAGGTGCTCGACGTGTTGAGACGAGAGCAACTTTATGGAAAGTTTTCCAAATGTGAGTTCTGTATGTCCGAAGTGACATTTCTCGGACATGTAATTTCATCAGACGGAGTTCGTTTCGACCCTCAGAAGACAGAGGCGATCCGAGATTGGCAACCTCCGAAGAATGTTAAGGAAATATGAAGTTTCCTCGGGTTAGCTGGTTACTATCGATGATTTGTGGAAGGATTTTCTAAAATTGCTCAACCCATGACGAACCTTTTACAGAAGGATAAGAAATACACGTGGTCCGACGCGTGTCAGTAGAGTTTTGAGGAACTCAAGAGCCGATTAATTTCAGCACCTGTCCTTTCCTTACTGCAAGGGACAGAAGGATTTGTAGTTTATAGTGATGCGTCCGGACAGGGTATCGTATGTGTACTAATGTAGAATGGGAAAGTTATTGCTTATTCTTCACAGAAATTGAGACCTTACGAGGTTAATTATCCGACCCACGACATGGAGCTAGCAGCTGTGGTGTTCGCATTGAAGATTTGGCGTCATTATCTTTATGGCGTTACCTGTCAAATATCCACCGATCATAATAGTTTGAAATATATATTTACTCAGAAGGAGTTAAATATGCGACAGAGGCGGTGGTTGGAACTAATCAAAGATTATGACATTGAGATACTTTACCACCCGGGCAAAGCAAACGTTGTCGCTGACGCCTTGAGTCGTAAGTCCGTTCAGGAGCATATGCTTGCTCGATTAACAGTTCAGAAGGAACTTCAGTAGGAATTTCTGAGGCTCGAGATCGAGTGCAGTTACAATGAGTACAAGGGCAACTTTGTACGTTAGAGATTTCATCGCCACTTGAGGAGGCGATCAGGGAGAATCAGGGTTCGGACCCATTTTTGTTACGCATTCGAGATGATGTGACTCAGGGGAAAGCCCCTGGATTTGTGGTCCATGGGGATGGACTTTTGCGATTTAAGAATCGGTTATGCGTACCGACGAACGATGAGTTGAAAAACTCGATTTTGAGAGAAGCTCATGCTACCCCTTATTCCATTCATCCAGGGTCTAGCAAGATGTAC
This sequence comes from Orobanche coerulescens, assembly GCA_033398695.1. NCBI lineage: Eukaryota > Viridiplantae > Streptophyta > Magnoliopsida > Lamiales > Orobanchaceae > Orobanche > Orobanche coerulescens. The sequence continues at coordinate 100,685,218 of CM065801.1, read as the reverse complement.
AAAGACTTGAAACAAAATTACTGGTGGAGTAATATGAAGCGAGAAGTCGCGGAATTTGTTTCGAGATGTTTAACCTGTCAGCAAGTCAAGATAGAACATCAACGACCGGCGGGTATGCTGAAACCTCTCCCTATTCCATAGTGGAAATCGGAAGATATTTCAATGGACTTCATCACGAGTTTGCCAGCGAGTCGTCGTGGCATGAATACAATTTGGGTGATTGTGGATCGTCTAACTAAGTCAGCCCATTTCCTTGAGACTAAGGATATGTGGGGTCCCGAGAGACTTGCCCAGTTGTTCGTCAAAGAGATAGTGAGATTGCATGGTACTCCTAAGAGTATCGTTTTTTATCGTGACGGGCGATTCGTGTCACATTTTTGGAAATCAGTTCATTGTGCTATGAGAACTCAGCTAAATCTCAGCACATCTTTTCATCCTTAGTCCGATGGACAATCAGAGAGGACTATTCAGACATTGGAGGATATGTTGAGAGCATGTGTCCTCGATTGGAAATATGATTGGGAAGCCCAACTACCATTGATTGAGTTCACGTACAATAATAGTTGGCATGCTTCGATCAAGATGGCTCCTTACGAGGCCTTGTACGGTCGTCGTTGTCGATCTCCTTTGTGTTGGGATGACTTATCAGAATCAATCGGCACCGAGCCTGATATGCTTATAGCCGCCCGTGAGAAGGTAGCTTTGATCAGGAGTCATTTGTTAACCGCTCAGAGTCGACAAAAATCATACGCAGATAACTGTCGTCGACCATTAGAGTTCGAGGCGGGTAACCATGTTTTGGTCAAGGTATCCCCGAGTCGAGGTATCTTCAATTTTGGGAAGAGGGGGAAGTTGAGTCCGAGATTCATTCGACCGTTTGAGATTTTGGATCGAATAGGCGAGCTAGATTATCTATTGGCCTTACCTCCGGTGTTGATCTGAATTCATAATGTGTTTCACGTCTCTCAGTTGCGGAAGTATGTTGCTGACCCAAGTCACATACTTCAGTTCGATGAGATCGAGATCGTGGACGATCATTCATATGAGGAGCATCCCGTACGAGTTTTAGAGCGGCGAATCAAACAGTTGAGGAACAAGACGATTCCTTTGGTTAAAATTTAGTGGTCTAGACACGAAGTCAAAGAGACTACTTGGGAAACCGAAGATAGTATGCGGGAGAGTTATCCTGAGTTGTTTGACCCTTAGTTTCGGGGACGAAAATCTTTTAAGGGGGGTGTATGTAATACCCGGTTGTAATTCAGACATTATCATTCAGTAATTGTCACTCAGTAATTATTCACTCATTAATGATCATTCATCGTTCATATTCATTCATTGTATTCACCGATCAGAGTAATTGTATCGTACATCAGTTATTATTCGTCATCCTACCTGGTTGGAGGATCAAACCGTGGTCATCATAATTGCCATCTTCATAGTGGGCTGTGTGTGAGGAGTAGAGTACGCTATGTACTCTCTTTAGCGTGCGCTAATTGAGTACGGGTAGCGCACGCTACCTCTCAGTATTAGCGTACGCTAATGTGGTTCAGGCCTGCAGTCCAGAAGGCACTGGACTACAGTCGAGTTGGAGTAGCACTACGAATGGTAAGTAGCGCACGCTAGTAAGTTTGGATAGCGCCCACTATGCAGTCAGTGTAGCACGCGCTAAGGCCGATCAGGCAGAGTCCAGTGGGTACTGGACTGATTTTGGAATAATTCCTAGCGCACGCTATGAGTGGATTTTAGCATATGCTAATGGGGCAGTAGCGCACGCTGATTATTGGATGTAGCGCGCACTATCGCGAGCAGGTGAGAGGACAGGAGGTTCTGGACTTCAGTTACTGAGCATCATGTATTCAGTTAGCGTGCACTAACACAAGGTTAACGCACGCTAAGTATATGGTTGTAGCGCACGCTACAAAAGGTATGTAGCAAACGCTACCGTTTCGGACAGAGGGTACTAGACTACCCAGAATTCCCGTTAACGCACGCTAAATATCAGGGCTTAGCGTGCGCTAAACTGGAATTACTATAAATAGGACAGTCCGGCTGAAATTCATCATTTTCACTTCTCAGTTCGATTCCGTACGATTTGGGCGATTCGGAGATATCTTTTCGAGCTGCACTCATCCATCATCATCTTCAAGCTTATCATTTGGATTTATCATCATTTCATCCTCTCCAACACATTAAGTCAGGGTAATGATCTCTTGGATCTAGAATTTTAGATTTTGAGTATGTTCCTTCCGATCTCTTCGTGTAAGCTCGGATTTATATTGGAATATGTTAGATATGGATTATCTACCTTGGATAAATGTATTCCTATGGATTTATTGATATGTTTTTCGGATTTGATGAATATTTGGAGAATTAATCAAGAACCCTTGATGTTGACTTTGGTTATTTTTGGGGTTTCCGATTATAGTTGTCGTAACTTCGCATTGTGGTTTCTATTGGAATATTGATATCATTGAAGGTGTTTTGTTGGGTTGAACTACTCATTTTTGGAGTTGGTTTCGATATATTTGGGGTTTTGGTTATAATCAAGGGTTGATGTTCGCTAAGTGGTTGTTTGAATGCCTCAATGAGTTTGGATATTGTTGTATCGACCTTTGAGTTAGACGTAATTCATGATTGATACGTACATTGAGCGGATTATTGGTAATTGTGTTATTCAAGGTTGTTCGAGCGACCAACATCTCTTTATAGGACATTGTTCGAGAAAGGACATTTCAACACCGGTATTGAGTAAGTAAATTCTTACTCGGTTAAAAGGATATTCATTCCTTACGTTGTTGTTCATTCATACATGTAATTCACTCATAATATATCGTTCATGTCGAGACTTGTATTTATCAACTCATCATGTAACTCACAAGTAACGACGGTTACAAATCATTTCATTGAAGCTATCACACGTTGTGTCATTATTGTATCGCGGTGAGTCGTTCTTGATCCTTATCGGATTCTATTCATTACTCGTCACCTTGGTCATTTTTGTTCTGGTGATCTTCTAGAATTATGGTGCATGGACGGTTGGCGCATGTGTGGAATTTTAGTCGGGCACACTATGGTCATGTGTATATGCGGGACTCCGGACACATTGGACTGTGCGCATGGTAATGTGTATATGCGGGACTCCGGATACATTGGACCGTGAGACTAATTAGGCCAATAGCGGGTGTATATGCGGGACTCCAGACAGTCGGCTACTTGTGCTCTTACGCATTTCATTCGTGCGTACATTGATGCTCATCATTCAACTTAATTCATTAATTCATTTATGTGATTGTTGTATATTGTTCAACTCTTGAGGATTGTTGTTCTGTGTAACTGACCCCGTTGGGGGATGTTGTTTTCAGGTCATGGCAAGGCTAAGGCACGGGAAGAGAACGTTGATGGCGAGGAGTCCCAGTGATATTAGTAGGGGGGCCCATTCCTTTTCAGTCATTCGTGTTTACTTCATTATATTTCCACTGCAGACTTCCGTTTGAATACTCATTTTATTCAGTGTTGTATATTTTATCTTCATATAAAATATACAAGTGTTATGTATGATCTTGGGTGTGTTGTAATGAAACTCCTCATCGGAGTAATTAATGATATAATGTGGTTCGGTACTACAATTATATTAATTTATTTATTAATTCTCATTCGCCTAGTGGGTCCCAGTCGGGGGTCCACGGCACTGTAATATTCGCCTAGTTTGGGGTGTTACAGAAAGTGTCAACAATGTCGACAATCTTTACTGCTTGATCGTCAACACCTTCATCTTCATCACCTTTTGTTAATAAAATTGTTTGAATAAAAATGTATCAAATACATGAGTCTTAAAATGTTACTTTAACAAATATGTATCACTCCCAAAATGGCTATTTTGGCATCCTGAAACGTTGGAGCAGCTATAGCGTAAACTTTAAATGAAAATTACACAAATGTAGCATGCCTTGGTAAATGCAGGAAGTGCACAACGTATACAGTTTAGTAGTCGTGGCAATTTGGAACAAATACTTATGAATGGGCTGACTTTGGTTCTGTATAATGTCAAAAAGGTCAAATAAAACAAATAGCTTGAATGGAAATGAGTCAAATGGGTCAACCAGGTTAAAAGTCACGCAAACTTTATTCAAACAAAAAAATAGATTATAATTTTATTTTTGTTATTGTAAAAAAGATTCGAACATTAACTATCTATAAAATTTGAATCAGAAAGTGTTTGCGGGTCAAGCCAGCCTAAACCGGCCCATTTAAATCCGTACTAAAAAGTGACATGTCTCACATGTACTAAAAGGTGACTCGTTTTGAACCTGAACCTACCCATCTTGGCACCTCTAGTAGTCTAGTGTTCCATATAAGAAATCTAACTTCCGATGTTAACAATCTAAAATGAGATAGAAATGTTAAAGATTTATGAAAACCACCTGAACAAACTTGGCAAAGCCAACACCAAGGGGAGATCCATTGCATAAAGCGACTGAACCCCCATTTACCAACGAAGCATAAATTAGCCAAGGACCCATCATCCATCCAAGATTAGCTGGCCATGCAACGATGTCACCATTGTCAACATCCATATGACTCACTGTTACCATGAATTATGTGATCAATGAAGACTGTTTCCTTTTTGTTAGCAACTTGAGATTGCTTCTGATGTTGTTCACTACCCTGTTAAATAGTTCGGAATTTACGATCGTGAGTCAAAAATCCAAAGGCACAGGTATGCAAAAAAACACTTTAGCATAATTAATCAACCATTAAACACAAAAATAGATTATAAATTTATTTTTGTTATTGTAAAAAAAGATTCGAACATTAACTATCTATAAAATTTGAATCAGAAAGTGTTTGTGGGTCAAGCCAGCCTAAACCGGCCCATTTAAATCCGTACTAAAAAGTGACATGTCTCACATGTACTAAAAGGTGACTCGTTTTGAACCTGAACCTACCCATCTTGGCACCTCTAGTAGTCTAGTGTTCCGTATAAGAAATCTAACTTCCGATGTTAGTACTTTAAGTTGGCTCCATAACAGACGTAGTAGCCAACTTACTACTACTGGCTGCAAAAACCCATACGGTGCAAGTATCAGCATATCGTAATTAACCCGCAAAGCTAGTTTTTTAAAAGTAAAATACTTACGCATAGACAACCCATGCTTGTAATATCCGTACTTTCTATTTTTGGTAATTTCTATTTTTAGTGTATGTTCGTTTCGGACAACTCGTTTGTTAATATTTCGGAATTCTGAATGTATTTTGTTCTTGGAGTTTTTCCATCGGGACGAGTTTCGAAGATGTTTTTACGTGTTTTCATCTTGAGTTATATTTTATCGCATGTACGTTCGATTCTCGTAAAACTCGTTCGATTTCATTATTTCTCTGTTTCCATGAGTTCGTATGGATGAATTGCTCATGTTGTGAGTTTCGGATTGTTAATCCGACGTCGTATCGTGATTTTTCAGATGTTTGGGCCATTTTTGTAATTTCCTAAAAGTTTAGGGAATTTTATTTTGCTTGTTGTATTTCGGATTCCCCGATAGTCGGAAGTGTATTTTCTTTCATCACTTAGCTTTGTTGTTTTGGATACCTCGTGTTTACACTTCTGGTTCTGTCCTTGTGTTGCATTCCGTCGTTGTATCGTCTGTACAGGAAAACGACGTTAAGCAGTGTGGGACTGCTGCATGCATAACGCACGTTATGCAAGCTCCTTAACGTGCGCTATCGGCACCTGCATAACGTATGTTATGCCCTTCTGGTAACGTACGTTATGCATTCATCAGATAGTACAGGCGGTTCGTTACGTACGTTAACTGGTGAGACGTTACGTACGTAAACGTCGTAACGTATATTAACAATTTGTGTTAACGTACGTAACGCACTGTCAGGGCTTAAGTTCTAATTAGACCTCAGACGCATTATTTCGTTTCTTTTTCTTCCCTTTAACGCGACGAGAGTTCTTCGAGCGATTCGAGCAGGGCGATCCGTAGAGTTCCTCCGCAGATCGATTATTGTGTTCCTATGGAGGTTAATCATCATCATAATCATCCTTCTCCGCCCGAACGAGGTATTTTTCGTTAGAACCCTTGTTTTGAGATTTTGGGGGAATTCTGGGGGGGTTTCTTGCGATTTAAACCTTTTCAATCCAATTTGTCATAGATTATTACTAGACTTCAATGGTATACTTGTAATTCCTTCGTGGTTCTTGAGGAATTGTGGATTAAACTCCGATTTTCCATTGTTCGTCACTTATACTCGATGATACCCTAGTAATGTTCGATGAATTGTTCCAATGGGTAGAATTAGGATGAATTCCTACGTTCTCGTAGTATTGAGATTGGTTGTATATCGTTATTGTGCTAGGATCGGATTTGTGAAGATTATTCGGGCCAAACCTTTCCGTTCACCGTTTTCCTTCATGACGTGTTAACCAAGGCAAGTACATGTATTACATTCCGTTATGTATGTTACGTTTTCAAAATGAATGATAAATTGTGGTTTCCGTGTGCGTGAGTTGTGTTCCTTCCACCCGGAGCGTTCGATGGGATGTATGGGGGTCGATACTAAGGGATACGGCCGCGGAAGTTGACTTGGGTGCGTGTGTGGTTGAACTTCCACCCGGAGCGTTCGACGGGATGTCTGGGGGTTGATACAAAGGGGTACGGCCACTGGACACCAGTTGTGATTTTGTGATATCGTGATGAATTGATAACTGATTTGATTGCTAATGTAGTATTCTGGAATAGTTATGGCAAATGATTTCTGATTGAGATGATTGTCTAAAATCTTATTTGTATATAATGTTGTGTAATTGTGTACTTGCACTAGCTATTCGAATGCTAACCCCTTAAATGGGGGAAATGCGTCTTATGCATTTCAGGTACCGGAAGAGCTGAGGAGCAGGCACGGGATATGCACACAAAGGTGTTAGGAGTATGCCCTCGAATGCCACTCAGAGGATGTTGAGTGAGGGCATTGTACTTGTAATTATGTAAATCATTAATATAAGGCAATGGAGGTTTCTTTATTTACTGGCAGTTACTGGCATTCCTAACTCGTAAATATACATATAGAAACTAGTCAGTGTATTTGAGAGTAAAATGTTCCACTCCTTATTGGATAAGGGGGTCGGCACTGGAAAGGTTTATAGCTCAAATACTTAATCGTTCGTAAGTTGATGAAACTTGATTGGGCGTTAAGTTTATGTGAAGACTTGTATGACGTGTTCTTTGACATGGAGAGTACCTGTCGAACAGTAATGGTTAGTGGGAGCATACGTTATAGGTATGCTAATTGGATTAGTATACTCGAACTGACTAACCCTCGATTCGTCACACGGATTTCACTCTGGGACAGTCAATGACGGAATTGAAAGGTTGTGATAGGTATTCGTGAACCTTCGACTTGAGGATTTAGTAGGGATGTGCTTGTGACGTCAAGGTTTTCATTAGAGTAGTTCGACCCTGTAAACCGGAAGGCGGGGGTCAACCTTGACGTGCATCTTGACGGGCAAGTAGCAGGTTGTAACACCCCCAAAACCATACGGGAATATTACAGCACCGTGGGCCCCATATTGGAACCCACAAGGCTAAAATCATTTTCGCAAACGTTTAAAAATGCCAAAAGGCCCTTTGAAAGTACACACACACGGAGCGGATAAAAACACAGTTCAAGAATACCGAGAGCCATTTAGAAACATACACACACAGCGGATAAAAATATAATTAAATACATTTGCAGCGGAATTAGAAAAACTAGAAAAGAATACACAATCCCAACAATCACGCCATAGCCAGTATCACCAGAAAGCTCATCCCTTCACGACCGCTACTAGCTCGAACTCCGAGTACCTAAAAGATAAAGCCCACGACGGGGTCAGCCATAATACTCAACAATGATAACGATCACATCACAAAAACAATTACATATCAATGTAATCACAAGGCAAGAATAAATCCAGTGTAACCTTACTGATCAATCACAATCCATATCAAATCAGTTCTTACCATAATCCACGTCCCGCGTCCTTAAGTAATGAACGAACTCAAAAGTAATCACCTGTACTGTATCCGAAACGATACCAAGATTTCCCAACATAAACATATCTCGAGTATAGAATAATCTGGCCAAGTTCGATTCTACCGGCTGGGTCGCACAATTAGATCCCAATACTGATAGAAACCGATATCACACGATACATCGCGATCAAGCGTCCCAAACAATGGCAAGTCCCGGATATCAATACAAAGCATGAATGCTCACACAATCAATAATGATAAACAATCAATGCATCACAACGGAAATATCAATGACATGATATTTCCACACAAGATCGACAAAGGATCAACCACGAATGAGAATACCATAATATGGTAACTCCAACAAGATCAATGAAGAATCAATAACTGAGAATACCGACAACACTGTGACTCCAACAAGATCAATGAAGAATCAATAACTGAGAATACCGTCGACACGGTGACTCCAACAAGATCAATAGAGGAACAATGATTGAGAATACCGATGACACGGTAAACTCCAACAAGATCAATAAGGAATCGACAACCGTGAATACCGACGACACGGTAAACTCCAATAACATCAATCAAGGACTAATAACCAAGAATACCAACGGTGAAACAACTTCCAAACGGAATCAATAACGATCAATAACGAACGAGATTACCAATGACAGGGTGAACTCCAAAAGATATTTATAAAGGATCGATGTCAATGATTTGACCATCGATATGGTAACTCCGAACGAGATTAGTAAAGGTTCAATGGCGACAGATACACGAGAGAATAAAATCATCAACCATATACAAATCATATATATACGGGATTTAAAAGACAACCTGAATATCGACAGATCCAATTATACATGGACTGTGAACGACCAATCAATAAGACTCAAGATGGACGTCACGATACGCTCGATCTGGACATGAGTCCATGTACAAGCCAACCACGAGTATTGATCAATACACGTCTAGTCTCGTACCTAATCAGCCTCACAAAGTACGTCTCGTGTGCACGGTTCAATATGAGGTCGAAACCAACATATGCTACACATGCCCATCCCGAAAATCCTACACATGAACGATCAGAATGTATCTGACTCCTGATATGCCACGATACAACATGACAACCAATCTCGAAGAAACGTACATCCAACAAGGATCAGAAGATTTTCCAAGAGGGAAACAATAACTCGATCACGAAAGACCGACACGACCACAATGTCGTATTCCGTCAGACATCAGTTCACAGCATGCTCGACAATGCATATAATAATAGCACATAAACTCCCAAGGCAGCAGCCAAGGGTCACGGAAGCATCTACACAGGAATAATCCAGACAATATCACATAAACTCCACAGGCAGCAGCCAAGGGTTACAGAAGAATCTACTCAGGAATACTCCAGACAATATCAAATAAACTCCTAAGGCAGTAGCCAAGGGTCACAGAAGCATCTACACAGGGATACTCCGGACAATATCACAAAACCTAACAAAAAATGGTGCACACTCACCACATGAAATATCAACACACACACATGCAATAATGCAACAGGATATCTAGCGAATATAATTTACCTCAGGCTGGAGACGCTAACTTCCCACGATCAACATCACTGAACGAATACACGGTTATCTGAATAATCCAAAATGAAGTACAGTCCATTACTAATACCAAACCACCATCTCGAGTTCAATATCAACATGGTAACTAACCTTGATATCCAACTTCTCATATAACAGACCAAATATAATCAACATCTTCGTTTCCACTAGACATCCTTAGATCATTATGATTAATCTCATTCCAAGCATAATATACATACCATCATTCCGATAATTCATATTCCAAGATACCATTGCTATATGAATCATAAATGAAATGAAAGCGAAACCATTTATTAAACATTATGAACTGAGCAAGGATAACTTGCCTTGATACCGATACGATGAAGTTGTGACCAATCTCGTCATCTCCATCTACAAGCTCGGCAGCCCCGACTCACCGCAGCACAACGGTTAATATCTACGATCACCTAACGCAACCTAATACAATAATCAATCAACGATACGTTCGATCACAATCAACAACCGGTATAATCAACCAATCAAACTCAACGGTATCTCGATCATACGGAATCAAACCATATCAACTCTTATCAATATGAATACAAGCCGAATTTCGATAATCAATAGTTCTATCAACGTCTACAACATTCTTGGTTCCGACTTCAATCTTAAATTCGGATTAACATGGCTCATTCTTGCAAATTCATAGGAATACAATTAACCGTAATCCTTCCAATTTACGGACATATATCATCCAATAATTCTTCAAGAACATGAATTAGTCCATAATCATGTTTGAAGCCAACAAAACGATGTAATTCGATGTGTTATATCATCTAATCATCATTTAATCCATAATCCAAGGCATGTATCATTTTGTTCTTCAATATACGATTCGTATAATCTCAAAATCATAACATCAATACCATAATCATCACTATACGGAGAAGAACATCAACACTAACATCAAAATCCGAATTCAAGGAGTAGAGTTCATCAACATACCTTTTGAAGAAGAACCACAAGGATCAAACACTTCAAGAATCATTAACATCTTCATATCCAAGCCTCAAATTCATGCTCTCAAGCTCCTAACCAAATTAAAAGTGTCTAGAATACACTTAGAAGTGAAGAAGGACGAGCTGGGGTGGGAGAAATGAGTTTCCTTTCATGAACAAATGCAGCTCCTATTATATAAATTGCACATCTCGTTATGTACGTTAAGTTCCAACCTTAACGTACGTAAGGCCTTTGACGTACGCTATATGTCCTGTATAGCGTACGTAATCATCATCCAGGGTTAACTGTACTATTTTGTACCTTGCGTTATGTACGTAATACCATCACCATAGCGTACGTAATGTAGCAGTTGACTTGCTACAGTATCAACCCATATTACGTACGTAATATGCCATGCATAGCGTACGTAATGCCGAGGTTGACTACTTTGTCCACATCTGCGCCGAAGCGGCCGACACGTGGTCACTGCCGACCACGCGGCTTCGATCCTGTCTGAATCCCTTCTTAACGTACGTAATGTACATTCCTTAACGTACGTTAATCCTGCTTACTTACGTACGTAAGACTCCTTACATAGCGTATGTAATGGCTTTCATACTTAGCCATTTCTGCTCCTGTCTGTCGTCTCAATAAACCGAACACATACACGCAACATACTGAATACATGTACTTGTTCCGATAACATTTCCATACGATACATCTGATGCACGATATCCTCAATTACAACTGTCGACCAAATACGGCAATCATACAAATACTCATATGGTATATCCGACATCGAAAAACACACCAAACATGTAATATCCTAGAATCAAAATAACCTCGATAGACATACTGGCACGACTGTCACGGTTTCCAAAATTATTTATCCATATTGTATCGGTCCCACTCTGTACAGTACAACTCAGATAAAATAATGCGAAAAATTCATAGTGAAATTCTAGGATATTACATATATACCCACTTAAATAAGTTTCGTCCTTGAAACTCAACACGTGTCATAATCAGTATCTCAATCCCGAAATATCTCAAAATCACGACACCATACTCAAATAATCATCATCAAAACTGAAATAACTGAAAGAACATACTTACAGGTCCGTGAAGTCGATGATCTTCCGTGATACTAGCATACGACTCCCATACAAAGTCTCAACACACTAACAACACACCGGCATCGCAAATACAGCAATTTGAAAATATTATAAAAATTTTGAAACCTCCAAAATCGGTTTGACTCAAAAGTTAGAAAATCATTTTCGAAAGTCACGCTACTACCGCACCGGTAGAGCCACATAACACACACGCCCGGGTTTTACGAAACCCAAGCTCCGATACCATCTTCTGTAACACCCCCCAAACCATACGGGAATATTACAGCGCTGTGGGCCCCATATTGGAACCCACAATGCTAAAATCATTTTCGCAAACGTTTAAAAATGCCAAAAGGCCCTTTGAAAGTACACATACACACACGCAGCGGATAAAAACACAGTTCAAAGAATACCGAAAGCCATTTAGAAACATACACACACAACGGATAAAAACATAATTAAATACATTTGCAGCGGAATTAGAAAAACCAGAAAAGAATACACAATCCCAACAATCACGCCATAGCCAGTATCACCGGAAAGCTCATCCCTTCACGACCGCTACTAGATCGAACTCCGAGTACCTAAAATATAAAGCCCACGACGGGGTCAGCAATAATACTCAACAATGATAACGATCACATCACAAAAACAATTACATATCAATGTAATCACAAGGCAAGAATAAATCCAGTGTAACCTTACTGATCCATCACAATCCATATCAAATCAATTCTTACCATAATCCACGTCCCGCGTCCTTAAGTAATGAACGAACTCAAAAGTAATCACCTGTACTGTATCCGAAATGATACCAAGATTTCCCAACATAAACATATCTCGAGTGTAGAATAATCTGGCCAAGCTCGATTCTGCCGGCTGGGTAGCACAATTAGATCCCAATACTTATAGAAACAGATATCACACGATACATCTGCCAATCAACTGTCCCGAAACAATGGCAAGTCCCGGATATCAATACAAAGCATGAACGCTCACACAATCAATAATGATAAACAATCAATGCATCACAGCGGAAATATCAATGACATGATATTTCCACACAAGATCGACAAAGGATCAACCACGAATAAGAATACCATAATGTGGTAACTCCAACAAGATCAATGAAGAATTAATAACCGAGAATACCGACGACACGGTGACTCCAACAAGATCAATGAAGAATCAATAACTGAGAATACCGTCGACACGGTGACTCCAACAAGATCAATAGAGGAACAATGATTGAGAATACCGACGACACGATAAACTCCAACAAGATCAATAAGGAATCGACAACTGTGAATACCGACGACATGGTAAACTCCAATAACATCAATCAAGGACTAATAACCAAGAATACCAACGGTGAGACAACTTCCAAATGGAATCAATAAGTATCAATAACGAACGAGATTACCAATGACAGGGTGAACTCCAAAAGAGATTTATAAAGGATCGATGTCAATGGGTTGACCATCGATATGGTAACTCCGAACGAGATTAGTAAAGGTTCAATGGCGACATATACACGAGAGAATAAAATCGTCAACCATATACAAATCATATATATACGGGATTTCAAAGACAACCCGAATATCGACAGATCCAATTATACATGGACTGTGAACGACCAATCAATAAGACTCAAGATGGACGTCACAATACGCTCGATCTGGACATGTGTCCATGTACAAGCCAACCACGGGTATTGATTAATACACGTCTGGTCTCGTACCTAATCAGCCTCACGAAGTACGTCTCGTATGCACGGTTCAATATGAGATCGAAACCAACATATGCTACACGTGCCCATCCCGAAAATCCTACACATGAACGATCAGAACGTATCTGACTCCAGATATGCCACAATACAACATGACAACCAATCTCGAAGAAACATACATCCAACAAGGATCAGAAGATTTTCTAAGAGGGAAACAATAACTCGATCACGAAAGACTGACACGACCACAATGTCGTATTCCGTCAGACATCAGTTCACAGCATGCTCGACAATGCATATAATAATAGCACATAAACTCCCAAGGCAGCAGCCAAGGGTCACGGAAGCATCTACACAGGAATACTCCGGACAATATCACATAAACTCCCAAGGCAGCAGCCAAGGGTAACAGAAGAATCTACTCAGGAATACTCCAGACAATATCACATAAACTCCCAAGGCAGTAGCCAAGGGTCACAGAAGCATCTACACAGGGATACTCCGGACAATATCACAAAACGTAACAAACAATGGTGCACACTCACCACATGAAATATCAACACACACATGCAATAATGCAACAGGATATATAGCGAATATAATTTACCTCAGGCTGGAGACGCTAACCTCCCACGATCAACATCACTGAACGAATACACGGTTATCCGAATAATCCAAAATGAAGTACAGTCCATTACTAATACCAAACCACCATCTCGAGTTCAATATCAACATGGTAACTAACCTTGATATCCAACTTCTCATATAACAGACCAAATATAATCCACATCTTCGTTTCCACTAGACATCATTAAGATCATTATGATTAATCTCATTCCAAGCATAATATACATACCATCATTCCGAAAATTCATATTCCAAGATACCATTGCTATATGAATCATAAATGAAATGAAAGCGAAACCATTTATTAAACATTATGAACTGAGCAAGGATAACTTGCCTTGATACCGATACGATGAAGTTGTGACCAATCTCGTCATCTCCATCTACAAGCTCCGCAGCCCCGACTCACCGCAGCACAACGGTTAATATCAACGATCACCTAACGCAACCTATTACAATAATCAATCAATGATACGTTCGATCACAATCAACAACCGGTATAATCAACCAATGAAACTCAATGGTATCTCGATCATACGAAATCAAACCATATCAACTCTTATCAATACGAATACAAGCCGAATTTCGATAATCAATAGTTCTATCAACGTCTACAACATTCTTGGTTCCGACTTCAATCTTAAATTCGGATTAACATGGCTCATTCTTGCAAATTCATAGGAATACAATTAACCGTAATCCTTCCAATTTACGGACATATATCATCCAAGAATTCTTCAAGAACATGAATTAGTCCATAATCATGTTTGAAGCCAACCAAACGACGTAATTCGATGTGTTATATCATCTAATCATCATCTAATACATAATCCAAGGCATGTATCATTTTGTTCTTCAATATACGATTCGTATAATCTCAAAATCATAACATCAATACCATAATCATCACTATACGGAGAAGAACATCAACACTAACATCAAAATCCGAATTCAAGGAGTATAGTTCATCAACATACCTTTTGAAGAAGACCCACAAGGATCAAACACTTCAAGAATCATTAACATCTTCATATCCAAGCCTCAAATTCATGCTCTCAAGCTCCTAACCAAGTTAAAAGTGTCTAGAATACACTTAGAAGTGAAGAAGGACGAGCTGGGGTGGGAGAAATGAGTTTCCTTTCGTGAACAAATGCAGCTCTTATTATATAAATTGCACATCTCGTTACGTACGTTAAGTCCCAACCTTAACGTACGTAAGGCCTTTGACGTACGCTATATGTCCTGTATAGCGTACGTAATCATCATCCAGGGTTAACTGTACTATTTTGTACCTTGCGTTACGTACGTAATACCATCACCATAGCGTACGTAATGTAGCGATTGACTTGCTACGGTATCAACCCATATTACGTACGTAATATGCCATGCATAGCGTACGTAATGCCGAGGTTGACTTCGCTTTGTCCACATCTGCGCGGCGGCCGACGGGAGTCCCACCTGCCGACCACGGCTCAATCCTGTCTGAATCCCTTCTTAACGTACGTAATGTACATTCCTTAACGTACGTTAATCCTGCTTACTTACATACGTAAGACTCCTTACATAGCGTACGTAATGGCTTTCATATTTAGCCATTTCTGCCCATGTCTGTCGTCTCAATAAACCGAACACATACACGCAACATACCGAATACATGTACTTGTTCCGATAACATTTCCATACGATACATCTGATGCACGATATCCTCAATTACAACTGTCGACCAAGTACGACAATCATACAAATACTCATATGGTATATCCGACATCGAAAAACACACCAAGCATGTAATATCCTGGAATTAAAATAACCTCGATAGACATACTGGCACGACTGTCACAGTTTTCAAAATTATTTATCCATACTGTATCGGTCCCACTCTGTACAGTACAACTCAGATAAAATAATGCGAAAAATTCATAGTGAAATTCTAGGATATTACATATATACCCACTTAAATAAGTTTCGTCCTCGAAACTCAACACCTGCCATAATCAGTATCTCAATTCCGAAATATCTCAAAATCACGACACCATACTCAAATAATCATCATCAAAACTGAAATAACTGAAAGAACATACATACAGGTCCGTGAAGTCGATGATCTTCCGTGATACCAGCATACGACTCCCATACAAAGTCTCAACACACTAACAACACACCGGCATCGCAAATACAGCAATTTGAAAATATTTTAAAAATTTTGAAACCTCCAAAATCGGTTTGACTCAAAAGTTAGAAAATCATTTTCAAAAGTCATGCTATTACCGCACCGGTAGAGCCACATAACACACACGCCTGGGTTTTACGAAACCCAAGCTCCGATACCATCTTCTGTAACACCCCCAAAACCATACGGGAATATTACAGCGCTGTGGGCCCCATATTGGAACCCACAAGGCTAAAATCATTTTCGCAAACGTTTAAAAATGCCAAAAGGCCCTTCGAAAGTACACACACACACGCGCAGCGGATAAAACCACAGTTCAAAGAATATCGAAAGCTATTTAGAAACATACACACACAGTGGATAAAAACATAATTAAATACATTTGCAGCGGAATTAGAAAAACCAGAAAAGAACACACAATCCCAACAATCACGCCATAGCCAGTATCACCGGAAAGCTCATCCCTTCACGACCGCTACTAGCTCGAACTCCGAGTACCTAAAAGATAAAGCCCATGACGGGGTCAGCCATAATACTCAACAATGATAACGATCACATCACAAAAACAATTACATATCAATGTAATCACAAGGCAAGAATAAATCCAGTGTAACCTTACTGATCCATCACAATCCATATCAAATCAATTCTTACCATAATCCACGTCCCGCGTCCTTAAGTAATGTCCGAACTCAAAAGTAATCACCTGTACTGTATCCGAAATGATACCAAGATTTCCCAACATAAACATATCTCGAGTATAGAATAATCTGGCCAAGTTCGATTCTGCCGGCTGGGTAGCACAATTAGATCCCAATACTTATAGAAACATATATCACACGATACATCTGCCAATCAACTGTCCCGAAACAATGGCAAGTCCCGGATATCAATACAAAGCATGAACGCTCGCACAATCAATAATGATAAACAATCAATGCATCACAGCGGAAATATCAATGACATGATATTTCCACACAAGATCGACAAAGGATCAACCACGAATAAGAATACCATAATGTGGTAACTCCAACAAGATCAATGAAGAATCAATAAATGAGAATACCGACGACACGGTGACTCCAACAAGATCAATGAAGAATCAATAACTGAGAATACCGTCGACACGGTGACTCCAACAAGATCAATAGAGGAACAATGATTGAGAATACCGACGACACGATAAACTCCAACAAGATCAATAAGGAATCGACAACTGTGAATAGCGACGACATGGTAAACTCCAATAACATCAATCAAGGACTAATAACCAAGAATACCAACGGTGAGACAACTTCCAAATGGAATCAATAAGGATCAATAACGAACGAGATTACCAATGACAGGGTGAACTCCAAAAGAGATTTATAAAGGATCGATGTCAATGAGTTGACCATCGATATGGTAACTCCGAACGAGATTAGTAAAGGTTCAATGGCGACAGATACACGAGAGAATAAAATTGTCAACCATATACAAATCATATATATACGGGATTTCAAAGACAACCCGAATATCGACATATCCAATTATACATAAACTGTGAACGACCAATCAATAAGACTCAAGATGGACGTCACAATACGCTCGATCTGGACATGTGTCCATGTACAAGCCAACCACGGGTATTGATTAATACACGTCTGGTCTCGTACCTAATCAGCCTCACGAAGTACGTCTCGTGTGCACGGTTCAATATGAGGTCGAAACCAACATATGCTACACGTGCCCATCCCGAAAATCCTACACATGAACGATCAGAACGTATCTGACTCCAGATATGCCACAATACAACATGACAACCAATCTCGAAGAAACATACATCCATCAAGGATCAGAAGATTTTCTAAGAGGGAAACAATAACTCGATCACGAAAGACCGACACGACCACAATGTCGTATTCCATCAGACATCAGTTCACAGCATGCTCGACAATGCATATAATAATAGCACATAAACTCCCAAGGCAGCAGCCAAGGGTCACGGAAGCATCTACACAGGAATACTCCGGACAATATCACATAAACTCCCAAGGCAGCAGCCAAGGGTCACAGAAAAATCTACTCAGGAATACTCCAGACAATATCACATAAACTCCCAAGGCAGTAGCCAAGGGTCACAGAAGCATCTACACAGGGATACTCCGGACAATATCACAAAACGTAACAAACAATGGTGCACACTCACCACATGAAATCTCAACACACACACATGCAATAATGCAACAGGATATCTAGCGAATATAATTTACCTCAGGCTGGAGACGCTAACCTCCCACGATCAACATCACTGAACGAATACACGGTTATCCGAATAATCCAAAATGAAGTACAGTCCATTACTAATACCAAACCACCATCTCGAGTTCAATATCAACATGGTAACTAACCTTGATATCCAACTTCTCATATAACAGACCAAATATAATCCACATCTTCGTTTCCACTAGACATCCTTAAGATCATTATGATTAATCTCATTCCAAGCATAATATACATACCATCATTCCGACAATTCATATTCCAAGATACCATTGCTATATGAATCATAAATGAAATGAAAGCGAAACCATTTATTAAACATTATGAACTGAGCAAGGATAACTTGCCTTGATACCGATACGATGAAGTTGTGACCAATCTCGTCATCTCCATCTACAAGCTCCGCAGCCCCGACTCACTGCAGCACAACGGTTAATATCAACGATCACCTAACACAACCTAATACAATAATCAATCAATGATACGTTCGATCACAATCAACAACCGGTATAATCAACCAATGAAACTCAACGGTATCTCGATCATACGAAATCAAACCATATCAAATCTTATCAATACGAATACAAGCCGAATTTCGATAATCAATAGTTCTATCAACGTCTACAACATTCTTGGTTCCGACTTCAATCTTAAATTTGGATTAACATGGCTCATTCTTGCAAATTCATAGGAATACAATTAACCATAATCCTTCCAATTTACGGACATATATCATCCAAGAATTCTTCAAGAACATGAATTAATCCATAATCATGTTTGAAGCCAACAAAACGACGAAATTCGATGTGTTATATCATCTAATCATCATCGAATCCATAATCCAAGGCATGTATCATTTTGTTCTTCAATATACGATTCGTATAATCTCAAAATCATAACATCAATACCATAATCATCACTATACGGAGAAGAACATCAACACTAACATCAAAATCCGAACTTAAGGAGTAGAGTTCATCAACATACCTTTTGAAGAAGAACCACAAGGATCAAACGCTTCAAGAATCATTAACATCTTCATATCCAAGCCTCAAATTCATGCTCTCAAGCTCCTAACCAAGTTAAAAGTGTCTAGAATACACTTAGAAGTGAAGAAGGACGAGATGGGGTGGGAGAAATGAGTTTCCTTTCGTGAACAAATGCAGCTCTTATTATATAAATTGCACATCTCGTTACGTACGTTAAGTCCCAACCTTAACATACGTAAGGCCTTTGACGTACGCTATATGTCCTGTATAGCGTACGTAATCATCATCCAGGGTTAACTGTACTATTTTGTACCTTGCGTTACGTACGTAATACCATCACCATAGCGTACATAATGTAGCAGTTGACTTGCTACAGTATCAACCCATATTACGTACGTAATATGCCATGCATAGCGTACGTAAAGCCGAGGTTGACTCGCCTGTCCACATCCTACGCCGAAAGCAGCCGACACAAGGTCCCACCTGCCGACCACGGCTCGATCCTGTCTGAATCCCTTCTTAACGTACGTAATGTACATTCCTTAACGTACGTTAATCCTGCTTACTTACGTACGTAAGACTCCTTACATAGCGTACGTAATGGCTTTCATACTTAGCCATTTCTGCCCCTGTCTGTCGTCTCAATAAACCGAACACATACACGCAACATACCGAATACATGTACTTGTTCCGATAACATTTCCATACGATACATCTGATGCACGATATCCTCAATTACAACTGTCGACCAAGTACGACAATCATATAAATACTCATATGGTATATCCGACATCGAAAAACACACCAAGCATGTAATATCCTAGAATTAAAATAACCTTGATAGACATACTGGCACGACTGTCACGGTTTCCAAAATTATTTATCCATACTGTATCGGTCCCACTGCATGCAGACAACTCGAGATAAAATAATGCGAAAAATTCATAGTGAAATTCTAGGATATTACATATATACCCACTTAAATAAGTTTCGTCCTCGAAACTCAACACATGTCATAATCAGTATCTCAATCCCGAAATATCTCAAAATCACGACACCATACTCAAATAATCATCATCGAAACTGAAATAACTGAAAGAACATACTTACAGGTCCGTGAAGTCGATGATCTTCCGTGATACCAGCATACGACTCCCATACAAAGTATCAACACACTAACAACACACCGGCATCGCAAATACAGCAATTTGAAAACATTTTAAAAATTTTGAAACCTCCAAAATCGGTTTCACTCAAAAGTTAGAAAATCATTTTCAAAAGTCACGCTATTACCGCACCGGTAGAGCCACATAACACACACGCCCGGGTTTTACGAAACCTAAGCTCCGATACCATCTTCTGTAACACTCCCAAAACCATACGAGAATATTACAGCGCTGTGGGGCCCATATTGGAACCCACAAGGCTAAAATCATTTTCGCAAACGTTTAAAAATGCCAAAAGGCCCTTTGAAAGTACACACACGCGCAGCGGATAAAAACACAGCTCAAAGAATACCGAAAGCCATTTAGTAACATACACACACAGCGGATAAAAACATAATTAAATACATTTGCAGCGGAATTAGAAAAACCAGAAAAGAATACACAATCCCAACAATCACGCCATAGCCAGTATCACCGGAAAGCTCATCCCTTCACGACCGCTACTAGCTCGAACTCCGAGTACCTAAAAGATAAAGCCCACGACGGGGTCAGCCATAATACTCAACAATGATAACGATCACATCACAAAAACAATTACATATCAATGTAATCACAAGGCAAGAATAAATCCAGTGTAACCATACTGATCCATCACAATCCATATCAAATCAATTCTTACCATAATCCACGTCCCGCGTCCTTAAGTAATGAACGAACTCAAAAGTAATCACATGTACTGTATCCGAAATGATACCAAGATTTCCCAACATAAACATATCTCGAGTATAGAATAATCTGGGAAAGTTCGATTCTGCCGGCTCGGTCGCACAATTAGATCCCAATACTTATAGAAACCGATATCACACGATACATCTGCCAATCAACTGTCCCGAAACAATGGCAAGTCCCGGATATCAATAAAAAGCATGAATGCTCACACAATCAATAATGATAAACAATCAATGCATCACAGCGGAAATATCAATGACATGATATTTCCACACAAGATCGACAAAGGATCAACCACGAATGAGAATACCATAAGTGGTAACTCCAACAAGATCAATGAACAATAAATAACCGAGAATACCGACGACACGGTGACTCCAACAAGATCAATGAAGAATCAATAACTGAGAATACCGTCAACACGGTGACTCCAACAAGATCAATAGAGGAACAATGATTGAGAATACCGACGACACGGTAAACTCCAACAAGATCAATAAGGAATCGACAATCGTGAATACCGACGACATGGTAAACTCCAATAACATCAATCAAGGACTAATAACCAAGAATACCAACGGTGAGACAACTTCCAAACGGAATCAATAAGGATCAATAACGAACGAGATTACCAATGACAGGGTGAACTCCAAAAAAGATTTATAAAGGATCGATGTCAATGAGTTGACCATCGATATGGTAACTCCGAACGAGATTAGTAAAGGTTCTATGGCGACAGATACACGAGAGAATAAAATCGTCAACCATATACAAATCATATATATACGGGATTTAAAAGAGAACACGAATATCGACAGATCCAATTATACATGGACTGTGAACGACCAATCAGTAAGACTCAAGATGGACGTCACGATACGCTCGATCCGGACATGTGTCCATGTACAAGACAACCACGGGTATTGATCAATATACGTCTGGTCTTTTACCTAATTAGCCTCACGAAGTACGTCTCATGTGCACGGTTCAATATGAGGTCGCAACAAACATATGCTACACGTGCCCGTCCCGAAAATCCTACACATGAATGATCAAAACGTATCTGACTCCAAATATGCCACGATACAACATGACAACCAATCTCGAAGAAACGTACATTCAACAAAGATCAGAAGATTTTCCAAGAGGGAAACAATAACTCGATCACGAAAGACAGACACGACCACAATGTCGTATTCCGTCAGACATCAGTTCACAGCATGCTCGACAATGCATATAATAATAGCACATAAATTCCCAAGGCAGCAGTCAAGGGTCACGGAAGCATCTACACAGGAATACTCCGGACAATATCACATAAACTCCAAAGGCAGCAGCCAAGGGTCACAGAAGAATCTACTCAGGAATACTCCGGACAATATCACATAAACTCCCAAGGCAGTAGCCAAGGGTCACAGAAGCATCTACACAGGGATACTCCGGACAATATCACAAAACGTAACAAACAATGGTGCACACTCACCACATGAAATATCAACACACACACATGCAATAATGCAACAGGATATCTAGCGAATATAATTTACCTCAGGCTAGAGACGCTAACCTCCCACGATCAACATCAATGAACGAATACACGGTTATCCGAATAATCCAAAATGAAGTACAATCCATTACTAATACCAAACCACCATCTCGAGTTCAATATCAACATGGTAACTAACCTTGATATCCAACTTCTCATATAACAGACCAAATATAATCCACGTCTTCGTTTCCACTAGACACCCTTAAGATCATTATGATTAATCTCATTCCAAGCATAATATACATACCATTATTCCGACAAGTCATATTCCAAGATACCATTGCTATATGAATCATAAATGAAATGAAACCGAAACCATTTATTAAATATTATGAACTGAGAAAGGATAACTTGGCTTGATACCGATACGATGAAATTGTGACCAATCTCGTCATCTCCATCTACAAGCTCCGCAGCCCCGACTCACCGCAGCACAATGGTTAATATCAACGATCACCTAATGCAACCTAATACAATAATCAATCAACGATACGTTCGATCAAAATCAACAACCGGTATAATCAACCAATCAAACTCAACGGTATCTCGATCATACGAAATCAAACCATATCAACTCTTATCAATATGAATATAAGCCGAATTTCGATAATCAATAGTTCTATCAACGTCTACAACATTCTTGGTTCCGACTTCAATCTTAAATTCGGATTAACATGGCTCATTCTTGCAAATTCATAGGAATACAATTAACCTTAATCCTTCCAATTTACGGACATATATCATCCAAGAATTCTTCAAGAACATGAATTAGTCCATAATCATGTTTGAAGCCAACAAAACGACGTAATTCGATGTGTTCTATCATCTAATCCATAATCCAAGGCATGTATCATTTTGTTCTTCAATATACGATTCGTATAATCTCAAAATCATAACATCAATACCATAATCATCACTCTACAGAGAAGAACATCAACACTAACATCAAAATCCGAATTCAAGGAGTAGAGTTCATCAACATGCCTTTTGAAGAAGAACCACAAGGATCAAACACTTCAAGAATCATTAACATCTTCATATCCAAGCCTCAAATTCATGCTCTCAAGCTCCTAACCAAGTTAAAAGTGTCTATAATACACTTAGAAGTGAAGAAGGATGAGCTGGGGTGGGAGAAATGAGTTTCTTTTCGTGAACAAATGAAAGACCAACTCTTATTATATAAACTGCGCATCTCGTTACGTACGTTAAGTTCCAACCATAATGTACGTAAGGCCTTTGACGTACGCTATATGTCCGGTATAACATACGTAATCGTCATCCAGGGTTAACTGTACTATTTTATACCTTGTGTTACGTACGTAATACCATCACCATAGCGTACGTAATGTAGCAGTTGACTTGCTAGAGTATCAACCCATATTACGTACGTAATATGCCATGCATAGCGTACGTAATGCCGAGGTTGACTCGCATGTCCACATCCTGTGCCGAAAGCAGCTGACACCAGGTCCCACCTGCCGACCACGGCTCGATCCTGTCTGAATCCCTTCTTAACGTATGTAATGTACATTCTTTAACGTACGTTAATCCTGCTTACTTACGTACGTAAGACTCCTTACATAGCGTATGTAATGGCTTTCATACTTAGCCATTTCTGCCCCTGTCTGTCGTCTCAATAAACCGAACACATACACGCGACATACCGAATACATGTACTTGTTACGATAACATTTCCATACGATACATCTGATGCACGATATCCTCAATTACAACTGTCGAACAAGTACGGCAATCATACAAATACTCATACGGTATATCCGACATCGAAAAACACACCAATCATGTAATATCCTAGAATCAAAATAACCTCGATAGACATACTGGCATGACTGTCACGGTTTCCAAAATTATTTATCCATACTGTATCGGTCCCACTCTGTACAGTACAACTGAGATAAAATAATGCGAAAAATTCATAGTGAAATTCTAGGATATTACATTTAGTAGGGATGTGCTTGTGACGTCAAGGTTTTCATTAGAGTAGTTCGACCCTGTAAACCGGAAGACGGGGGTCAACCTCGACGTGCATCTTGACGGGCAAGTAGCAGGTCCTACTGAATAACAAGATATAATTCTTTCTCCCGTTAGTGAGCGGGTTATATGTCCTATGCGGTTATTGGCAGATGAGATCATAAGTCTTTGACCAAAGCATTGGAGCTAGTTGTATTGGATACATGAGAGCTCGATAGAAGAGTTTATACGTATACTGGTATTCACGACAGAATGGTTCTTGAATGGTCCCATCATTCGTTCTCAGTTGGGGTACAGTGTAGGCCGCCAGGCTAGCTAGGTGGTGCTACTACTCTTTGTTTCCTCCCATTGCTGACTGAGACGAACCTACCGAGTCGCGCAATAGGATTGACAACGGAATGAATCAAGCTAATTCTCTCATTATGAATATTAGATATTGGATATCTAAATTTGGGACATTGGATGTTTAAATCAATTTATCAGATAAATTGATTTACGGCTTAATAAATTAAATATATCACTGGGTGATTAATTTAATTCATGAATATAATTATTTCTTGGAGAAATTAATTATGTTATTTTGTATTTGATATGTTTAATTAATTGGATTAATTAATCGATACAAATACATCGGAACGGAATCGTAGTTTATCTGTTTGGACTTACAGGAGTCCGAAACGAACCAAACTCGTCCGTTTTTGCATAGTAGCCGCCCCCCTTTGTTTCCACTCACTTTTCTCTTGTCTTGTTGCTTTTATTTTATATGAAAGAACATGACATTGTGGGTTTAAAATCATGTGGCATGATTTGTATTATTGAAGTGAGAGTTGAATAAAGGGAAGAAGACATCTCATATCACATGCACCTTTTGATTCCTTGTGTGAAATCATACGTGAGTTGTATTGGAGAGAGATAGAAAGAACTTTGAGTTCATTTCATAACTCTTTAGTCTTCTTCTTCCTTTCTTCATTTTGTTCTTGATAGTTTTTAGAGAAAAATTAAGAATTCAAAGAGAGATTGTGAGTTAAATACTTAGAGTGTTATAATCAATAGCTTCATCACCTATCTCTAGCCGTATACTTGGAGGATAGCAAGGTGTTGTCATTCCATTCGTTTTTCCGATGCGTGACAAGTAGAGGCGCGGTTTTTCGGCGTTGGATCATTCAAGTGCTTAGAGTGCTTTGGATCGTAGAGAGTTCAACTAAAGCTTGGGGAATAGCTCAAGAGAAGGTTATCCATCTAATCAATGGACTACAAGGGTGAGTTTATATATCTCTTGTGAATTCGTTTTTGATATTCGTATATACGTAGCTCGATCGATCCTCGTAGGGATTCAGATCGAATTAATTTTTGTTTTACTGCTTCCGCTGGGCCTTCGTTTTAGGCACCGAATCCCAACAGTGGTATCGTAGAGTAGGTCTTGCGATCGTATATACGATATTGGCATTTGGAATGCTTGATTAGATGGCATATGATTTGGAATCATAATCGTATTAATCGTTGATTTTCTATTGTTCATCTAAAAATTAATTTTTCATGATTTTATATTACAATATAAATCTATTTTTCTTTTGAAAAACTGATTTAAATGTGTAATATAAAGATTAGAAAAATATTGTTTTTGGAATCGGGGCGAAAAAACGAGCCGAAAACGTAAACGGACCCGGCAGCTTGGAGCTGTCCGGGCGCTGCCTCGCGGTCTGCCACTCTGGACCGCGGTCTGTCAGCCCCTGCCGGACATACTCGGCAGACTCTCGGCCGCTGCCTGGCAATGGTCTCGGTCCCTGCCGGTCCTGCTCGGCAGCTTGCTGGGCAGTGCTCCGGCCGTGTTTTTCGACTCCGTTTTTTATATTTCGTTCGATAATTAATTTTCCACAAATTAAATTGGATTTAATTTAACTAAGATTTAATTATGGTAATTTTATTCTTGGGGGAATTAATTTAATGAAATATTTTCTCATCCGGAACAAGTTAAAATTGACGGTTGTTTGAATTAATTGGATTAATTCGTTTTGGATGGATTGTTTTATATTGGTTGGATCAATATTCAGATTCATTATGAATGCCATTTATTTAATGTGTTGGATGCATTATTTTTGAATGGTGATGTGATTCATGGACCTAGTTTTTGAATCGTTCAGTTTTATTCGATTGGGTTGTAAAGGCCGTTTTGAGCCTATTTATTTTACTAGAAATATTTGTATCTAGGATGAAATTTTCAATGTAAAATTAATATGTAATGACGAAGACCGGAGGAAGATCCGTTTCGAGAAGACGAAGATTCTGTAATACCCGTAATTTCGATTTCCGGTAATTTCTTTTTTTCGGCGAAAGTCCATTTTGACGACTCGCTCATGACCGTTTCATCATTCTGAGAATGATTAATTCTACACTTTTTGACATCCGAGTTCGTTTCGGTGTCGTTTTGTTGAGTTCCGTGCTTTTTAGCGACTTTTCCGCACTTGAGTTCGATTCTTGCGAATATCGTTCGAAACTGCTGTTTCGAGTTTCCCGTAAATCCTTTTAACTTTTTTAGATGTGTTGTGAACTTCGGTTTGGTTATTCGATCACGTATTGTGATTTTCGGGCGTTTTGGACCATTTTTGTAATTTACCTAAAGTTATGGGTATCCGTATCTGTAATTGTTGTCTCGACCCTTTTCTTGGTCGCGTATGATTAATTATTGCATTATGTTTTCATTTCGGGTCGATGATATTGTCCGCGAGCTTTTTGTCGTGTTCGTTTCGTACGTTTTTGGAAATCGAGTCGTCGAATCATGACGGCTGAGCACTGGTCGGACACGTACGGCCGGCATGGTCGGAAGTGCTGGGCACTGGCCGGGCAAGCACGGCAGGAACCGGCGTAGCGCACGCTACGGCCGGAAGGCTGCGCGCGCTAACCGGCAGGTGTAGCGCACGCTATCGGGCGGCCCAGCGTACGCTGTCGGGCTGGGCAGAGGGGTTACTGGAGTACTGGACTCGGGGATGATCGGCAGGTAGCGCACGCTACTGTCGGGCATTGCGCACGCTACGACCGGCAGGTAGCGCGCGCTACGGCCGGAAGGCTGCGCACGCTACCTGGCCGAGTCAGTAGGGCAGTGGGGGCTCTGGACTGCGGCCTGGGCCGATAGCGCACGCTAGCTCGGCAGCCTAGCGCACGCTAGTCCGGCCCAGTATAAATGTGACAGAGCAGTCGCATTTTCATTCATTTTTCACTTCCTTCCTTTTCTGTCCGCGGCTGACGATTCGGAGGTGGCGAAGCCATGTTGTTTAACAACAAATCCATGAAGTTCTTGAGGTTATATCATTGATCAATCATCCTATAACATCTTTCGATCCAGCGAATCAAGTTTATTATCGCGAGTTGGCATTCGGTGGAGTCGGCGGGTTCGTAGTCAGTTCGTGCCAACCTACTTCGATCGATTCTCCGCGTTGTGGTTATTCGAGGCAAGTATCTTGTCCATACAATTCTTGTTTTATGGATACGATAATTAGTGATCGTCTAAATGTGGTTGTTTGGTCGTTTGAATTAAACTTTCAAAAGATTCGGTTTAGCCTTGTTAAAGGCTTGCTTTCAAAACGCGTGTTTTGTGAATGGTGTGGTTTATGAATGACTATGTGAATTCTATGGATATATTTGGTGTTGATGTTGCACTTGGTATTGCGTGTGGACGTATATTATTTCATTTCGGGGCGTTGTGGTTTGACGTGGTGTTTTTCTAAGTGTTTGATGCCTCTGAGTGAATTGTTTGGATATATTTGTTGTATTGTGCTATATATGTGATTGTGTGGATGTGGGCAGGGCCTACGGTGGCACATGGCATGTGATCATGTGGCCAGGATGCAACAAGCGATTGATCCAACCGTGAGAGCCTAAGAAGAACTACGGTGGCACATGGCATGTGATCATGTGGCGAGGATGCAACAAGTGATTGATCCAACCGTGAGCGCCAAAGTTAATCCACGGTGGCACATGGCATGCGATCATGTGGCCACGATGCAACAAGTGATTGATCCAACCGTGAGATGTTGTGATTTGTTTCGCTAGCCATCTCGGGAGGGTCCTTCGAGGCCTCGAGTGGGATTTGTGGCTTCGTCCCGGTCCTAGGCGATGCGCGTGCGCGATTATGTTTTGTTGATTTTATGTCCGTCGAAGACACGTGATGTTGGGCTCTGGACCTGTGAATTGTTGTCGGTTTTCTATTTGCGAAAACAAAACCTTTGGGCTATGACCCCTGTTGATTTTGGAAAGATAAGGATTTGGTAATCCTAAATTATTTTCTATTAAAACTCTCGATGGCATTTTAAACTGTTTTACAAATTGTTTCCATTTATTTATGATATTTCGGTTTTGGAATGTTTTACCCAAACTCTTGCCACGGGAAGTATTTTTCGTTACGTTTGGATCTTTGAGGATTCCTGGCTATTGTTATTCGTGGAACTTGAATTGTATGGCTCATATTTGCAGTTTGTACTTGCACTAGAAAAACAATGGAGTTTTGCTAACCCCCGAGTATTCGGGGGGTGGATGTCTATTTTTGCATTCAGGTTTTGGAGCATAACACAGGTTCGGCATGAAGGATGATGAAAGATGATCGATACTAATCACATAAGAAACCTTACAATGTTTATTGGTTCAGTCGTACTTTATTTTCCGCTGATATATTTTTCACGTTGTACGGGTGTGGTTGTATTTTGACCCCTGCGTGGGCATGAGTTGTATTCGAGTTGTATGTATTTATTGAAAGACCAAACCGGTCTACTGAGTCATTTTAGCCTTAAAGGCATGGTTGAGTTGTTATATGTTGTTACCAGCCTGGTAGATCCTTGAGGAAAGGTTCTACGGCGTGTAATATCCCTGAGCGGATTGGGGGTGTTACAGATTCAAGACGAAGACTTGTAATTAGATTACGGAGTTTTTGTTTTCTAGGAACGGTCCATGAACCACATGTTGGTAGCAACTAGGTTGTGAATAGTTTTTTCATATTGTATGAATGCCACAAACGCGCTAAAATGATTAATGTGCAAAGTGTAACGTTAATCGCAAAAATTCTCCCACAACAAATTATTAAGTTTATAATGTTTCAAGGTTTTCCTTCCCTCCATCGAGCTTTCGGGAAATTAAAATCCAAACCGGATGTGCTATGCTTCCGAGTTATCGGGGTAGTTGTTCGGGGAGGACGGATAAATTACCGGGAGCGCATTGGATGCCTTCGGTTGGAGCAAATTTTATCCCTAGAAACCTGATAGGTTGCCGGATAAGATTCAATTGTGAAACTGATTTGCGTCGATGGTATAAACTTAACTTGTTCACGAACTATAGAAACCGTATAGGTTGAGGGGACTGAACAAGGGGAAAAATAAGATCGAATCATCCATTAGATGGGTTGGTGTTGGACACCACTTTATGAAAATTAATAGACTAGAAACCTGTTCGGTTGCCCTCTATTAAACTCGATCACCACTATGAAGTGGTGCGACGATACTTCTGGATTTCACATGGGAGTGTGTTGTTCCGATAAAAATAGTGGGAGCTGGGTAACAAGAATAGAAAAGACCTTAATTCTATACTCAGATCATAATATAACTAGGCACTAATTAATCTGTTATACTTAATGCAAACATAAATCTCAATATGACAATGAATCTACTCGCAATTCTACTCGAAAAGAACACCTTAATGGGACCTAACTTTGTGGATTGACTCCGCAATCTGATGATTGTCCTCAGTATAGAGGCACTGGGATACGCCTTGGAGACGGACATTCTGGCGCCTCCTATTCGGACCCGAGCCAATCAGGAAGAGATTGAAAACCACGAAAAGTGGGTTAAAGATGATGTGAAAGTCTGTGCTTATATGATGGCTTCCATGTCTAATGATCTTCAGAGAGCTCATGAGAAAATGACTTCTGCTAGGCAGATTCTATCTCACTTAACCGAGCTTTATGGTGAGCACAGCAGAACTGCTAGATATAAGATATCCAAGCAACTGTTCGGTGCAAGGATGAAGGAAGGTGAGAAAGTTGGGGAACACGTCCTCAAAATGATATCCATGATCGAGAGATTGGAGGCTCTTGATTTTAAAATGGATACTTCTATCCAAACCGACCTTATCCTTTAGTCTCTCCCTGATTCCTTCTCACAGTTTGTCATGAACTTCAACTGCAATGAGATTGCATGTAACTTAGCTGGGCTAATGAACAAACTGGTGACCTCTCAGTCTCAGATGAAGACTCCGCGGATGAAGGAGTCCGCCCTTGTGATTTCTTCTGGAGTTCGGAAGTCTAAGAATACGAAGAAAAAGACCAAGAAAGACTGGACCACAAGTTAAGGACCTTAAAGGAAAGGGCAAGGACCTGATGGTTCCAAAAGGCAAGAAGAAGAAAGATACTTGTCTCAAGTGCGGTGAGCTGGGCCACTAGGCTAGAGACTGTCCGATTCTTCATGGCACTTCAGGTACAGAACTTTTAGTTTTGGAAACAAATTGTTCTGCTACTGTATTTTCTACTTCCTGGATACTGGATTCTGGTGCTAGTTCTCATATTTGTATCGTGAATCAGGATCTGGAACAAAGTAGGAAGCTTGGAGCTGGAGAAGTTATGATCACAGTCGGAAGTGGGCATAGTGTCGAGGCGACCGACATAGGATCACTTCTTTTGGGTTTAGAATCTGGCTTTGTTTTGACTTTAGAAGATGTACTTGTTTTGCCCAAGGGGCACAAAAACATTGTATCCATTCCGGTCATGGACCAAAAAGGTTTTTCATTTTTCATTGGTGATGGTTCTTGCAAAATTTATTTCAGAAATAAACTAGTGGGTACTGCGATGTTAAATGGATTGTATCATCTAAATCTCAGCAACAAAGTAGTTGTGAATACTATGACTAGAAAACGTGGTAGGGATGAAACCAATCAAGTTTTGAAATGGCATCTTAGTCTTGGTCATGTTGGTTAGACCAACGTTTACAAGATGGAAAAGGATGGGCTTATGGGTCCATTGGGATCGGATCCCTTTCCTACTTGTGAATCTTGCCTTAAAGGCAAAATGACTAAGTCCCCCTTCACAGGGACTTTTGAAAGAGCTACTGATAAACTGGGATTAATCCATACGGACGTATGTGGTGCTTTGGAAGCAGCATGTGACGGATATCAATATTTCATTACGTTTACGGATGATCATACTAGGTATGGTTATGTATACTTAATGAAACATAAATCCGAGGCTTTTGAGAAATTCCAGGAATTCAAGGCCCTAATCGAGAAACAAACTGGTAATCATATCAAAGCACTTCGGTCGGACCTAGGTGGCGAGTATATGAGTATGGAGTTTAGCGAGTTCCTTAAGGAACATGGAATAGTTTCACAACTAACACCTCCAGGTACTCCTCAGTTAAATGGTGTGTCAGAAAGAAGGAACTGGACCTTGTTGAACATGGTCCGTTCCATGCTGGGCTATACTGATTTACCGATTTACTTGTGGGGATATGCACTCCTGACTGCCGCTTACATCTTGAACAGATGTCCTTCCAAATCCGTTCCTAAAACTCCACATGAGATGTGGGAGGGCAGGAAACCAAGTCTTAATCACATTAGGATTTGGGGTGTCCCGCCTATGTCAAGAAGACTAAGGTGGAGAAGTTAGAAGCTAGGTCCGTGAAGAGACGTTTCATTGGATTCCCGTCTGGGACGATGGGATATCTATTCTACATGCCCGAAGATCGAAAGATCGTTGTTGCTTTACAAGCACATTTCGTGGAAGATGAGTTCATTCAGGAAGGCGGAGCAGGTAGAAGTATTTCTTTATAAGAATACAATGAAACTCCTCGGGAGACACCTGTGCAAGAAACTGGAACCGAACCTTCTGAAACACAAGTACAACCACCTCGTAGGTCTAGTAGGATGTCTCATTTACCTAAGAGGTATGGGCTTGTGCACTTGGAGGAGCTGGGTCTCCATGAGGTTCCAAGTGATAGCCAAGAGAGCGACCCAACAACCTAAGACCAAGCGATGGTGGATGTAGACTCCGCGAAATGGCGTGAAGCTATGGAAGCTGAGATAGATTCGATGCATGTCAATCAGGTCTGGACTCTAGTAGACCGCCCCAAAGGCATAGTGCCTATTGGGAACAAGTGGATCTACAAGATAAAGACTGATGGTGATGGCAATATTGACGCCTATAAGGCCAGACTTGTGGCAAAGGGTTATACCCAGAAGGAAGGATCGATTACCACGATACCTTCTCGCCTGTAGCCATGATCAAGTCTATTCGCATGATGCTTGCTATAGCTGCCTACCACGATTATGAGATATGGCAAATGGACGCAAAGACGGCTTTCCTTAATGGATTCCTCGAGGAGGAAATCTATATGGAGCAGCCTAAAGGCTTTGTGTCCGAAGTCGACATTCAGAAAGTGTGCAAACTTCAGCGTTCCATTTATGGACTGAAGCAAGCGTCGCGTAGTTGGAACCTTCGTTTTAACGAGGCGATCAAAGAGTTTGACTTCGTGAAAAATGAAGCGGAACCTTGTGTATACAAGAGGGTTAGTGGGAGCAAGATCGCATTCTTAGTACTATATGTGGATGACATTCTACTAATAGAAAATGATGTGGGAATGCTCAGTTCTGTGAAAGCTTAGCTTTCGAGTAATTTCTCCATGAAAGACTTGGGAGAAGCTATCTATATTCTTGGTATTCGACTCTACCAGGATAGAACGAAGAGAACAATAGGTCTTTCCTAAGACCTCTATATAGATAAAATCTTAAAGCGATTTAAGATGGATGATTCTAAAAGAGGGTTCCTACCGATGCGACATGGAATAAAACTCTCCTTGAAGATGTGTCCTCAAAGTGAGGAACAACGTAAGGAAATGAGTAACATACCAAATGATTCGGCCGTGGGTAGCCTTATGTATGCTATGTTGTGTACGAGACCTGACATTGCGCATGCTGTAAGCGTGCTGAGTAGGTTTCAGGCAAACCCAGGTAGGGAACATTGGACTGTCGTAAAGAACGTTCTCAAGTACTTGAGAAGGACTAGAGATATGGTTCTGATGTATGGCGGTGGAGAATTGGATGTGGTGGGATACACTGATTCGGACTTCCAAGGACTGAAGGACGACTCGATGTCTACTTCTGGCTACATATTTACTCTTAATGGAGGAGCAGTATCTTGGCGTAGCGCCAAGCAAAGCGCGACTGCTGATTCCACCTGTCAGGCTGAGTATCAAGCAGCCTCGGAGGCTTCCAAGAAAGGGTTCTGGATTAAGAAGTTTCTGGGAGAACTTCAAGTGATACCATGTCTTGAGTCACTGTCTACTGCATCGCGACAACGACGAGTCAGCACAGGCCAAGGAGCCGAGGTTTCACAACAGCACCAAACATATTGAGAGGAAGTATCATTTCGTAAGAGAATTTGTTCGCAAGGGATACATTGTGCTGCACAGAGTAGACTCGGCTGACAACGTCGCCGATCCACTGACCAAGCCACTTTCTCATACTAGATTGGAGCATCATCTGGATAATATGGGTATTAGATACCAAAGTGTGTGGCATTGAGTGCAAGTGGGAGATTGTTAGGAGTATGCCCTCGAATGCCACTCAGAGGATGTTGAGTGAGGGCATTGTACTTGTAATTATGTAAATCATTAATATAAGGCAATGGATGTTTCTTTATTTACTGGCAGTTACTGGCATTCCTAACTCGTAAATATACATATAGAAACTATTCCGTGTATTTGAGAGCAAAACGTTCAACCCCTTATTGGATAAGGGGGTCGGTACTGAAAGGTTTACAGCTCAAATACTTAATCGTTCGCAAGTCGATGAAACTTGACTGGGCGTTAAGTGTATGTGAAGACTTGTATGACATGTTTTTTGACATGGAGAGTGACTGTCGAACGCTAATGGTTAGTGGAAGCACACGTTATAGGTATGCTAATTGGATTAGTATACTCGAACCGACTAACCCTCGATTCGTCACACGGATTTCACTTCGGGGCAGTCAATGATGGAATCGAAAGGTTGTGATAGGTATTCGTGAACCTTCGACTTGAGGATTTAGTAGGGATGTGCTTGTGACGTCAAGATTTTCATTAGAGTAGTTCGACCTTGTAAACCGGAAGGCGGGGATCAACCTCGACGTACATCTTGACGGGCAAGTAGCAGGTCCTACTGAATACCAAGATAGAATTCTTTCTCCCGTTAGTGAGTGGGTTATATGTCCTATGCGGTTATTGGCAGATGAGATCATAAGTCTTTAGCCAAAGCATTGGAGCTAGTTGTATTGGATACACGAGAGGTCGATGATCACATTGCATTAACGCATGCATAGCGTCAAGTACAGATAGGGTTTGACTGACCGTGACCCTATAACTTGATCGGGACATTTGAAAGAAGGGTTTATACGTATACTGGTGTTCACGATAGAATGGTTCTTGAATGATCCCATCATTCGTTCTCAGTTGGGGTACAGTGTAGGCCGCCAGGCTGGCTAGGTGGTGCTACTACTCTTTGGTTCCTCCCATTGTTGACTGAGACGAACCTACCGAGTCGCGCAATAGGATTGACAACGGAATGAATCAAGATAATTCTCTCATTATGAATATTAGATATTGGATATCTAAATTTGGGACATTGGATGTTTAAATCGATTTATCAGATAAATTGATTTACGGCTTAATGAATTAAATATATCACTGGGTGATTAATTTAATTCATGAATATAATTATTTCTTGGAGAAATTAATTATGTTATTTTGCATTTAATATGTTTAATTAATTGGATTAATTAATCGATACAAATACATCGGAACGGAATCGTAGTTTATCTGTTTGGAGTCATGGGAGTCCGAAACGAACCGAACTCGTCCGTTTTTGCATCGTAGTTGCCCCCTTTGTTTCCGCTCACTTTCCTCTTGTCTTGTTGCTTTCATTTTATATGAAAGAACATGACATTGTGGGGTTTAAAATCATGTGGCATGATTTGTATTATTGAAGTGGGAGTTGAATAAAGAGAAGAAGACATCTCATATCACATGCACCTTTTGATTCCTTGTGTGAAATCATACGTGAGTTGTATTGGAGAGAGAGAGAAAGAACTTTGAGTTCATTTCATAACTCTTTAGTCTTCTTCATCCTTTCTTCATTTTGTTCTTGATAGTTCTTAGAGAAAAATCAAGAATTCAAAGAGAGATTGTGAGTTAAACAATTAGAGTGTTATAATCAATAGCTTCATCACCTAGCTCTAGCCGTATCCTTGGAGGATAGCAAGGTGTTGTCATTCCATTCGTTTTTCCGGCGCGTGACAAGTAGAGGCACGATTTTTCGGCATTGGATCATTCAAGTGCTTGGAGTGCTTCGGATCGTAGAGAATTCAACTAAATCTTGGGGAATAGCTCAAGAGAAGGTTATCCATCTAATCAATGGACTACAGGGGTGTGTTTCTATATCTCTTGTGAATTCGTTTTTGATATTCGTATATACGTAGCTCGATCGATCCTCATAGAGATTCGGACCGAATTAATTTTCGTTTTACCGCTTCCGCTGGGCCTTCGTTTTAGGCACCGAATCGCAACAAAATGATCGATTGCCATGATTATGAGGCTCGAGTCTTTATTTATGTTCGGTTATTTATATTGTTTGAGTATTGGAATTTGACTGGTTTTATTGTATTTGGTTAAAGTCCCCTGCGTGGGTAATGATATGGTATCGACTTATATTTTCACGTACGTCTATTAAAACATTTTGGCCGAGGCCACGTCCCCATTTTTACATTGATGATTGTGTCTTTGGGAGTTTCATGTACGGAAGGTGTGTCATGTGTTAGCCTGGTAGACCTCATGAGGGTTCTACGGCGTGTAATGTCTCATTTGTGAATTGGGGTGTTACATTTATGGTATCAGAGAATTAGGTTTTGAATGCCTAGGCTGTCGGTTAATTTTGGGTCTATCAGTTAAGTCGTTTGAGTCAGTCGTTGAGCCTAATATCATCATGCTACCGTCTTTTCGTGCGACCCGTGGGTGTAAGTCTCCTCGAACTCTTATACTTCTGTAATTCGTTTTCTTGCGTTGTTCGGAATTGTGAATTGTGATACCAACCTTGTAAATTGTGAATCTTTATGATCTTGTCCTTTTCATATTTTCTTCAGTATGTTGAGAGGTCGCGGTAGACCAGCTAGGGGGCGCGGCCAAGGCCGTAGACGTGGTGCTAATAATGAGGAAGGCTCACTTTCTTAGTCCTCTGTGGATTCGGCTTCTCATTCAGTGTCGTTGGGTAATAACGCCGACGACGGGGCTACTACCGTACTTCAGCAGTTGGTAGCCCAGCTCACTCAGATAGCCCAGGGTGGATGCCAGAATCTGCCTCCGACTCCAGAGGATGAAGCTAGTAAATGGCTTCAGAAAGTAACTAAGATGCACCCCCCTCGTTTCACTGGTTCTTCTGACTCCCTCGGTTGGGAGAATTAGCTCTTTTAGTTGAGCAGGACTTTTGATGCCGTAGCTTGTCCCGATGACAGGAGGGTACATATGGCTCAGTACCTCCTGGATAAGGAAGCTACGGAATGGTGGGAGGTTGTGACGCCCAGAGACCGCCAGGCCACTTAGGAGGAATTTAAGGCTGCTATGGAAGCAGAATATTGTCCACCGCCAGTCAAGGAGCGCAGGATTGTGGAGTTCTTCACCGCTACACCTCAGGATGTGCCTATTTCTCAGGCCATCATCACTTATAATCAGCAATTAGGATTCATGAAAGATCAGGTGAGGACCGAGGCCGACAAGATCCATTATTTCAATATGTGCATGAAACCGCATATCAGTCAGAGTATGGCACCGCTCATGTGTGTCACCTTGAAGGAGTATCAGGATCGTGCCCTAGCGATCGAGATGGCTGCACTGGAATCAGAGTTGGGTACCAAGGCCAAGAAACAGAAAACGGCTGGCAGTTTTTCATCCGGCAAGAGTGGCCGATTTTCGAGAGCACACCGCCTTACACTGGAAGAGGCCGTTTCACCTGTGCTCGAGGATCTCGTGGTAATCGTCATCCAAATTGCTTCGGTGGCGTGGTTTGTTTTAACCGCAACCAATATGAGCATTTGATGAAGGATTGCCCTTCTCCTCCGATTACTTGCTTTACTTGCGATGCATCGACACCGAGCAGCGCATTGTGAGAGAGCCACCAGGGCTGCCAGAGCTCCGACTACCACCGCCGTTCAGAGAGAGCACATCATGGATCAGAAGGCTCCAGTCACTCAGACCCTGCAGAGTACGGGTCGTGGTAGAGGTCGAGGCCAGCCGAACCACCGGGCTACTTCCAGTTCAGGCTCAGTGCACCCTCGTTTGTACCAGATGAGATGCATGGAGGAGACAGATGTTCCAGTGGCATCAGGTACCACTCAGATCCTTTCTCATCTAATTTCAGTGCTTTTCGATTCGGGTGCCACCCATTCTTTTATTGCTCTGAATTGTGTGAGTCATATTGGTATTGACTGCTTGTTCGAGTGTGAACCGTTTGTAGTGGGTACGCCTAGCAGGGATCGTATGGTTGGGGACCTGGAAGTTAGGGATTGCCCAGTGAGAATCGGGAGCCGAGATTAGCCCTCGAATCTCATTGTTATAGACCTTAAGGGGGAGGATTTGATCCTCGGGGACGATTGGTTGGATCGTCACGGAGCTATCATGAACTATCGGACTCGTACCATCTCGATAGTATCCGAGGATGGAACCGAACATACTCTCGTCGGTTGTAAGCCGGATAGGTCGGGAAGTGTGATTAGCGACTTGAAGGCGATGAAACTTCTAAATCAGGGTTGTATCGGCTATTGGTGTTACGCTCTGCAGGCGGAGGATGGTGGAGTCGACATGTCGTCGATCCCAGTTGTTAGCGAGTACCCCGACGTATTTCCATATGAATTTCCGGGATTACCACCACAGCGAGAGGTTGAGTTTCCTATTGATCTAGAGCCGAATACGGCCCCTGTTTCTCAAGCGCCGTACCGTATGGCATCGTCGGAGATGTTAGAACTGAAGAAGCAGTTGGGGGAGTTGCTAGATAAAGGGTATATTCGACCGAGTGCTTCGCCTTGGGGTGCGCCTGTGCTTTTTGTTAAGAAGAAGGATGGATCGCTTCATTTATGCATCGATTATCGAGAATTAAACAAGTTAACCATAAAAAACAAATACCCTTTTCCCTGGATTGATGACTTGTTTGATCAGCTTCAGGGAGCATCAGTCTTTTTGAATATTGATTTACGATCGGGCTACTACCAGCTGAGGATTCGGGACAGCGATATACCGAAAGCTGCCTTTCGGACGAGATATGGCCATTACGAGTTTGTGGTTATGCCTTTCGGGCTAACCAATGCCCCAGCAGTGTTCATGCAGTTAATGAACAAAGTTTTTATCGAGTATCTGGATAAATTCGTAGTCGTCTTTATCGACGACATCCTTATCTATTCCCGGAACCTAGAGGAGCATGCTTTACATCTCCGGATTGTGTTGGACACTTTGAGAACTGAGAAGTTGTATGCGAAGTTCTCTAAGTGTGAGTTTTGGCTCAAGGAAGTGATGTTCCTCGGGCACGTGATTTCAGCGGAGGGAGTTCAGGTAGATCCACAGAAGATAGAGGCGGTGATGGCATGGGAACCGCCCAAGAATGTGAAGGAAGTGAGGAGTTTTCTGGGACTTGTAGGCTATTATCGTAGATTCGTTGAGGGATTTTTTAAGATCGCTAGACCACTCACTCAGTTACTCCAGAAAACTCAGAATTTCGACTGGACCGCAGACAGACAGGATAGTTTTGACGAGTTGAAGAGATGATTGACTACTGCACCCATTTTAGCATTGCCTCAGGGGAACGAGGATTTCGTGGTGTATAGTGATGCTTCGGGCCTTGGGATCGGATGTGTTTTGATGCAGAGAGATAGGGTTATCGCTTATGCATCCCGCCAGTTGAAACCTTATGAGGTAAATTAGCCCACGAACGATTTGGAGTTAGCTGCGGTCGTTTTCGCCTTAAAGATCTGGAGGCATTATCTCTATAGGTCGTCGTGTAAGATTTTTACGGATCACAAAAGTTTGAAGTATATCTTCAGTCAGAAAGAGTTGAATATGAGACAGCGTAGGTGGTTGGAGCTAATTAAAGATTACGACCTCAAGATACTTTATCATCTGGGTAAGGCTAATGTAGTGGCTGATGCATTGAGCCGGAAACCGATGGCGTTACAAATGTTAGAGGTACTTACACCACAGAGCAGGATCCAGCAGGATTTGATTTGTCAAAATATCAAGGTTTGGGTTCAGAGAGTTCAGGGTCAGTTATGTGCGTTAGAGATCGCTTTGTCCTTGACTGATGATATCAAGGCGAAACAGTATGATGATCTGTTTTTGGTCCAGTTGAGGGAGGATGTGAGGAAGGGGAAAGCCCCTGGATTTGTGGTTCAGGATGATGGAGCTTTGAGATTTTGAGGCAGATTATGTGTACCAAATGACATTGAGTTGAGGCAGAAGATTTTGAGTGAGGCTCATACTACGGCTTACTCCATACATCCTGGTACGAGCAAAATGTACAAGGATGTAAGGAGTAACTACTGGTGGAGCAATTTGAAGATGGACGTGAACGAGTTTGTATTGAGGTGTTTGACCTATCAGCAGGTTAAGATTGAGCACTAGCGACCAGCAGGATTATTGCGACCACTTCCTATTCCGAAGTGGAAGTGGGAGGACAATTCCATAGACTTCATCACCAATATGCCTAGGACTCGGACGGGAATGAACATGATTTGGGTTATTGTCGATCGACTAACCAAATCAGCTCATTTTCTAAGTATTAAGGATACTTGGGGGCCGGAGAGATTAGCACGAGTATTCATTGCAGAGATCAGGAGATTGCATGGGACTCCCAAGAGTATTGTTTCAGATCGAGATGGCCGATTCATATCACACTTTTGGCAGGCCGTTCATCGAGCTTTGGGGACTGAGTTGAGAATCAGTACGTCCTACCACCCTCAGACAGACGGGCATTCAGAACGGACGATCCAGACACTAGAGGATATGTTGAGAGCCTGTGCATTAGATTGGAAGGATGATTGGGAGTCGCACTTGCCATTGATCGAGTTCACGTACAACAATAGTTGGCACGCCTCGATCAAAATGGCACCATTTGAGGCATTGTATGGGAGGAGGTGCAGATCGCCGTTGTGTTGGGATGATGCGTCCGAGCTGATTGGTACCGAGCCCGATATGGTAGTTGAGACGAGAGAGAAGATTGCTCTGATTCGCGATAGGTTGTTGACGGCCCAGAGTTGGCAGAAGTCTTACGCCGATACGCATCGCCGGCTGTTGGAGTTTGTGGTGGGGGACCATGTCTTGCTTAAGGTGTCGCCGACACGGGGAGTTTATCGCTTCGGCCGGAAGGGTAAACTTAGTCCGAGATATATTGGACCGTTCGAGATTTTAGAGAGAGTTGGAGAGCTTGCATATCGGTTAGGCTTGACACCGTCCTTGAGTCACGTGCATAACGTATTTCATGTTTCCCAGCTTAGGAAGTACGTACCGGACCCTAGCCATATTATTGATTTTGGAGAGATTGAGTTGGGACCCGACATTACCATCGAGCAGAGGCCGATTCAGATTTTAGAGCATCGGGTGAAGCATCTTAGGCACAAAACTATTCCTTTGGTTAAAGTTCAGTGGTCGAGGCATGGATCCGAGGAAGCCACGTGGGAGACGGAAGAGAGTATGAGGTCGAGATATCCCGAGTTATTCGCGTTGTAGGTTTCGGGACGAAACTTATTTTTAGGGGGAGAGAATGTAATATCCGTACTTTCTATTTTTGGTAATTTCTATTTTTGGTGTATGTTCATTTCGGACGACTCGCTTGTTACTATTTCGGAATTCTGAATGTATTTTGTTCTTGGAGTTTTTCCATCGGGACGAGTTTCGGAGATGTTTTTACGTGTTTTCATCTTGAGTTATATTTTGTCGCATGTACGTTCGATTCTCGTAAAACTCGATCGATTTCATTATTTCTCTGTTTTCATGAGTTCGTATGGATGAGTTGCTCATGTTGTGAGTTTCGGATTGTTAATCCGACGTCGTATCGTGAATTTTATTTTGCTTGTTGTATTTCGGATTCCCCGATAGTCGGAAGTGTATTTTCTTTCAGCACTTAGCTTCGTTGTTTTGGATACCTCATGTTTACACTTCTGGTACTGTCCTTGTGTTGCGTTCCGTTGTTGTATCGTCTGTACAGGAAAACGACGTTCAGCGTTGGCAGATCGCCGCATGCATAACGCACGTTATGCATGCTTCTTAACGTGCGCTATCGGCACCTGCATAACGTACGTTATGCCCTTATGGTAACGTACGTTATGGCGTTCATCAGATAGTACAGGCGGTTCGTTACGTACGTTAACTGGTGAGACATTATGTACGTAAACGTCGTAACGTACGTTAACAATTTGTGTTAACGTACGTAACGCACTGTCAGGGCTTAAATTCTAATTAGACCTCAGACGCGTTATTTCGTTTCTTTTTCTTCCCTTTACCACGACGAGAGTTCTTCGAGCGATTTGGAGCGATTCGAGCAGGGCGATCCATAGAGTCCCTCCGTAGATCGATTATTGTGTTCCTATGGAGGTTAATCATCATCATAATCATCCTTCTCCGCCCGAATCGAGGTATATTTCGTTAGAACCCTTGTTTTGAGATTTTGGGGGAATTCTGGGGGGGTGTTTCTTGCGATTTAAACCTTTTCAATCCGATTTGTCATAGATTATTACTAGACTTCAATGGTATACTTGTATTCCTTCGTGGTTCTTGAGGAATTGTGGATTAAACTCTAATTTTTCCAATATTCGTCACTTATACTCGATGATACCCTAGTAATATTCGATAAATTGTTCCATCGGGTAGAATTATGATGAATTCCTACGTTCTCGTAGTATTGGGATTGGTTGTATATCGTTATTGTGCTAGGATCAGATTTGTGAAGATTATTTGGGCCAAACCTTTCCGTTCACCGTTTTCCTTCACGACGTGTTAACCAAGGCAAGTACATGTATTACATTCCGTTATGTATGTTACGTTTTCAAAATGAATGATAAATTGTGGTTTTCGGGTGCGTGAGTTGTGTTCCTTCCACCCGGAGCGTTCTACGGGATGTCTGGGGGTCGATACTAAGGGGTACGGCCGCAGAAGTGGACTTGGGTGCATCTGTGGTTGAACTTCCACCTGGAGCGTTCGACGGGATGTCTGGGGGTCGATACTAAGGGGTACGGCCGCGGAAGTGGTATCCCACCTGGAGCGTTCGACGGGATGTCCTGGGGTCGATACTACGGGTACGCCACGGACACCAGTTTTGATTTTGTGATATCGTGATGAATTGATAACTGATTTGATTGCCAATATAGTATTCCGGAATAGTTATGGCAAATGATTTCTGATTGAGATGATTGTGTAAAATCGTATTTGTATATAATGTTGTGTAATTGTGTACTTGCACTAGCTATTCGAATGATAACCCCTTAAATGGGGGAAATGCGTCTTATGCATTTCAGGTACCGGAAGAGCTGAGGAGCAGGCACGGGATACGCACGCAAAGGATGGATTGGCATGATTATTTATGTTCGGTCATTTATACTGTTTGAGTATCGGAATTTGACTGGTTTATGATATGGTATCGACTTATATTTTCACGTACGTCTATTAAAACGTTTTGGCTGAGGCCACGGGCCCATTTTTACATTGATGATTGTGTCTTTGGGAGTTTCATGTACGAAAGGTGTGTCATGTGTTAGCTTGGTATACCTCATGCGGGTTCTACGGCATGTAATGTCCCATTTGTGAATTGGGGTGTTACACTGCTGTGTAAGATCACTCATGAAAGCATCGTTAGACAACAGTGAGAAAGTGTTTGTATGGGAACCTCTTTCAGAGAAACACTCGATCGCTTTTTCCATAGTCCCTGACCCTATAATAAATGAACAATCATGAACAAACGAACCACGCAAGTTTCGATAAGATACAATTATCATACAACACAACGAAAGTTTCACTAAGATACAATTATCATAAAAACTAATCTTACTTAAAAGAGACCGCGAGCTTCAATTCTTCGACAGTTGAACCCCCACCTGAGCCTCTAAAACCGACGGCTCCTATTCATTCACCATACCACCATCACATGCAACATCCATATCAAGACTAACTCCCTCTCTACACAATCGTTTAGTTCGAAAAGTAACCTCTCGTCTTTCTTTCGCCACAGAAACAACATACTGTCTTCTGCTTTGCACAACAGCATTCCCAACTTCAATTCCTTTGGGGGTTTCTCTGTTTCAATGTTAGGTTGGGAGTACTCAACTTTAACTTTCAAGAACATTATTAATAAATATATAAATATTTCAAATCATCATGCAAAATTGGCTTAATGGTAGTGCCGTATAAAAAATAAAAATTACTCAAACCCATTATCAAAATAAAAAACTAAAATCATTGAAAGTACCTTGATTCGGAAAGCTTCTTGTTGACGTGACCCTTGCAAACATAACCAATCAACAAAAATATTAAATTTCCAACTCAAACCCATTATCAAAATCAAACACACAAATCATTGAAAGAAAACCCTAAAATATACCATTACCTTGATTCAGCAAGCTTCTTGGTAATGTGATCCTTGCAACATCCAC
This sequence comes from Orobanche coerulescens, assembly GCA_033398695.1. Taxonomy (NCBI): domain Eukaryota; kingdom Viridiplantae; phylum Streptophyta; class Magnoliopsida; order Lamiales; family Orobanchaceae; genus Orobanche; species Orobanche coerulescens. The sequence continues at coordinate 100,640,624 of CM065801.1, read as the reverse complement.
AACCTTTTTCTTCAAAACACCAATCAACCAATAGATTAAATTTCCAAACACCCTTTTAAAAACCTGCAAAAACCCACAAACAATTTTCAAAAGCAATCACTAAAAACACAATCTTTAATTCAATCGTTATAAAACAAAACCAAAACAATTTACCTCAAATTTACATAAAGGATTTGCAATCTTGGTTTTTAAAATGGATCTCGGAATTGATAAGCCACTGTATTTTTTTTATTTTGTGTCGGTTTATTTGTGTGTGTTTTTTTGCCCGGTGGTTTTGATTGAAGTATTAATGATAAAGCTTAATGGCAAAAATAATGGAAGGATTCAAAATAATTTTTAGGTATATTAATTAACACTATTTATTTACCTCAACAATGAGGCTTTACACGTTCCGGACATTTAATCATGGAACTCAAACTTGAGTTTGAGTATGAAACTCAATCTTGCATAATAGAGTTTATGGATTTATGGCTATTAATGCTCACATTCAGTATATAGAACTCAATCTTTATATATACGAGGCATTACGACCCGTGCGATGCATGGTTTTTGTTTTTCAATAAAATTTTTTAACTTTTTCTTATGTCTATAACTCAACTTTTTTGTATCTGTTGTTATAATTAACCTAAAAGTATGTACTTTTTCCTTTTATTCCATTATGCAAGGTCATACAAGAGAGCGTAAATATTGGTTTCTCACTAAAAGAATTTTGTGGGTTATTAGTAAAAAATAGAAATTACAAAGTAAAACTAATGAACTAAATTTTCTTTCAGGGCCAAAATTTCTGAAAACCCATAAAATGGTAGAAGCGACCGTACTTATTAAACCATCAACATTGACGTGAATAATGTCCGCATGTGTTGGCAATTTTTATCTAAATGTTTTTCATGATTTGTATTCATCTTTGTTTGTAAAAACCTTCTTGTAATATATGAAGCCCTCTTGTCTAATTATTTTCTTTTGTTGTTTAATGTATAATTCTCCCTGTAAAATATCCATTAATATCAGTGAACTAATTTTGTTTTCTTTTGGATTAGTATTGTTTTCGTTTGTATTAATATTGTTTGATATGCAAAGTGTTGTGTCAAGATTTATACGTCTCAACAGGCGATCGCCTCAGAGACCGGGCGACCGAGCCAGATCCCAGCAGCCAAGGCAGATTGGCCGACCGAGGGTCTCAAGACAAGTCCCGGTGCCGAGCGATCGACATCTAAGGCGATCGTCTCTCGGTACTTGGTGATCGACCCCTGGTGACCGACCAAATGACGACCGCCTCATGCCACGCGAAGCCATCACCCGTCCAGTCGGCGAAGGCCGAAGCTCGAAGCAAGAACCCACGTGTAGATCCGGAAAAGGCGCCGCAGGACATGGATCGTTGACCACAGCCTGTCAACATCTTCTCACCTACCGACAGACCCGCCGAAAAGTGTACAGTGGGACCGCCCGTGACAGCGACTCAGGAAGCGTGCCGACTCCTCATTGGACCGCACAGCTGGCTGCCAGCAGCAGCCGCAGTCTTTAAAGCAGACAGCCCACATGACATAAAGACGATCGCCCCTTATTATATTACATGAAAGGTGATCGCCTGTCAGAAAACAGATCATCTCAGCTCCTATAAATAGAAGGCTGCCTGCACTTGGAAATCTCTCTGTCTCTCTCTGATTCTGCTCACAACTTGGCTTTCTTACTCTTGGCAACAGCTATCTCTCGGCCTTTCTTCTCTCTCAGCACCTCTTACACGAAAGACGGTCGACAGAGACGAAACACGCAGAGCTTCGCTCAAGAGCTAGAAAATAGGATCTTTTACACTCATTGTAATCGCATTCTTACATTAATACTTGTATCCCCGAATATTTGTATTAATAACATCTCGCGAGAGCATTAAATCCTGGGCTTAACAAACCCGGCAAATCTTGTGTTATTTCACACCCCCACGGATGTGCTCTCGCAATTTGTTGTTGCTCGACCGTTCCAGCAACATCTATCTTCGGATAATATTTCGGGCAACAATAATTGGCGCTAGAAGGAGGGCATCTAACCCTCATTTTTACTCCTACCGCCTCGAAGAACACTCACTGTTCTCCGGGGCATATACCTGAAGAAACACTCACTGTTCTTCAGAGAAAAGTTTTCAGAATCATGACTTCTGCCTCCGCATCGAAGAAAGCAGTTGGCCAATCCGCCAGACGCCTCATTCCGTCTCAATCCGAGCCAACGCCTATGGCGGAGGGTAGCCTCCGCGGTCAGAGACTCTTGATCCCGCCCCCGAGGGATAGCCTAAGCCTCTCGCTCGATCAGTTCCAAACAGCGGAACAGATTGAAGGAGCCCTGTCCATCCTACGGGAGCGACGGAGAGCTTTCGACGCGCCACCCGCTATAAACCCCTCGGCCATCCGCCTCGTGACAAAATGGAAGTTCAAGGGGCTACTGACCGAGCGATCACCAAAAGGCCCCCATTCGCAAGAAGAGGCGCTCGCTAGCCGAGGCACCTCTGTTTTCGATCGCCTAAGCAGCGACCCGTCATGGCGGCTGGGGCAGTCCGGCCCCAGCCACGAGACGACGGAGCTCGAGTCCGTCACCAGGAGTTTGGCGTATCTGACTCCCAGAAGGCAGGCCAGCCATCTGGCTCCTCCTCGCCAAAGAACCGAGGTCGGCAACAGTGGAGTCAGGAGATCGGTACACGATCGCCTCGGCTCCCGCTCCGAAAGCCGACCCACGAGCGACCAAGCTACAACAATGGCCGCGATGCAACGCCAGCTCGACGACATGAAGGCGCTCCTGGAATCTGGGGCAGGCGCTAAGAGAAAGATCGCCGGGCCGAGCGAGCCACTCGCGGTCCACATCGAGCTCGCCCCCGTGCAGCGTAAGATCGCTCCTTCGCAAACACCTTTGTACGAGGGGAGGTCGGACCCCGAGACTCACTTGAGCAAGTTCCGCATCTACATGACCGGGTGTGGGGCATCAGACGCGACTAGGTGCCGAATTTCCCCACTGACGCTGGACGACCTTGCCCACAGGTGGTACACCACATTGCCGACGCGATCCATCAATTCCTTTGATCAACTGGCGAACAGCTTCATAGCTTACTTCACCGCCAAGGTCGCTCGGCCGGAAGGTCCTCATCGCATGATGCAAATCAGGCAGGGAGAAGAAGAGTCCGATGCAGACTACATCGACCGGGTAGATGAGATCATCCTCAACGGCGCGCCCATAAGCGATGAGATCGCCCTCTACTCGGTCCTAGGGGGATTCCATGGTCTTTCGCCTATGTTCAGGCATCTTACGAAGAACCATCCCCCGACCTACGCGATCTTCCGCGCTAAAGTCGCAGACTTTCTGGCCAGGCAAAGGTTTCTTCTCAACCTATGAGCAGCGTGATCGGCAACCGAACGACGATCACCAGTCTTCCAACCCGATCTCCATTATCAAGCAACATCTATGAAACTGGAGGACTCGCTCTCCATGTACAGTTCATCATCTAACATGTTGGACTAAGGCACGAGATCGCCTCCCCCGCACAACGTACACCATCGAAGGTCGGCATTTAACATGACGATCCGAGGTGGAAGAGTGCAGCCATGGTCCTGGTGGTCGATGGAACCGACTGCTTAGGCCATGCCAGGTTCCTTTGGACTGAGATCTCTCGCCCTTCGTTTAAATACGAGGCGGGCGTAGCCGAAGGACCCTCCAAACAAATCAGTGGACACGATCGCCCGCCCTCGAAGGTCCGTCATTTAACATGGTGGATCCTTCACAGACAATGCGACACGTCACTACCCCCGTCTCAACGTATACCGTCGAGGATTGACATCTAACATGACGATCCGAGGTAGAAAAGAGCTAACTAGCTGCGGACGTGGAGTCGATACATCCGACGACGCCCCACGCAAGGACTCCTTCAGACCAAGACCGCACGCCCTTTGTTTAAATACGAGGCGAGGCGCAGCCTAACGGAGGACCCTCACAATAAAATGAGTCACGAGATAGACAATGTCGCTCGTGCCAAGACATGGCCATGGAGTCGGTCCATCGAACTCCGCGACTGTGCACGATTCCTCAACGACGAAACTATCAAGTTTCTACGAGGGATCGGCAAAATTGTTTATTGCAGGTACAAGACCGAAGATAGCTAGCCAATCGACCAGATCGCCCAAGTCCGAATCCAAAGTCCGCTCAGCGGATCGCCCGTCTTCATCCTACACGATCGCCAGCAAGAACCACCTCACCCCATGTCTTCAACGTCGGAGCAAGCTGGGGGGCAATTGTTGTGTCAAGATTTATATGTCTCAATAGGCGATCGCCTCAGAGACCGGGCGACCGAGCGAGAGCCCAGCAGCCAAGGCAGATTGTCCGACTGAGGGTCCCAGGAAAAGTCCCGGTACCGAGCGATCGACATCTAAGCCGATCGTCTCTCGGTACTTGGCAATCGACCCCTGGTGGCCGACCAAATGACGACCGCCTCATGCCACGCGAAGCCATCACCCATCCAGTCGGCGAAGGCCGAAGCTCGAAGCAAGAACCCACATACAGATTCGGAAAAGGCGCCGAAAGACATGGATCGTTGACCACAGCCTGTCAGCATCTTCTCACCTACCGACATACCCGCCGAAAGGTGTACAGTGGGACCGCCCGTGACAGCGACTCAGGACGCGTGCCGACTCCTCATTGGACCACACAGCTGGCTGCCAGCAGCAGCCGCAGGCTTTAAAGCAGACAGCCCATGTGACATGAAGACGATCGCCCCTTATTATATTACATGAAAGGCGATCGCCCGTCAAAAAACAGAGCATCTCAGCTCCTATAAATAGAAGGCAGTCTGCACTTGGAAATCTCTCTGTCTCTCTCTGATTCTGCTCACAACTTGGCTTTCTTACTCTTGGAAACAGCTATCTCTCGGCCTTTCTTCTCTCTCAGCACCTCTTGCACGAAAGACGGTCGGTAGAGACAAAACACGCAGAGCTTCGCTCAAGAGCTAGAAAATAGGATCTTTTACACTCATTGTAATCGCATTCTTACATTAATACTTGTATCCCTGAATATTTGTATTAATAACATCTCGCGAGAGCATTAAAGCCCGGGCCTAACAAACTCGGCAAATCTTGTGTTATTTCACACCCCCACGGATGTGCTCTCGCAATTTGCTGTTGCTCGACCGTTCCAGCAATATCTATCTTCGGATAATATTTTGTGCAACAACACAAAGTAAACTATTTATACACACAATATGTAGTATGTAACCTTTCATAAGGATATGAATGGTCTATTTTAATTACTTGCAAAATGAAGCTATTTATGAAAGAGTTAATAAATGAGTTCAAAGAATTTAGCCACCGTTTGAGTTTTGTTTGGGTTTTAGTATAAATACTAATAAAGCTTTAATGAAGGTGTTTGTAAAAATTCAGAAAATTAACTTATTGCTATAGTTATGGCAAATGCTATTACAAAATTCATAAAGATTTAAATCATGAATACTCAACTTAATTCAACTAGATGAGATGAAGCCAAAAAGGTTTGTAACGATTTTTATAAAAATGAAGTGATGGGCATTCAAGTTCATTCAAGTAAAGGAATTTAAGTCGTAAAGATTTAACATGAAACTCAATTTTTAAATAAATGGTAGCTAATTGAATTATAGGATTTTTAATTAATACTTTAAGACATGAAATATTTAAGACGTGGATTTAATACTTAATATTATTTAATATATTAAATTAGAGGAAATAATTTAATATGAACTAATATTGAATGTAAAAATATCCATTAATTAATATCATTGAGACTCCACAATAAATTTAAGGACCCAATCTTTATATATATAATTTAATATGAACTAATATTAAATGCAAAAATATCCATTAATATCATTAAGAATCCACAATAAATTTAAGGACTCATTTAAAGGGGCTACTGAACTTCACGTCTTTTCAATTATCCATCCACTCATTTAAAGAGACCACTGAACTTCAAGTCTTTTCAATTATCTATCCATAACCAGCTTTGTACATTTTCCACTCTATTTAATTAAATGCATTCTTTTGTTTTTAATTGTCAATAACGTACTTTGTCAATTTACATCAAATGAATTGAGTGGTAAACCGTTAAAAAATCAAAAAGACCCGTTAGGTGTGAAATGGGCTCTCTTAGGCTAGACAAAAAAAAATATTAAAAAAATCAAAGAGACCTCATATCTCAGATAACAGATCTCTTACCGTTTTAAATTATTTCCTCATCCCTTACATAACATACCCGTTTTCTTGAATATCAGGTTTCTTATATCTCAAAAACAGACCCCCCCCACATGATGCAGTCTCTTTATCAAAGAGACTGTTGAGATAGAGACCCTTCCAGAGGCGGCCTCTTACGTTTATTTGGACAGGTCTCGTTGCCTATTTTTGTAGTAGTGAATTGCACATAATTGATTTTATAATTTTATATTATTGCATTTAATCTCAATCTATTTTATAATTTTATTTATCATATATAAAAATTAAGTCATTAAGACTCCAAAATTAATGATTGGACTCAATATATATATATATATATATGGGCACGTTCTATGCAGCACCAATATTAGATGCAGTACTTTACAGTACTAATTTATGCATGAGTTTTGTACTAATTATGCATGAAATATATGCATTTCGTGCATTAAAATTTCAATGCATTAATTCTCACAAAAATTGATGCATATAATATAATATTTTAATGCATCGATATTTTGATGCATATATTGCATATTTTAACGTATTGAAATTTTGATGCACGAAATGCATATATTTCATGCATAATTAGTACAAAACTCATGCATAAATTAGTACTGTAAAGTACTGCATCTTATATTGGTACTGCATAGAACGCGCCACTATTATATATATATATATATATATCATGTAACCGTGTCCTTAGTTATGTGATGGGGAGCTTTTGTCGGTTAGTGCTGGGGAGGAGAGAATCTTGAAGATTGTAGCGTACAAGGTGGCGAAAAGAGAGGCTAAGAAGGCAGTGGCTAAGGCTGAAGGGGAGGCTTACAAGGAGATGTACAAGCGCCTAGACACCAAAGAAGGAGCGAATACTATTTTTAAACTCGCGAAAGCTAGGGAAAGAGGGCGGCGCGACCTGGGTCCCGTTAAGTTTATTAAGGATGATTTGGTCCAAGTATTAGTGAATGATGTGGCTATTAAGGAGAGGTGGAATAAGTATCTTTTTGAACTTTTCAATGAGGCTAGGGGTAGTTGTTGCTACCCAAAATATTATCCGGAGATAGATATTGCTGGAATGGATGGGATAGCAAACAAATGCAAGAGCACTTCCGCGAGAAAGATAAATAACACAAGATTTGCCGGGGTTGTTAGTCCCGGGCTTGAATGCTCTCGCGAGATATTATTAATACCAATATTCGGGGATACAAGTACTAATGTAAGAATACAATTACAATGAGTGTAAAGATTCTTGTTATCTTAGCTAGTGAGCGTGTAGATTGCCGGAAGAACCAGATTTGATGCTCTGTGAGTTCTTGTAACAAAGGAGATGAACAGTCGCGGCGGTGAGAGATCGATCGTCTCTCACGGCGAGTATTTAGCTGGGTGCTTGGGCTCCGGGGCTTATGAATCCTTTGGAATCTGTCTAGTGGAGACTTGCTGCTTCTGCCGATCGTCTTCTAGACGAGAGATTTGGAGAGAGAAGTCTTGAGATGGATTCCGGTGAGATAGCCGGGAGCTTGATGATATGTATGTTCTTCAGTATTTCCGTGAATGTATCGGAATGTGAGAGAATGTGTTCTGAGCGTAAGTCAGAATGAATTCGGAACCGTTGGTGTAATGAATTTCGAACCGTAGGTTGAATGTGAGAGAATGTGAACCTTTTTCCAGTAGGAAGAGGTTCTCTATTTATAGGGCTTGGATACGCCGGGCGATCGCCTTCTCTGCAATATAATAATCGGGCGATCGTCTTTTAGCACATGGGCCTGTCCCCTCACAGTCTGCAGGAGTTGCTGGCAGTCAACTGTGCGGTCCAATGGGGAGCTTACACGCGTCCTGAGTTGCTGTCACGGGTGGTCCCACTGACAACTTTCGGCGCGCATGCTGGTAGGTGAGGTAGGTGACAGGCTGTGGTCAAAAGATCTTGTCTGTCAGCAGAAGATCTTGTCAGCGCCTTTGGTGGATCTGCACGTGGGTGCTTTTCTGAGATCCAGTCCTTGATGACTTCGACGGGCGATCGTCTCTGCTCGGGGCGCAGGTCGATTGCCCTTAGCTGGTTAGTAGAGTAGATCGCCAGCTGCCAAAGGGCGATCGCCTTGGGAGTCGATCGCTAGGTAACTGATGGTGGTCTGATATCTTCGACTTGGCGAGCTAGCCATAATTTGACTGATGTTGACTTGGTCGCTCGGCCTTATAGTCGATTCGCCTGTCGGGATGAATAAATCGTGACACAACAATTGCCCCCCAGCTCGCTCATACGTTGGAAACGTGGGGTGAGGTGGCTCTCTTGGCGATCGCTGAACTTTTGACGAGCGACTTCGTGTTTTATCAACCGCGATCGTCTTTGAGCCGATATACTCGAGTTCGGACGACTGGTTGGCCGAATCACGGGAAAAAGCAATAGGCGTGGAAAAGTCTCCGCGCACGTGTCGGGCTTCTATTGGAGGATGCCAACGGTCATTAATGACTCCTCGGCTGACGCGTCCTCGAAAAGACGCATACGCGGGTCTCGAGGGGGTCAATTAGTGCGTCTTTTGAGATCCAACCCCTGAGGTTTTCCCTTATTGCAAACGGGTCCCTGCCCTCTCCTATAAAAGGGGGTGCGGGGCTGCAGTCTCACTCACGCGTACTTATTGGAGAAAGAAGGTCCTGCTGCCGAATTTTCTGAAGATCCTAGCGCCGATCGTCGATCGATTTCACTTTAGGGTAAGAAAAATCCTTTTCTTCTTTTGTATCTCTGAAAATGGCCGGAACCTCATCATCATTTGGAGCGGGAACTAGTTCTGCCGCCGGGACATCGGCTGCCCGGGGAGAAACTTCTTCCGTCTTCCACCTGGAGACGGCGGCTGAAGCTATTCGAGCCGGAATCGACCCGGCTGAAGTCGAGGCTTTATTCAATGAGGCCGAAGTTGCTAAGGAGTCGGCCGCTGAAGAGAGACGATCGCAGATCGAGAGGGATCTGGCGATCAGGGCTTACTGGGAGCAACATAGCGTTTTTGGACGGGCCTATAGGGCCTTTGCTGAAATAATGGAGAGATTGGCCGGTCCTACTCCGCGATTCGATTTCCGGGGATACTCGGTCGCCTACCCCTATGTGCTTCCCAAGCGGTCGCAGTATCGTGCCGCGCAGCGATCGTTGTGGTCGCTCGGCCAAATACGGAGCTCGACGACCAGGAGAGATCTGGCCGTCTGGAGGACAAGATTCCATGTTCCTTCAGATGTGGACATGTTCGCGCCCGCGGAGAATGAACGAGCCGACCAGCCTCCGATGGGTATGGTCGCAGTGAGTGAGGCCGTTATGGAGGCCGGGCTACGCTTCCCTCTGTCCTTTGCGGTCTCCCATCTGTTGGCCGCTTGGAATGTGGCGCCACTTCAGCTGACGCCGAACGCCTGGCTCCAAATTATATGCACTCTCACCCTTTTCGGCGGTCACCGCCTGTACCGCCTCCCATCGCCGTTGGAGATGAATCATTTGTTTAAACTGACGGCTCATAGAGGGTTGGTCGGTGGTTACCATATTCAAGGCCGATCTGGTCGGGTGATTCATGGAGTCCCGAATAAGATACGTGGCGATCAGACGAAGTGGTTCTGGGTCGCCGGCAAGTGGAGAGCTTCGGCGAGCGACAATCCCACGGGCGAGCTGGAGATCCCCACCGAATTTCGGGAGAGGAATCCCGGTAAGGGTTTAGACTCTCCCTTCGTTTGGATGCGTGTTGGACTGATCTAATTTGATTTCTGTTTTGCAGGTTTTCACATTCCGGCGATCGAGGAGTTGCCTTTCGACTTTCTCGTTGTTTGGGAGCGGATAAGGAGCTTGTCGGACGATGACCTAGACGCCACTCGGATCAACAAGGAGAGTCGCTGGTTGTCGGCTCGACTATTCCGTTTCCCGAGACATCTCGCGGTGCCAGGTATGAGCTTCTGCGATCTTCACTTTCTTGGCGATCGCCTTACTTGATGAAAGTGTCTGACCGTTAGTCGATCGTCTTTAACTGCAGAGGTTCGTTTTCCTCGCTTTTTGGAGCCTCCGACGGAGATCGCCCGTTGCGTTGCCTATAGTTCCGGAGGCAGAGCCTCGCGTGGAGCCGGAGCCTCGCGTGGAGCCGGTCGTGGTTGAGGAGGAAATTCCGGAGGTGGGGCTTCGAGCCAATCGCAAGAGGCCGAGGTCGGAAGAAACTTCGATTCCTGCCCCGGGCGATGAAGTGCCGATCGTCGCGCCTCCGATCACCATTGTTGCTCCGGAGAGCGAGCCGCCCTCTGCGGCTTTTATGCGGGAGATGGCGATCGTGGATGCAGAGACTCCTCGAGGGAAACCGTTTTTCGGTCGGGATCCCGAGAAGGCTGAGAGGTAGATAGCATTTTTGTGTTGAAAATTGCATCTGCGTAGGAGTTGTATTAACTTAGTTGTTTTGATGCAGGATCCGTCGCGCAGATCCGTCTTGTCCACCGATGGTCGTGGATTTCCTGGCGAGCCGATCTCCTCGCCATTCCTGCGACATTCCTCCATATGTTAGCAAAGCCGCTCGCTCGCCGAAGGCGTGACGACCGATTCGATGCGATCGCCGACAGCCGATCGGCGAGTTCGATGCATGCCGTTTCGCCCTTTCTCTTCGGACGGCGACCATGGCCGTCAGTGCTCGCCAGAGTTTGAGGCGGCCCTCCACTATTCGCCTGCAGGAGGATCTCGAGGCGGCTCGGAAAGAGAACGCCGAGTTTGCCGACAAGATCGCGGCGATGGAGAAGGATTCTCTGGAGGCGGCCAAGCGGGCGAGCCATGAGCTTGAGCCGAGAAGAAGGAGACCGAGAAATATCGAATGGTGGTCGACCGATTTCGGGACCAGATGCGAGTGCCGCCCAGCGCGGAATGTTGTGAAGAGGAGGCCGATCGCTGTAAGGTGACGATCGCTTACTGACAGCCGAGCCGGGCGGAGGCGAAAGAGAAGGTTGCTGCGAGGGAGGCCGAGCTCCAGGGATCGCAACAGGCGATGGCCGAGCTGAGAGGAGAGGTTGAGGCGACCAAGGCCGATCCCTTCCAAAACTTGGAGTATGTCAGCGAGTTCGCCTATTATTTGGTGTTCGCCGACTCGATCCGAGCGGCTAAGAAGGGAGGCTTGGAGGTCGGTCCTCTTGCCGATAAATTCAAGGCGTATGCGTTGGAGCATCCTCTCCATTCAGCTTTCTCCTTGCCGATCCTGGATCTTGCGGACATCGGCGTGGATTTGAGCTGGTATCCGTCTCCAGCCAATCTTGCTCATCCCGACGCTCCGGAAGATGAGGGGACCGCGCCGAATGTTGATGGCGAAGGCCAGGCAGGGGCCTGAGGCGCTACATTTTTGACGTTTTTAGCTTACTTGTAGTTTTGTAGCTTTCTTTTGTAACACTTAGGCCTTCGGGCGACCGTGTACTTTTGATCTTCTTAAGCAATGAACTGGATGTTTGATTATCTTCAATTACTTGAATGAAAGGTTATTTTTGAGTCTTTGTTTGACTTTGTACAAATGTGTGAGGAGAGATCGTTGCGAGGGTAGTTCCAAATGAATTGATAAACTCACAAAGACAACTTTTTACAACAAATTCGATCGCTGCACTACATCTGAAAAATGACGATCTCCCTATGTGGTTGAATAATGACGATCGTCGTGTAGGTAGTCCTCACTCTTATTGCCCCTTGTTTTTATTCACTTAGTGGAAGTAAGGGGATGAAAATAATTCCTTGAGTGAGCGGTCTTCAACTTTGTCGAATCCTCGGGGACGGTCGTCCATCTTGAGGAACCGTGCACGATCGCGGAGTTCGATGGACCGACTCCTTGATCATGTCTTGATGCGCGAAGACATTGAGTGTCTCGTGACTCACTTTATTATGAGGGTCCTCTGTTAGGCTGCGCCTCGCCTCGTATTTAAACGAAGGGCGTGCGGTCTCGGTCTAGAGGAGTCCTTGCGCGGGGCAGCGTCGGATGAATCAACTCCACGCCCGCGGCTTGTTAGCTCTGCTTCCACCTCGGCCAGCCATGGAGATGGCCGACCTCGACGGTGTACGTTGAGACGGGGGTTGCGGCATGTCGCATTGCCCGGGTTCACCATGTTAGATGATGAACCTTTGAGGGCGAGCGATCGTGTCCACTGATTAATTTTGGAGGGCCCTCAGACTACGCCGGCCTCGTATTTAAACGAAGGGCGGGCAATCTTGGCCCAAAGGGACCTTGCATGGCCTAGGCAGTCGGTTCCATCGACCACCAGGACCATGGCTGCACTCTTCCACCTTGGATCGTCATGCAGATGCCGACCTTCGATGGTGTACGTTGTGCGGGGGAGGTGATCTCGTGCCTTAGTCCATCATGTTAGATGGTGAACTGTAGATGGCGATCGAGTCCTCCGGTTTCTTAAATAAGGAGGGAGATCGGGGAGACTTCCGAGCTCTCCTTTTCTTGATTGAAGCATGCAGGGAAAGAGGTTGGTCCAGGGGTCGGCTCATATGAGCTTTCCAGCCTGTTTTGTGTTCGACTCGGACGATCGTCCATAGAGATAGGTAGGGGCTTCGGCTAAACCAATAAGCTGTCCAACTTGCCCTCCTCGAACAATCTCCAGAGCTGTTTGAGGAGGTCGCGGCATTTGTTGGCCGTGGCGGGACTCTTATGGTAGGCACAATATTGATTGTTGTCCAGGTGACTGTGGTCCCTTATCGCCTTTGGCTTTTTGAGCTCTTCGTGCCCCTTGATGGCATAGAAAATATGCGCCGGAGTTCTGTTGAACGTATGGAGGAGATGAGCTTCCTTGTCCTCTAAAGCCTTGAGATCTCCGGGTGTCTTGGCGATCGCCTTCTTTGCTTTAGCGATCGCTATCTTCTGGACAAGAGGCGGCGTTTCCTCGTCTAAGCGGAGGGTGAGTAGCCTTTGCCTCGGCCGTGAAGTTGATGCCTTTAGCGGAAGATCGCGTAAGTTGGGGGAATATCCTTGGAGAGATGTCTAAACATGGGAGAGTGACCGTGGAATCCCCCCATGGCCGAATAGAGAGCGAGCTTGTCACTGACGGGTTCGCCGGTGAGGATGATTTCGTCCACTCGGTCAATGTAATCCGCGTCAGTTTCGTCCTTCCCCTGCTTGGTTTTTATCATGCGGTGGGGACCTTCTGGTCTGGCGACCTTGCTGGCGAAGTATGACGTGAAGTCCTTCGCCAGTTTCTTAAAAGAGGTGATTGATCGTGGTGGTAATGAGACGTACCACCTATGGGCCAGCTCGCCCAATGTCAGCGGGAAGATCCGGCACTTGGTTGCATCAGATGCCCCACACCCAGTCTTGTAAATTCGGAATTTACTCAGGTGGGTTTCGGGGTCCGATCTCCCCTCATACAGAGGTGTTTTGGGAGGAGCGATCGTTGGTTGTATGGGGGCAAGCTCGATGTGGACCGCGAGTGGCTTGGTCGGCCCGACGATCTTCTTGCTGGTGCTTGCCCCAGTGTCCAAGAGTGCTCTCATCTCGTCGAGCTGGCGTTGTATGGCGGCCATCGCCGTGGCCCGATCAAGCGGCTCGGCTCGGAGCGGAGCCGAGGCGATTCAAGATCGATTCCCCGGCGATCGGGCGGGAGTCGATGGCCGACCTGCGTTGGCCGTGAGGTGGGTAGGCCGAACTCCCGGTGACGGATTCGGGTTCCGTCTTTTCGAGGTTGGAAACAGAGTGCCCCGGCCGCCAGATGGGTCGCGCCCCAAGCGATCGAATATGGATCCGTCCGGCCGTGCGAGAGCCTTTCCTCGCGAATTGGGGCTTTCGACGATCGCTGCTCAAGAGCTCCGCCGAATTTCCGCTTCCCATGCGGCGGATGATCGAGGGAGTTATTGCAGCGAGGCACATGCTCTCCGTCGCTCCTCCAGATGGCCATAGCCTCCTCGATCTGCCTCGATTTGGAACCGATCGAGTGAGAGGTTAGGCCATCTCTGGATGCGGATCGAGAGTCTCGCGTTGCCGCGCTTCCCCGTCATTGGGTCGTTCGGATTGAGCCGGAAATGGTGTCCGCGGTTCGAGAGCAAACTTTCTTCGATGTACCGGCGGATGTCATGATTCTGAAGGTTTTCTTTGAAGTGCAGTGAGTGTCACTTCAAGTATATGCCCCGAGAACAGTGAGTGTTCTTCGGGACGGTAGAAATAAAAGTTTGAGGGTTAGATGTCCCCTCCTTCTAGCGCCAATTGTTGCTACCCAAAATATTATCCGGAGATAGATATTGCTGGAATGGATGGGATAGCAAACAAATGCAAGAGCACTTCCGCGAGAAAGATAAATAACACAAGATTTGCCGGGGTTGTTAGTCCCGGGCTTGAATGCTCTCGCGAGATATTATTAATACCAATATTCGGGGATACAAGTACTAATGTAAGAATACAATTACAATGAGTGTAAAGATTCTTGTTATCTTAGCTAGTGAGCGTGTAGATTGCCGGAAGAACCAGATTTGATGCTCTGTGAGTTCATGTAACAAAGGAGATGAACAGTCGCGGCGGTGAGAGATCGATCGTCTCTCACGGCGAGTATTTAGCTGGGTGCTTGGGCTCCGGGGCTTATGAATCCTTTGGAATCTGTCTAGTGGAGACTTGTCGTCGCCGATCGTCTTCTAGACGAGAGATTTGGAGAGAGAAGTCCTGAGATGGATTCCGTGAGATAGCCGGAGCTTGATGATATGTATGTTCTTCAGTATTTCCGTGAATGTATCGGAATGTGAGAGAATGTGTTCTGAGCGTAAGTCAGAATGAATTCGGAACCGTTGGTGTAATGAATTTCGAACCGTAGGTTGAATGTGAGAGAATGTGAACCTTTTTCCAGTAGGAAGAGGTTCTCTATTTATAGTGCTTGGATCCGCCGGGCGATCGCCTTCTCTGCAATATAATAATCGGGCGATCGTCTTTTAGCACATGGGCCTGTCCCTCACAACTGTAGGAGTTGCCGGGCCAATCAGGCGGTCCAATGGGGAGCTTACACGCATCCTGAGTTGCTGTCACGGGTGGTCCCACTGACAACTTTCGGCGCGCATGCTGGTAGGTGAGGTAGGTGACAGGATGTGGTCAAAAGATCTTGTCTGTCAGTAGAAGATCTTGTCAGCGCCTTTGGTGGATCTGCACGTGGGTGCTTTTCTGAGATCCAGTCCTTGATGACTTCGACGGGCGATCGTCTCGCCGGGCGCAGGTCGATTGCCCTTAGCTGGTTAGTAGAGTAGATCGCCAGCTGCCAAAGGGCGATCGCCTTGGGAGTCGATCGCTAGGTAACTGATGGTGGTCTGATATCTTCGACTTGGCGAGCTAGCCATAATTTGACTGATGTTGACTTGGTCGCTCGGCCTTATAGTCGATTCGCCTGTCGGGATGAATAAATCGTGACACAACAGTAGTGACTCGGTGGTGCAAGGAGTTAGTCTATCTTCTGCCCATTCGTTTAGTCCCTGTGAAAGCATCACCAAGGAGGAAGTAAATGGTGCTCTAATGAAAATGGGTAGAGCTAAGGCGGTAGGCCCGGATCAGATCCCTATTGAAGTTTGGCTTTATCTGGGGGAAGTCGGAGTTCAGTGGCTAGCAAAGCTATTCAACATCCTCCTCAGAGGTTCTAAGATGCCGACGGAGTGGGGGCATAGTATTGTCGTGCCGTTTTTCAAGAACAAAGGCGATGCTCAGAGTTGTAGTAACTATAGGGGTATTAAACTCCTCAGTCATACTATGAAACTTTGGAAAAGAGTGGTGGAATGCAGGGTTAGAAGAGAAGTTGAGATCTCAGATAACCAATTTGGCTTCATGCCGGGGAGGTCCACGACTGAGGCCATTCATCTCATCAGACGCCTTATGGAGAAATTTAGAGAGCGGCGTAAGGACCTCCATATGGTGTTCATAGATCTAGAGAAAGCTTATGATATCATTCCACGCGATGTTATTTGGAGGAGCCTAGTAGAGAGGAGGGTATCGTTGCAGTTCGTTAGGGCGATCCAAGACATGTATTCCCAAGCTAGGACGTGCGGTAGGACCCCAGCTGGTGACACCCAGTATTTTCCAGTTGAGATAGGGCTACACCAGGGGTCGGTGCTAAGCCCTCTTCTCTTCGCTCTGATCCTTGACGTCATTTCGCGGGGGATTCAAGATAACGTCCCGTACTGCATGCTTTTTGCTGACGACATTGTGTTAGTGGCGGAGTCGAGGAGGGAGGTGAACTCGAAATTGGAGTTTTGGAGGTCTAAGTTAGAATCCCAGGGCTTACGTGTGATCCGGTCTAAGACAGAGTATCTCTGGTGTAACTTTAGTGGTGAGGCCAACGAGGAAGATGTAGAGGTTATGATTGCGGATCAGATCATTCCCCGTACGGATAAGTTCAAGTATTTGGGTTCGATCATTCAGAAGGAAGGTGAGTGTGAAGATGATGTCACTCATCGCATCAAGGCGGGGTGGCTAAGGTGGAGAGCAGCGACAGGGGTCCTGTACGACAAGAAAGTCCCTCTAAAGCTGAAGGGTAAATTCTATAGAGCGGCAATCCGACCTGTAATGTTGTATGGATCTGAATGTTGGGCGATGAAGAAGTCGCTTGAGAGCAAGTTGGAAGCGGCTGTAATGAGAATGTTACGCTGGTTGTGTGGTCGCACAATGTTAGATAGAATCTCGAACGGGGTCTTCAGAAACGCGCTAGAAGTGGCGCTCATTTCAGCGAAAGTTAGGGAAGGGAGATTGAGATGGTTTGGCCACGTCCGCAGGAGGCAGGTATTTGCTCCGGTGAGGAGGGTCGAGAGTTTAGTAGTTGTCGTGGAGAGGAGGAGAGGCAGACCGAGGAGGACGTGGGAGGAGCAGCTGAGATTAGATTTGAAGGTCTTAAACATTTCTGAGACCATGACTGTTGATAGGTGCGCTTGGAGGCGCCAGATCAGAGTTGTGGATTCTTTAGTTAGGAGTGGTGCTGTAGTTGAGAGTCTCAGGGTTGGGTTGTCTCGGTTAGCTTTGACCTAGATCATTGCATTTTTTCATTATTGTATATTTTATCCTATTGCCTTTTGCGTGTGGTGTATTTTCGACAGGGAGTTGTGCGCGGAGTCAACCTCTCTTCTGTTTGAGCAGCGTTCATCGGGAGTGAAGTAGCCAAATTCCTCTTAGGTAAGTCCCATGTGGATTAAGCCATGGGCTCAGGTATGGTAATGAGTTTTTTTTTCGTATCATTTGCTACCCTTTGTATTTTTCACTCAATATGTTGTTGTGCACTAAGCTGAGGGTCTTCACGGAAACAACCTCCCTACCGTAATAGGTAGAGGCATGGTCTGCGTACATCTTACCCTCCCCAGACCCTGCTCTGAGCGGGATATACTGGGTATATTTGGTTTGGTTTGATTTTCGTGTCCTTAGTTATGTGTCTTCTGGTTATCTTCTCTATACGCATTACAAACTTCCATTTATTAGAACTTCGTTGATCCTACAAATTATTCGGCTATTCCTACTCAATTACTTACTTGCATATTCTCATGATGGCGTCTCAAGTTTCAACTCGGTCAAAAAACTAAACATTTTAGCGATGAAATTATATTCATTTTTTCTTAAAATAATTGTGCTGTCATTAATCTAACATAACATGCTCTTTTCGCGTTTAATTTCCCTGTTTCCACGAATTTTTTTATTTCATCGATTAACTAAATTAATTTGGAAGGCATACTGATTTGCATAAAACAACTTTATTTTAAAATAAATTAGTGTTTTTCACCTGTACGATACACATTCCCTTTTACATATTTCATAAATAAAAATAATAATTTAAATTATATTAAAGCAAATAAAAAACTAAGTAAATTTATTTTTTCCTTATGCATCCATAACAAATATTGCATCATCTCATGTACAAAAATAATAATATAAATTTTGAAAAACCTACTTATAAATCATATTAGTAGTTTTATAGCAAATAATTTCATTCTCATCACAAATTAACATCTTCAAGTCACTTTTATTAGTTATCCCATAAATTGCCACATAGAGTTGTCTATAAGTAAACACATGTCTCCTGAAAAAGTATTTCGGCATTTGAAAAAGATTGTTCTTAACTTTTATTTATCATCACAACGTAGGGAAACCATCAGTGGGATTTGTCTCATTTGAAATTGACAAGACAATCCTGTTCCAAACGGAGTGAGTTATTTTAGGAATGTTAACAACATCTTTTGCGTTAGTTTCTTCAAATACTCTTGCTTCGAGAACATAAGAACCCGAACTTCATAATAATTAATCTCGTTTCATTACATAGACCATCTATGTGATTAATATTCGGTAACAATATTACTGAAACACCAACGTATAGAAAATGAAAAGTTAGTTTCGATTCACATATATAAATAAATCAGTTACAATCTATAAAAATATTATAACAACGAAATGAAATGCATATATATATATATAATATGTTATTCAACATTCTGAAAACAATAATATTTGAAATAATAAAATTGATTTCAATAGATAGAACTATAGGAATCAGAATATAAACTTTTAACTTTAATTGATGGTCATTTTATGCTATTCAAATACACTATTGAATGTATTTGCTCAAACATACTTATCTCTTTATGATAGTAGCAATCGAATCTGCACTGAGATAAATTTTTTCTTTCATACCATGCATGGACACCATATGTTTATAAATACGATCAACTTCATCTGAAGTGGGTGCCAAAATTTCCTTCCTTGCGAATATGACAAATCAACAATATGATCAAAATGAAGGATATATCGCATCGACAATAGAACGAACATAATCATCAAATCCAGTTATCAAAATATCACCAGGGAACTTCAATCTCACCATTATTGTCACCGCCTAAATTATCATCACATATAGATGTCATCCAATGTAAAACTATTTGCAAATTACTTGCATCACGTGCATTAGATAAATTTCGTAGCCCCGTGTTCTTTGTCTAGCACAAGATGTTGCAACTTCGCCAAATAGTCGATGAATTTTAGTCGTAGCATAGACGATATTTTGTCTCATAGCGGATTGCGGATAAACTAGCTTATAGCGGATGAAATATCAGATAAGCTACCTGATTAAATTTAAAGTGTTTGGTAAAACTAACTGCTGGGGTAGCTTATAAAATAAAATTACTTAAATAAATATTTATAATTAATACTTAAAAATGAGAGATGAGTTCATTTAGTGAAGGATATATAACTGAGGAATTTAATCAAAATAATGAGGGTAAAATTGAGAGAAAAAATGAAACGCTGCTTCAAGTAGCATCTCAAAAAAATGCTATGAACTATTATAGCCAAACACTTATTAATAACTCATAAAATGTAAGCTATCCACTATAAGCTAGCAGATTGATGTTGCCAAATAAAGCTTTTATTATATAGGTAATATTAAGTTTTGATGGCCGACATTTTTTTTTTGCCTGCTAGCATGTTTTGTGGCAGTTTTGCTCTCTTTATAATGGCAAGCCCGCCGCCCTGCTTTTCGATATGCCACCGGCGATCGTCTAAACATCTTCGGGAATCAATTTATTTTTTTCTAGCAAAATAATTTGATAATTTAATTATTTAATCCAATTATGGTACCGCTATCGTGCCATTAATGCATGACTTATCTCAAGTATAATATACGAGACATTAGTGCTTTTTGATCGTCAGAAAGTGTGACCTCAAAAGACTATCAGTACCTCTTTCTTCCTTTTTATGTTAAGTTTAATAATATAAAATGTTCAACAAGGAATAAATTTCTAGAAGTACACTTAGAATATAAAGCAACTAATCTTCAAAACTTTGTTTATCTAATGGGGTTCTCAAAAAGATCTCCAACCGTTTTTTTTTTCCCGAGGTGCAGACGCCTGTCAATCTGCGTGTCGGTGTGCGGCAGACCTCCGGTGATGGCTAGTTTTTTTCCTTCGGCCTGCACGCCGGCGGAATCACCCACGAAAGTACTAGTCCTTCGGGAGATAGTATGTTTTTTCTTTTTCAAATAAGTAATTTGGTAATTTAATTATTTCTATCCAATTTTATCACGGGTTATCTCTAGTATACATAGTCTCTCAGTAAATATAAACAAAATTTTATATTAATTATGATATTAACATTAATATTAGTATTGACATATATATATATATATAATGTAGTGTGAAATTTTATCCAATTTTGTAAATATATGCAGACTATTGTAGTAATTACTATACAAGTTTGCATTGAAAATCAGCCTTTTAATTTTTCTAATTTGTTTTCAACATGAATTTGAAATTATGAGGAACGATATCTCGGAATCCATCTGTCTTTTATTTATATACCTTTTATTTTCCTATGTTTTGATGTAAATAATAAATAGGCCTGGACTTAGCCTTCTCTTGTTACTCCCTATCTTCCTACATCATTTAGAACAATGAATTGGTGAGCTGTGTTTAAGCAAAATATAGTAATTGGACTTTTCTAAAGAAAAGAATTGGAATTTGGATAGTAATTGGATTTTTCTAAAGAAAAGAATTGGAATTTGGATTTTCTACGCCTTCTTTCCTACATTTGAAACTGGAAAGGTCTAGATGCTTCATTACTTTTGCCTCGGATTAATAAAGCATTTAATTTTTCACGCAGATAAAAACGAATGGAAAGTCATTAATCCCAACTGTCGTAGAACTTTTGATGTCATATGCACTAAAGTTTAAAGTTTTCACAAAGTTACTGGCTTACTGCTACATACCATCATTCTTATTACTCCTTTTCCAGTCCAAGAGCTAACATTTGGAATAAAATTAGTTTATTTTAGGTGAATGATTGGATGGAATAGATATGTAAGTTTTTTAAATATTAATAGGAAATGAGGCATTATCCAACTCGCGACGATCAATATCTACGTTGAATATCTACGTACGTAATATTATTGGGCGAATGGTTGAATGAAGGATTGCGGAATTTAAATGTCTTTTGGTGTTTTTATATGTTTTTATTGTTATTGTCCTTTTATTTTAGTTATATGAAATGAGGCTTACTAACCCGTATGTTCTTTCAGGTTGTTTTGGTTTATTCAACTCACACGCACCGATCAGATCTAAGATTTCATAGCTAAAATTTAACCATCTTGTAATTTATACTATCATTTAAGAGTTCATTTTAATCATCTTGTGTATTAGAAGGTGCATTTGCATTGTGATGTTTATCATAACTTTTATATTTAAATTAGTTTATTTACATTAAAAGTTACAATTAAAATAATCTCTTCATATGTAATTCCACCCCAATAATCAGCCGCATACAACCGATGCTTTCTCCCAAAATACCCTTCTGCAATCTCTTTGCTAAAACCAAAAATTAATAAATGAAAATATGAAATTATGATAATAAAAATTAATAAATGAGACAGCTGTTTCGTCTTACAGAACCTCCAAATACGGCCCGCCCATCTTTTGAAGTTAGGTATAATTATAATTTTTAAATCTTTTTTTATGTATTTTGTTAACTTCTTTTATATTATATATTTAAATAAGTGACATAAATCCCCCTTCCATATTAAATTACGGGGTTTAAATCTTTTTTATGTATTTTGTTAGATTCTTTTATATTATATATTTAAATAAGTGACATAAATCCCCCTTCCACATTAAATTAAGGGGTTTAAATCTTTTTTATGTATTTTATTAGATTCTTTTATATTATATATTTAAATAAGTGCATAAATCCCCCTTCCACATTAAATTAAGGGGGATACGTTTTATATAGTATAGATTTGTATTTAAATTAGTTTATTTACATTAAAAGTTATAATTAAAATAGTCTACTCATATATTTATAATTAAAAGTTACAATTAAATCCCCCTTCCACATTAAATTAAGGGGGATAAGTATTATATAGTATAGATGTGTGGTGTAAATTTAAAGGTAAAAATTATTGATGGTGAGTGTGTGGTGGAGATTAGAAAGTAAGAAGTGATTGTTTGATGTAATTTGAAATATTTAATGAAATGTTGTACTTCTAAAAGAATATTTTTCTAGACCGAATATTACACTTCAAGTGGGACGGAAAGAATAATATTTTATAGATTAAGAAAAAGTTATACTCCAGCGTGACGTCTCATTTCTAGTGAAACTTCAGATATGTTGAGAAAGCATCTAAAAAAGACTATAAATTAAATGTGAAGTAAATAAAAAAATCAACGGTCCATCAACATCGTAAATTAATAATCTCCGAAAATTACAAAAATAATTAAGTCAACTTAGTAAAATATGATTCTAGTGTTGATTGTTTTCTATTAAAATTCAAATCAAAATGAATCTCATCTCTCATTTTTTCACGGCACTAAAAGCTCTAGTGTGGTATACTCTGACTGCATGAAAAATTATGAAGGATTTTCGACGCTTCTATAGCTTCTTTTTACGTAACCGGCTCTAATGGTACCGTATCATCCTGAGCTTCATCCTCAATTGAATTTTTAATTATAGTATCAACAATTTTTTCTAAGTTTTGGATTTGTGAACATCCTTCATTTTCACCCGGATAATCTAATAGATGATTGACATCCATTTGATTGTGATGATGAAAATTTTTAATCAATGTAGCGAGTTCACGAGTACCTGCTTCAGTATCCGTATGTAAATTTGTTGAATCTTCTTCATTCACTGAATAAATTTTACCATATCTGAAACAATTGGCTATTGTCTCTTGCTGCACATTTATAGTCCAGGTTGAGACTGCAAGATTAATGACGTCTAGAACATTGAATACTCAGTAATATCTCTATGTAATTAAATTTAAATTCATAGAATTTTGATGTAATTAATTTTAAATTGGTTGAATATAAAATACCTCTTTAAATTAATAAATTACTAATCTATCGATTAATTATTATCTCTCTAAAATTAATATTTTTTCCGGTCTCAATTGTATTAGTTTATAGATGTTCTACTGTAGTGTTGCAACTGAAGAACTTTGTTAAGATTGTTTATAACTACTACATTATTAGTCTATTAAAGCATCCACAATCCCAGCTTCATGAAAAGGTTTAAAACCTATCAAAAGCTTTATTTTATGTTTCATCCATAGTGTGCTTTTATTTCATTGTAGCAAAGACGAAATCCCTCGCCCCCAGGGCCCCCACCCCCCGGCCCGATAGGGATTGGTGGAGAAATTAAATCATGGTGACTCAACGGCCCACTAGGTGGGAGGAACAGTGTCTGGTGCCCACAAGGAGCTATCCCCCACATTGGAGGGATAAAACTCCCACACTGCGGCTGCCAGGACTCGAACCTGCGTCCTTATAGCAATCTGCCACCCAGGAACCAGTTGAACTGCAGTGTGCTTTTATTTCATGTTTACATGTCTTGAAGAGGTTCAAGATCCTAAACCTCTTCATAATTTAATACATATGAGTGATGTAAGATAATTATAAAGCTTTGAAAAGTTTATGGATAATGACAAAAGGTTTAGGAAACAAAAAGGTTTATGATTTAAATATGTAGTATGACATGTCACATCTAGAAAGCTTTGTATACGATAGACCTGTCAGTTACTCTATTAGTACTTCTAGGGTTGCCACATGTGCTTAGAGTTAACTTAATACGTTTAATATGCTGCAACATAGTGACTTAACTATGAGATGGAGTGAATCATGAAATGTGAGAGTAATGCAAAAATACTATTAACAAATAAAATCACTTTGTAGTCACTTACCACATCGATCTCCATTAACCGAGAAACTCAGTTGCTCACTGCAATGAGACATTTATAAAGACATATTTTATCATGTTAGGAGGAATAAATAACATGTTGCAAGTATCATAGACATAAAACGTAATTAAGCACATAAATAGCAATTATTCTTGCTCATGAAATGTCTACTTATATGCTATGCTTCCCTAATGCATATTATGTAAATGCATTTGGGTATAAAATGGTTCTTGGATTAGAAGGAGATAACTGGTCATTACAATCCTCCTCTCATTATAAAATTTCGTCCTCAAAATTGACATACCGAACAGTTCTGGATACATGTTTTGTATTTCCCCCCCTCTTTCCCATGTAGCCTCTTCAATAGCATGATTCCTCCACAAACACTTTACCAAATGAATCTCCTTGTTTCTTAATTTCTTTACTTTCTTATCAAGAATCTGTACCGGCTTCTCTTCATAAGACAAATCAGGAGATAATTCCAACGACTCATAATTTAACACATGTGAGGGGTTTGAAATGTACTTCTTTAACATGGACACATGAAAGATGTTGGCCACAGAGTATACAGTGAACAGCTTAAATGGTAAAGATACAATAAGTTGTATGATTTTCGAAGTTAATTTGCGTATCGGAAGTTTGTTTAGTGAGTTGCTGTAAATACAGCAACTAATCTCTTGTTTGCTTGATGCGTACATGGTTTAACAATGTATACTTGATAAATCATAGTTGAATGAAAACAGTAACGACAGAAGGTAAATAATACATAGTTTAAAGTGGTTCGAGGTAAACCCCTCTACGTCCACTGGTCCTCCACATAAGAGTAAAGAGTTTAATAAAATCACTATATACACAACTAAGTGAGTTTAACTAAACATGTCTTTGTATCGTTCACACAGATTGATACAGGGATTATAGCTTTGGGCAGTTCACACAAATTGGCTTGAGCTCCTCTGACTCGTTTTTTCTCACACAGATCAAAGCTTCGTCTTCAATGCTATTCTTCCCACACATGTCGGAATACGCAAGGATCTTTAGTCCACACAGGGCTAATGATAATCTCAAAGGTAAGGGTAGAACAATTCCAAACAGCATCTTTATCTTTGATGAACAATCGATGCATGCTGTGCTGTTTGCGTTGAGGACTTAGTATATTTCTTCTCTAGGATACTGATGTATGCTCACGAAATATAATGATCTTGTAATTGCTAGAATGTCAGAGTAATCTGTCAGAGTATGCGCGATAATGAATAACTTGTATATCTAAAGTCCTCTCGCTTGTGGGTATTTATAACCTCGGAAACGTATCCATTATAAATGTAGTCGTTGCTTGTTGGTGAGATGTTGATGTTCTTGATTGGCAGCTGCCGAATGTTTGAACTAAAGCAAATCGCATTTAATGCATCAGACATCCTTTCTGTCTTTGCATTAAATGCTCTTCAGAGCGTTCTGACTTGTCTCTCTCCAACTGCATTAAATGTTGTCCTATCAGCAATAAATATTCCTTATAACTGTGAATACTTTATGAATAAACAATGTTAATCTCAATGGGTTAAAGCTTATTCTATTCAGTCCTGTTGGATATATTTTACGTTTCCTAAGTAAAACACCTACAACCTTACTGTTGTATCCAACATACTCTTTCTTTTGGTGTATGAAGTAGGCTTTGTAGGATGGACTCTGTAGAAGATATGTTTTCTGTATGAATGGGCTGTATGATGAATCCTAACAACTTCCATACTTAATGATATTCCAACAACTTTGAGACTTCTTTGCTGTATGTTGGCAATTATCAAAATATGAATATTAATCCTAACCATTTCCCCCTTTTTGATAATGCCAAAACTTCCTATAGATACCTTATTCTGGATACAGAGAGGCTGTCTTCAAGTCTTCTATCGATTGATCCGATCTTCATAACTTAGTCTAGAATTTGAACTGCTCGCAGGCAAGTTTTAAAAATGAAAATCCTACGACTTAAGTGTATTACAACTGATTTTATAATTGGCGCGTAGGCACAATCTTACAGGGTAAAAACTAAATTGCATACAACTTAATTTATGAATTATTCGCAGACAAGTTCTTACGACTTTGAGTATTTGACAAGTTTGTACTTGTTGAAAAATAGCAAAACTACGTAATCTAACAGTAACAATAGTAACATAGATTACGATTTGTAACCTTTCAAGAAAAAAGTTTTATTGATAAGGATAGAAAAATTACAAGTTCTTGAAAAGTAAAGATACAGATAAATGCATACTACGTTGGTAAGCCTATAGAAGAAAACAGATACAACGAAAAGGCAAATAGGATAGCTCCTATATTGAGAATGCCTCAAAGGCCTTCGGTCAGGATCATTTGCGGTTCCTTTCCACCAGTTGAATAGGGAGCCCTTGCCTCGATCCCGATAAATGCTTTTTCCTTCAGGGGATTGATCGAAAGCAAATATCCAGTCTTCCGGGTGGGTGAGTCGTTCACCTTTATGGTGCCTGGACTTCATCAGCATTTGTAGAAGGAGCCTTCTTTATGCTAGAAACCTCGAGAATTCATTTACGGCATCTTCCAGCATCTTGAATCGGTTGAAGAGGGCAGACTCCCTGATGAGCGTACATAAGTATCTCATCAGTTCATTTTTCTTCTAATTCTTCAGTTCATCGGTTGAAGGCTGTCCGTCAGTGGGCAGCAGAATCTCGGATGGCTTTCGCACGTTGTTCTTCCAGGGAATGTTGAGATCCTGGAACTCAGGTCGAGAGCCAGATACCTTGTATCCTCTTGTATCTTGACTATACCAGAGTGAGGCCGGTTGTCCAATCGCAGCAACAACACTTTCTTCCAGTGCCGTATCCATCTCTCTCTCTCTCTCTCTCTCTCTCTCTCCATTCTCCATCTCCGAGAAGCCTCTCTGGACTCTTCCATCTTTTTGGCATCATCAATATCTGATACCTTAGTATGAATCTCCTGTAGGAGCTTCATAGACTCGTCCTGTTTGGTCTTCAGATCATTGATGCTTTGGACCAGAGTACCAACTAATAAGCATAGATCATCGATCTTATGATCGTGCTCGGTATGTTGAAGGGTGGCAACCATTTTGGTCTCAGCAACTCGGAGCTTCTCTTGTTCTTGCCTTAGAATTTTCTCCTGATGCTGCTTAAGTTGGTTGAGCTCCTGCCAAAATGATATAGGCATTAGGCGGAACGCATCCTCCACATCATTGATAGCAGATTTCAGTTTAGAGAGCTCATCCTAGGCAGTTTCTCGCATGCAGTCGAGTTCTTTTCTGACTTCATACAATGCCTTTACGGCATCTTGCAATAATATTATATGTAGACCAATGGCATGGAGTTTCTCGATGCGGGCTTCGGTGCACAGAGATCCAGGGTGCGCAATTTTGGAATCCTTATGTTTTTCAAGTTGACGGAGAATCACATGGTTACGAGGTCGTCGTGGTCTATCTTCTGGTAAGAAACCATCATCGAAATCTGATTTTGAGCTTATAGAGATGGGAGATGCAAGGGCATCTTGAGTAGGAGCGTCAGAAGCAGAAGCTTCGGAAGAAGGAGCTTTGGAAGCGGGAACTTCGGAAAGAGGTGCAGAATGTTCAGTCTCGGAGACAGGAGGGACTGATTCCTCCTGTTTGGATTGCTCATCGGTACTCGAAAGTACAGGAGAGACTGAATCCTCCTGCCGACTCTCAGCTTCCACCTGATCCGGAAGAGGGACTGAATATTGGCGGATGGCGTGGGTGGCTTCTTCAGGTTGCGGGACAAGCTGGCATCCTGTTGGGTAGCAGCTTGCTCTTCAGAGGTGACATGAGGGACTGATTCCTCTTGTTGCTGTTCTTGAGCAGCTCTTGTTGCGGGGGAGGGGACTATTGTCTGTGAGATGTCCCCTGACCCTATTGGTTCATGAAGTTGGCTATTTCACCTTCCCTGGCCTCTTAACAACTGATCCTTAGATTGCCTTGAGGGCATCGTCGTCGTCTTCCGAGTCAGGGTCGGAGTGGTGGCTTGGTGAAGGAGCTTTGTCATTGGACTTCTCTTTGAGTCTAGCCATTTCCTTTGCCGTGTAATAGTCAGAGATAAGCTCGCGGCAAAAGTGATCCTCCCAGCAGATCAGGACTTCGATGTTCTAGGTGTCCGTGACCTCCAGAGCAAATACTTCCTCATCCTTCCAGTCATCCTAGTGGTACAGGGTGTCATACGGGGCGACCCTGTAGGACTTTCAGATTTTGAAGCGTTCGAAATCTTCTTCGATTTGAACTTGGATGAGGGTTGTATTTATTATTTCAGTTGGGTAGGGACTCCATATAGTAGTTGTTTCTACCGTGCGGATGGGATTGTCAACAGGTATGGGAGCCTGTTTCGGAGAGGGATCCCGAACAGGGGATGGTACCCTGTGGGGAGAGGGACTCCGGACAGGGGTGGGTACTCTGTTAGGAGTAGCGTCTTTCGGCTCCAAAGGGGCACCCGATTCACCGGATCCTTCCAATTTGGCAAGCAGTTGGTCATCCATCATAGCCATCATAGGCTCAGGATTTGCTGTTTCAGCAGCAACTGCTTCTTCCAGAGGGGTTGCGCCTTATGGGATTGGTTAAGCTATAGGAGCAGCATGAACATCTACAGTGACCGCTCTTGTCACTGTAGCCTCGGCCTTAGAAGACTTATTGGTCTTCTTATTCTCTACATCATGAGGAGACTTGATGTCAGAGACACTCCTTCCTCTTCTTTTCTTCACTCGAGATTCTCATAATGACGTCCCTCGGGTCACTTGAGATAGGCATGTTATGGGGGTGTGGCCTCTTAGAAATCAAGGGAGACTTGTTGAATGTGGTGGCTTTCATTCCACCAATGAATTTTTTGGGGACAATCTTCTTGACATCGGCAGATTGCTTCACTCTGCATTGGGTGAGGATGTAGTTTAGAATGAGGTCAAAAGATTTCTTGGCAGTTTCAGGTTTTGCAGACTCCTCCTGAATCCTCTTCGGCAGGATTTGAAACCAGTTAACCTTTTCTCCGGACATGATAGGTACCATCATTCTGAAGCATAGGTTAGTGCACATTTTGAAATATCCTGTCCAGTTCTCAACTACCCGGCAATAGAAGTCATGAAGATATACATACGACATGGTGAAATTTTTCTTGTCGCATGATGGGTGAATATTCTTGGCATTCTCATCGCCCGTGAATAGTTGCCAGTAGGTGGTCAGTAGGCTTTCTGACCCAAAGGTCTCTAACTCTTCCATTTTCAGGCCATCGGACGACAGCCTATACAGTTTCTCCAATAGATTTCTGTTCACAGAGACCTCAATCCCTTGAACAGTTGCAGAAATATCAGAAATCTCACCTTCTCTATTCTGAGATGAGTATTTGAATGAGGCGTCCAAGTAAAATTCTTCAACTATGTGTTCATCATACAACTCGGCATGGTGACTAGCAAGGCGGTACAACCCTTGCTGTTTCACCTTTGAAACAACCATCTCCATCCCGTCAGAGTCTTCTCTTTCAACATTAACTCTCTCCATCACTACGGATCTGGAAAATATGCATCCGTAGATGATTAATTCCTTTTTATTTATTGATATGGATGAAGTCTGAGAAGTCAACATTTTTGCAGAAGAAAAGGGTGTGAAGTAAAGCGTAAAGAGTCTAGGGGAGCAAAATACAGTCCTTTTATAGGGTGCAGGAATGATTAGGGTTTTAAACAGTGAACGTTCAGATTTAGGGGATGGGAACCGTCTTTTTAAAAGAACGTAAATGATGGATTCATAGTAACTCATACATCTGATCCATCTATTTTTGAAATGATAACTGGTTCCACTTCTGACAGTTCGTCTCCCCTTATTGCACGAAACGACGGTTAGAAATTATTGAAATCGCGGTATTTGAGGCAATAAAGTTTAGATATCTTTATAAACCATTAAAGGATAAGACGTTTGAAGTATAAATAGGGCACATGGACTTAAAAAGTTTTCTGATGAAATAGAATAGTATTATAATATTAATTGACATCCTACGGTGTATGTGCTGTATCCACGAAAAATACAGTGTTCCCCCTTAAATGGTACATACAAGATTCAATTCTTACACCAGTATTTGGAGTAATACTATATCCATGGGTCCTACTGTATTCTCCCTTAGTTGATGCACACGTCAGCTGTAGGAAGGTTTCATGCCTTCTTTGTCCGACAGTACTATCTGACTGGTTCTGAATGTACAGTTAATTAAAGTGGATACTGTATTCCTAGGTCTTACAGTATTCCCCCTCAATTGATGAGTAAAATGTAAAAACTTACAGGGAGTCGGGCTGTAGCATTCCCAATTCTTAATGAAGCATACAGAATCTAGTTGTGCTGAGAGGTTTTGTAAAGATGTCGGCGAATTAAATATACGTATGAATCTTCTCGATCCAAACATCCTTATTCTCAACATGATTCCTGATGAAGTGATGCTTCATATCAGTGTGCTTAGTTCGCGAGTGTAATACAGGGTTGTGCATTATTGCAATTGCACTCGTGCTATCACACATGATTGACATCTCTCTGGCACTTATTCCATAATCATGTAGCTGTTGTTGCATCTAGAAAATCAGCATTCAACAACTTCCAGCGGCATAGTATTCCGACTCAGCTGTAGAAAGCGAGTTGGATAATTGCTTCTTACTGAACCATGACACAAGTCTAGGTCTAAGAAAATGACAAGTGCCACTTGTTCTCTTCCTATCCAACTTATAGATCTGAGTCGCTGTAGCCAACAGAATCAAATTCTCCTTCCTTAGGATACCACAATCCTACATCAATTGTTCCTTTTACGTACTTAAGGATTCGTTTGGCTATCGTGAAGTGTCTCTTTAGGTGCTACTTCACACCGAGCACACACTCCTACATCAAAATGAATATCGGGCCTGCTAGACGTTAGGTACAAGAGTGAGCCAATAAGCTTCCTGTAGAGTGATTGATCAACAGGCTTTCCAGCTTTGTCAGCACTAATTTGTATGGAAGTGCTCATGTGGGTTGACGAGGATTTGGAGTTGTTCATCCCAAACTTGTTGAGCAGCTCCTTGCTGTACTTCTCCTGGTTGATGAAGATTCCTGTAGGCAATTGCTTCACCTGCAATCCTAAAAAATAACTAAGTTCTCCCATCATACTCATTTCAAATTTACTTTGCATGAGATGAGAGAACCTTTGACATAAAATAAGGTTAGTAGAACCAAATATAATATCATCGACATATATTTGCACCATCAATAGGTCATATCCTTCCTATATCTTAAATAGTCTTGTCCACAACACCTTTCTCAAATCCATTGATGATAAGGTACAGGGACATGGTTTCATACCAAGCTCTAGGTGCTTGCTTAAGTCCATACATAGCTTTCCGTAGTCTGTATATTAGGTCTCCGTCTTTAGTGTTGATAAACCCTGGTGGTTGCTCAACATTAACTTCTTCGGCAAGATCTCCATTCAGGAATGCGCTTTTAACATCCATTTGATATACTATAAAACTCTTATGGGTGACAAAGGCTAGAAATATCCTGATGGCTTCTACTCTGACTACAGGGGCAAAAGTCTCATCATAATCTATGTATTCTTCCTGTCTGTAGCCTTGTGTGACTAGACGAGATTTGTTCCTAATAACAAGTCCACTCTTATCCTTCTTGTTTCTAAATACCCATCTGGTTCCAATTACAGCTTGATGTTCTGGCCTGGGTACTAGGTACCATATATTATTTCATTCGAAACCATTAAGCTCTTCTTCCATAGAAGCACTACTACAAAACTGGGCCTTTAACAGCGGTTCTGGAGCCACATTAACAGCGGTTCCGGAACCGCTGTTAAAGATTGTCTTTATTAATTTAACAATGTTCGCAGCTTCATTAATTTTGCGATGTAAATTTAACATCGGTTTTTATGGGAACCATTTGTTAATCGACATTTAACAATGATTCTGATTAAAAACCGTTAATTTAACAGTGGTTGTATAGAAAATCGCTGTTAACTGTACTGTTAACATCGGTTCCGTGGAGAAACCGCTGTTAATTTAACAGTGGTTTCTACGGGAACCGCGGTTAAATGTCCAGTTTAACAGCGGTTCCCTTAAAAACCGATGTTAAATTTACACTGCAAAATTAACGACAGTTTTTTCTAAGAACCGCTGTTAATTCTATTTTTTTTAAATACCAGGTTTATTTTTTTTATTTCCAACCTACTACACATAGACATAAAACAGCATCCTAAACACCAAAAACAACATCCAACCACAAAACATCAAATAAAACCTCAACAACACAACTTTATTTCATCCATTCACCAATACAACTAAACAACTTTTATCCAACCATCAAATATAATAAAATTCTATCCAATACAAAAAAAATACAACACAATTCAAGTACAACGGCAACAAACAACAACAAGGAAAATCAAGCACAAGTAAAAGGAGAAAATGAAGAAGAAGAACACAACAATGAATACAATGCCCGAAAAATATCAATCAATGAGAACATATCAATCAAAAAGCAACTGCCCTTTAAGGATTTAATGAGAACATATCAATCACAGATTGTGGCTTCGCACATAAATTACCAAATTCTTGAAGCACCCCATTCAGAAAAAAAGGCAATGCAGACAACTAATTCAGGTCTTAGGAATTACCCTTGCACAAAACACCAATTTGGGGGCAAAAGGATATCTAGATAATTTCACGGGTAAGCAAATTTCCCTACAACCATCAACCAGAAAAGAAACTGAATCTTTAGGTACAACAATGGTATTCTTACAAAATTAAATGTCAAAGGTCTACGCACATAAATGGTCCCTAACCTCCAAAAATTATTTTGCCCATTCGATTTGAATAGCACGAATACTATATATAGTAAGTGCCGCAACATCATCAAACATCTATACATATAAACATATATATAAATTAACAAACTCATCAACTTAAACGAATCACTTTTAAACTGAAA
The DNA here is from genome assembly GCA_033398695.1 of Orobanche coerulescens. Classification (NCBI taxonomy): domain Eukaryota; kingdom Viridiplantae; phylum Streptophyta; class Magnoliopsida; order Lamiales; family Orobanchaceae; genus Orobanche; species Orobanche coerulescens. The sequence goes on along the minus strand of CM065801.1, from coordinate 100,607,825 downwards.
TAATTTAAAAAACTGAAATTAATTTAAATAATTTAATAAACTGAAATAAAAGTTTATCACCTCCATCCATCCATCGATAATACAAGCTCGGACAATAGTCGACATCCAGTGCATGACGTAATACCCACACTCCCAACCTCCGTTTTGTTTATTACACTAAAAAGAATATGTTGCTCAATTATATAATATATAATATATAATAATATATACATATATAGCTAATATATATATATATGTGATTGAATGTATTACCTACTTTGGGATATATTCAAGTAATCGTTTGTTTGGATTTACTTGTATGCATACCCCACATCACCTTATACGCGGTCACGATACTGTTTAAAAGAAGTAATAATGTATTATGAAATGAAAACATTGAGTATATTGACAGCACATCAGCCAACATTAATACTGCCAAATTAATTATCAAAGTAAATGACCAAGTTTCTGTTAGTAGTATGTAATAATTAAACAAGTAGAAAATAGATACCAATAGATTGTGTAATTTTCACAGAATCGCAATACATACTTCATTCATGCTAAAATCCATCCTAGTCTAATTTAATAAAAAAAATTCATTTTTTCGGTGAATAATTTCAATTATCGTTGTATACTCTACAAGAGTACTTATATATGTCCAAATTCTACACTTTCACTCGGACCAAGGATTGTTTGTTTTTTCCACTAATTTTTATTTAAATAACACACACATATATATAATATATATTTTTCAAGTAAATGCTACAAGTTAAAACTTACTTCTGGACTACGGTCTTAATGCGATTTTCGGGCTTACGGTGTAGTGAGAAAAACCACACAACTTTGGCTTTGGCCGGAATAACGACCAAAAGTTGCCAATGCTCACTGCATTAACAAACGGAATATTTAATTTTTCCATAATCAATCTAAATACATCTACTTATATAATTATTAATATATAATAATCTACAAAGACAAGAAAGAAATATTAAGACTTTCAGCGAAAAAAAGAGAGTAGTGAGACGAATATGTTAGATCTTATTCATGATGGTAAGCTCCAAGGTATATCTGTTTTCTGGCATCCGACATACGCGAAGCTATGTATCTGGAGGCCTCCTCTCCCTTATTTCCCACATTTTGTATGGATTGAGGATCAAAATATCCATACAAATCCCGTCCATCGTGCCCACATTCAATTTCGATAAGTACCTAATTTGTTAAACAAAATATTACTACCTTATTTACGTTTCAAACTATGAATTTTTGATAAAAATACATAAATATGCATGTAAATAATTACTTACAAAGTCCAAAACTGTAGAATCGATGAGCTAAGCCACTGCTTGTCTTGAATGATTTCCAAAAGATCATTGTAACTTATGTACAAGGGAACGTTATCATCATCACCACCACAACCAAAGGAAGCTGTATCCCATGGCACCTGTAACGGCTCACTAAAGAGAGTCGCTGCAACACTAAATAACTCTCTTAACGTGTCACTGTCACTCGACCGGTCATCTTGACGAGCATGTTTCTTAGGTGGCTCGGGTCGCTCAATATTCTAAATCATATAGAAGAAACATGAAAACTGTAAAAACCAACTATAAAACCAATTGTAAACGAAGTATCTTTTATTTAGATTTTAATATTAAAAACTACTACAAATTTTATTCTTAATTTTCTAAATTCTAAATATTCTAAATTTTCAGCTAGTTTCTTGAGGACAAGCAGTATAAAAACCAACTATAAATGGAGTATCTTTTATTTAGATTTAATATTAAAACATGAAAGAAATATACCTTGATCAAGTCGGCAACGACAAGATCCTTTGTCCATGCAATAAAGGTACCTAGAGCTTCCCTCACTAAGCTTACCTCTTCAGTAGGTATAGGAACTTCGGCACCGCCATCTACGGCCTCCTCGACTACTACCTTAACCAAATGAGCTGGTAAAGGTGCACAGTGCAGGGTAGAATCACCATGATGAACTCGATCGATAGCGAATAGACGAGGAGGATGCTCATCCACATAAAATCCAAATCGACCAGTGTCCCCAGGCGGAGTCTTCCCTCGTGAAGGGCCAGAAACATCATCGGCACAACTCCCCTTCGTACTGACACGGGTAACATGATGATCATCAGGTGTACGTAGATCGGTGTGGGGCTGCTGTGAATGGGCACCCAAAGACTCCAATGTTTGGCCAAATGTCTTCATCAAATTTTGTGTCACATCACATGTGGTCTTCTTCGTTAGTTCCTACAACACACTTGATGATGCCAATCGACGTGAAGATCGTCCAAAATAATCTAGAATGCCTACACCAAATCCAATCCCACGAACACGTCCAGGGTGCTCCGGTCTCCCAATGGCCTCAGCCAATATATCATGTCGTCCCTCGGGAGTGAAGCTGCCCTGTGTACACTGTGCCTCCAACTCATCCTACAAAAGAACGTTTTTTCGTAAGTGTAACACAAATGTGAAACACATAAATGAACAGTTAATGTTTTTGTTGTAAGGATAAAAAAAACTTTGTTTCATAAGTGAAACATAAAAGTGAACTTTTAAAATTTTATTCACAACCTTTAAATATTTCAAATTAAATTTTACGACTTTTATTTTTTTCAACAACAAAAATTTACGTTATAGAATTTAATTGCAAAACAAAAATTTCTAGAATCAACTTTTGAAAAGATAAGAAAACTAAGTTTATTTAATTTTACGTATATTGTTAAATATTAAATGATTTTTTAAACTTACGATCTTAGTAATAATCTCTCGTGCTGCATCTGATGACACTCCTCCAGATCTTTTTTGGCGACCAAGTTTCCACCTCTGATGACGTGAAGGAGGAGATGGGGATCAATAATAACATCTTCTCCAGACTTTGATGCTTCTTCTTTACGCTCCTTCATCTTTCTCTCCATCTCCTGTACCTCCACAAAATCATATCCGCCTCGAGCCAAAGTATGGGGAGCATTATTCATTTTCGGTATATCTTGTTTCTTGATTCTCTTTTCCTGGAAAAAAAATATTTGCAATGAATCGAAATAATATGTAAGTAAATGAAACGAGAGGTGGAATCGATCTATAGAAAATTATTTGCAAGGAATCGAAATAATATGTAAGGAAATATCTGCAAGTAATCGAGCTACAGAAAATATCTTTTGAATTCAGATTTACCTCCCAAGTAGGTTCCTCACGAGTCTTTTTGAATTCTTTCCAATCGTCCTCCGATATACCATATTTCTCGCAAGGAGACAACCCTTTTGACGGACCATATATATACTCGCCGGTCAAATCAGTCTTAAATTGCCTCCACATCCTGCTAATAGACTGCGATGTCTTCGTGCGAAATTGACCAATATTGCTAATTTGACTGACATCAAAGTTGCCTATATTGACAATTCAAATTGAAACGTTATCAATAATACAATTTTAAATTATTTGCAATAATTTAAGTTTTTATAGAATAATTTGATCAAATAATGTTTTTTTATAAATTTTAATTTTATTCCAGATTATTTATATTTAATTCAGTTTTTTAAATTATTTTATTTAATTTCAATTTTTAGAAAATAAATTACTTAAATTAAGTTTTTTTATAAATTTCAGTTTTTTACCTAAAATCAGAGAGTAGCACTAACAAAAGGGATCAGAAAATAATTTCATTCATCACATCATATTATCAATCAATTATACAATATTATTTTATTTAATTTCAGTTTCTGTAGAATAATTTAATTAAATTAATGTCTTTTTAATAAATTTCACTTTTAATCCATATTTATATTTAATTCAGTTTTTTAAATTATTTTATTTAATTTCAGTTTTTATAGAATAATTTAATTTAATTTAAGCACAAAGTGAAACACATAATTAATCACAAGAGTAATGCACGTACCAATACATCCTGCCACAGCATTTCCTTATCGGGCTTGTCCGGTACGTGATTCCATCGATCGTACAATATAGAAACATGATCTTTCGCAAGTTTACCCAAATACGTACTCAACTTGATTTTGTACTCGTACTTAAGTTTTCCCCTGGCTGGATCGATATCAAGAGGTAGCTTTTTCCCATCTACACGCCGTTTGGCCATACTTCTACATCTTGTAGGATTTCTTCGATGTAGTAGTCTGCGTATGAGGAGAAGCAGCGGAATGAGGAGGAGAATGGCGAGGAGTATGAGGAGAATGAGAAGGAGAACGATAAGGATGCCGAGGGGAAGTCATGTGCCTGTATAAACAAATGAAAATATTGTTAAACACAACATAAACCAAAAAAATAATATTTGTCAAACACAACATACACCAATAATATTTTTTGTTTGAAAAACTCTTTGTCAATTGTCCAACACAACAGTAATATTTTTTGTTTGAAAAACTCTTTGTCAAAAAACTAATACTTGTCAAACAGAACGTATTACCTAGTTGTCTAAATTGACTCTTACTATAACTTAACATCTAATTGCCTACATTTTGATTAGTAAGTACAAAATCTACCGATTTCTAAGTGAACACCTACTCACTTTATAAGAGGAGAATAAATTAATTCGGTTAGACTTAGAATGAGAACAAAAATGACATATGTATCTATGCAAAACTTAGATGTAGTCATTCATGTACCTGATTTTTATTTATCTTTTGAGATAACATAGTTCTCCCATAAACCTTCATCATGGTCATTTCGAATGGCATGTATATCGTCAGCTTCATTTTCTTCAACGATAGTGGGTAACCGTGTTGACAAAGGAATAAATTCACAATTGTCAAACGTTGATTCTTCAGTTTCATTCATATCCACACTTCTACCAGGAATAACCACGGACAATCTTTCATTACATGGATCGTTGACATAGAACACCTGTTTTGCTTGGTGTGCCATGATAAAAGGCTCGTCTTTGTAAGCTACCTTGTGAAGATCTACCAAAGTAAATCCTAATTCATCGGTTTCCACACTCGTATTATTATCATCCCACTTGCACTTAAACACAGGCACTCTAAACTTAACATAATCAAGTTCCCAGATCTCTTATATAACTCCATAGTAACTCGTCGATGCCAAAACTGGGTTTTTGTCTTTTGAGCTTGAAAAGTGCATATACTCGGCTTGAAGAGTAACTCCACTATTTTGAACCGTACTCTTGTCATCTTATGACTTTGTATAGAATGAGTACTTATTAATATCGTGTCCACTCCAAGTTATGACATTAGATTTGGGTCCGTAAGCTAGCCATTGTAATGTTTCAGATGCACTGCTAGAAATTTGTTCCTTAAACCATCTCAAGAAAGTCTTATTATGTTCGATCAACAACCATTTTTCACTCATTCGGGGATTCTTTATCTTCAAATGATTCTTGTGAGATGACAAGTAGGGAAGAACATCATCAGTGTTATTCAAAATGTACAAATGTGCTTGAAGCACCTTATCTAGACTCTTGGTTACAACTTTAACACCTCATGTACCCTTTCCTCTAATTCTATCCTCATGTCGAGACTTAGGAAGCCCTACAGATTCCACTTGTGACATGTAATCTATGCAAAACTCGATAGCTTCTTCTGCAATGTACCTCTCCATAATAGATGCTTCCGGACGAAATGGGTTTTTGGTATACCCTTTGAAAATCTTCATGTATCGCTCAATGGGGTACATCCATCTCAAATAAACAGGGCCACACTCTTCAATCTCTCTAACTAGATGGACAAGTAAGTGAACCATGATATCAAAAAAGGAAGGAGAAAAATACATCTCCAATTGGCATAAGATAACAACAGCCTCATTTTTCCACTCATCCAAAACTAGAGGATCTATCACTTTTCTACATATAGCATTGAAAAAAAAGCACAGGCGAGTTATGACATGCCTCACTTTTTTAGGCAAAACATCACGTATAGCCACTGCTAGAAGTTGTTGCATCAAGATATGATAGTCATGGGACTTTAATCCAACCAATTTAAGAGTTTGCAATGACACAAGGCTCTTAATATTTGAAGAGTAACTTTGTGGCACTTTAATGCCTTGTAAACATTTACAAAAGCTGATTTTCTCCCTTTTTGATAAAGTATAACATGCTCGGGGGAGATAAGTGTAATACCCGTAATTTCGATTTCCGGTAATTTCTTTTTTCAGCGAAAGTCCGTTTTGACGACTCGCTCATGACCGTTTCATCATTCCGAGAATGATTAATTCTGCACTTTTTGTCATCCGAGCTCGTTTCGGTGTCGTTTTGTTGAGTTCCGTGCTTTTTAGCGGTTTTTCCGCACTTGAGTTCGATTCTTGCGAATCTCGTCCGAAACTATTGTTTCGACTTTCTCGTAAGTTCATTTAATGTTATTATTCATGTTGAAAGCTTCGGTTTGGTTATTAGATCATGTATCGTAATTTTGGGGCGTTTTGGGCCATTTTCGTAATTTCCCAAAGTTTGGGGTAATTACTTTCCGTTGTCGAATTTCGAGCCTTCGGGTAGTCGGAATCGTGTGTTCTATTAGTGCTCGGATTCGTCTTTTCGAGTACTTCGTAACCGTATCTTCGATTCGTACTCAGGTTCGGGTTTCGGGGTCGTTCGGGCCGTCGGAGTTGGTCCCGGCCGAGTCATGGTCGGGCATGCTCGGGCCAGGCCAGCCCTGGCCGAGTAACGTGCGGTAGTGATCGGAGGCCGGTTACGTACGTAAGGCCCTGGCCGGTAACGTACGTAACGTTCCGGCATTTTCCAGGCAGTGAGTTCGGCCATGGCCGGTTACGTACGTAAGCCATGGCCGGTCACGTACGTAACCCGGCCGGCAGTCGGCCTATTTAAGGCCTGACAGCGTTTTTCTTCAGCCATTTCTCACTTCGTTTCTTCCCTTCCGCGGCTGGAGCTAGGGTAATCTTGTAGATATGTTGTAGTACAATGAATACATGAAGTTTTGAGGTTCATATCATCAATCATCCGTCCTATAACATCCTCCGATCTACCGAATCAGGTCAGATTTCCTAGAAATCTAGTTTTGGGGAATTTGGGTATTTTGGTTGTTTTCGTCCAATTAATCCGATTTAACTTAGGATTATGATGGATTGATGATTATTTAGATGTATTATATCATTTCCCTTGTTATTCCATGGTTGGATCGTATCGATTCGTTATTTGGGTCGAGTTCTTGACCGACGCCTTGAAGGTGTCCGGTAAAATGTCATAGAGGGGTTTTCGGGCGTTCTACGATTATTCTTCCTCGTATGATCGATGATTTATTGATTATATATTGTTAGGGTCGAGTTTCTTGCGAAGAAACCGAGTTGAACCCTTCCGTTCGTTGTCGTCCTTCTTTTCGATTGCATCGGGCGTTTCGAAGCTTTCCGGTTGAGCCGTGTCTGTCGGGATACTTGCGTGCCGATTTTGAGGCAAGTACCTTGTCCATACTATTCTTGTTTTGTGAATATGATAATTGGTGATCGTCCTTATGTGTTGTTTGATTGTTTGAAACGAGTTTTTTAAAAGATTCGGCTAGCCTCGTTAAAGGCTCACTTTCAAAACGCGTGTTTTTTGTAAATTATGTGGGTTATAAGTGACTATGTGAATACTACGGATATGTTTGGTATTGATGTTGCGCTTGATAATGCGTGTATACATATATTATCTCCTTTCGATGCATTATGGTTGGACGTGTTGTTTTGTTAGGTGTTTGATGCCTCTTGTTGGGTTGTTTTGGATATCCTTGGTGTGATATTATATTTGTGCTTGATTGTTTCACTAGCCAGCTCGGGAGGGTCCTTAGAGGCCTCGGGTAGGATTCATGGTGGCGTCCTGGTCCTAGGCGATGCCTGTGCGTGTATGTTTGGTAAATGTATTTTGCTCACCCTGGGACGGTCCGACGGGGCCTCGGGGGAATCTATGACTTCACTCTGGGTTCACGAGTAAAAACTTCACAGCTTGGTGTGTATGTTTAGTGAATGTATTTTGCTCAGCCTGGGACGGTCCGACGGGGCCTCGGGGGAATCTATGACTTCACTCTGGGTTCACGAGTAAAAACTTCACAGCTTGGTGTGTATGTTTAGTGAATGTATTTTGCTCACCCTGGGACGGTCCGACGGAGCCTCGGGGGAATCTATGACTTCTCTCTGGGTTCACGAGTAAAAACTTCACGAGTGCGTGTATGTTTTGTGAATGTGTTTGCTCACCTCGGGAGGGTTCGACGGGGCCACGGAGGGAGTCCAATGGTTTCGCCCTGGATTCACGAGTGAAACTTCACGGGTGCGTGTGTATTTTATGTCCGTCGAGGACACGTGATGTTGGGCTCTGGCCCTGTGAATTGTTATTGGTTCTCTATGTGTGAAAACAAAACCTTTGGGCTGTGACCCTATTGATTTTGGAAAAAGAAGGATTTGATAATCCTAAATTGTTTTCTATTAAAACTCCCGAGGGTATTTTAAACCATTTTGCAAATCATTCTCGTATTTGTGATCTTTCGAATTTGGAAAGTTTTACTCAAACTCTTGCCTCGGGAAGTATTCGTTTCGTGTATTTGAATCTTTGAAGATTCCTAGTTATTGTTATTCTTGGAACTTGAATTGTATGGCTCGTATTTGCACTTTGTTCTTGCACTAGCAAAACAGTGGAGTTTTGCTAACCCCCGAGTATTCGGGGGGTGGATGTCTATTTTTGCATTCAGGTTTTGGAGCATAGCACAGGGTCGGCACGAAGGATGATGAAAGATGAACGATACTAATCACACGAGGATCCGTATGATGTCTTCGGTTTAGTTGTATTTTATTTCCGTTGCAGTATTCTTTTCCCGTTGTACAGGAGCGTGTTGTATTCGACCCCTGCGTGGGCATCTATTGTAATTGAGTTGTATGTTATTATTGAAAGACCAAATCGGTCTACTGAGTCATTTTAGCCTTAAAGGCGATGTTTAGATGTTTGATTTTAGTTATCAGCCTGGTAGATCCTCGAGGAGAGGGTCTACGGCGTGTAATATCCCTGAGTGGATTGGGGGTGTTACAGAATGGTATCAGAGCTTAGGTTGTGGAAACCTAGGCTGTCGGGTCAGTGGTGTCTGTTGAGTTTTGTCTCGTCGGATTTTATCTGACTGAGTCGTGTCGCGACGCGGCGTCTGAGTTGGTTGGTCGTGATTAGTATCGTGGGCGATCATCATCTTCGTGCGACCTGTGGATGTAAGCCTCCCTTCTTTGTGTTGTGCCTCGTGTGACACGAGCTATTTTTATGATTATGAGTTAATTGACGGAATCCTCTTATGGATTTTGATTTCGTGATATCTGATTATTTGACTCCCATTTTTCGTTCATATGAGGAGTAGTGTTGATGTCTTGTGTATGGTTGACTTTATTTCTTTTATCCGCTGCGTGAGTTCTTTTGTAATGGCTTTCGGTATTTTACCGACTGAGTTTTATTTCGAAAACCGATTCCTTAACCGAGTTTTTGGCATTACGGCCTTGATCGTTTTGGCGAAATTCTTATGACGGTATTTATTATTTTCTAAATGGCTTCTGTGAGTTTTTGAAATATTACCGTCATCGGCCTTTTTGGCATTTTTGTAAATGGTTTTATCTTGGTGGGTTCCGGCGCGGGACCCACGGTGCTATAATGTTCCGTGTAATTACCTGAAATTTTTGGGCATTCTAGCCCATTGAATTATCTTTGAAAACCTTGAGTATCTTAGAAAATTAAAATTCGAGACGTACTTTTAAAACGAATTATTTTCTTGCGGTGTTTTCAAGGTGCTTTCTGATGCCGCAATACATTTCAAAAAATTTCTAGTTGAGGACCAAAAACATTTTGAGATATTCTTAAATGCAGTTGCTTAGACCCAAGGGTCGAATATTTTTGAAAGTTTTTCACTAAAAGAAAGGTGTCCTCATTTTTGTTCAAACGCAAGATGATTTTCAAAATCTCGAAAATGATGTTTGTTCAACTTTTTGTAAAATGATACTCAAGATCAACTGGTGTTTCCAAACTGTCTTCAAAAGGTGGTTTTCGTTTTTAAAACCTATCATTCTTGTTTGCGGACCGGAAATGCGTGTATGGTTTTCGAACTTTCGTTACGGTGTCAACCCCGAATTGTGATTGAATTGGTGGCATGAGCGTCGAGTCGTTCGCCACGCATATGTTTTGTTAGCCCTCTGTGAGAGGTGTGAACTGGTGTTTACTGTTTATCGCCTCGTGGTGATTTGCGTGTTGTCGCACTAGTGTGAGTTGTTAAAGCTTGGATTTTTGTGCGTTATACACATGGGTGATTATTTCATGATGTTTGTGATTGTGTGCTGGCTATCGTTCGGGATGTTGTAATCATCGAGCGATGCCGTTGTTGTAGTGATTTTTGTATGCGTTGATATGTTATGCTGAGTTGGCATCTCCGGTATGTTGTTTTGCGGTGTTTTGATCCATTGTATCGAGCATTTGTATTTTCGGTATGCCGAGCCGAGACGTTTCAACCGTAATGTGCCGGGACATGCACGTGTATATTGTCCTTCTCGTCGGTAACACATTTCAAGTGTGGACTCGAGGGACACCGAATTCAATTTTGCGAATTGGCTACCGAGACTTTCGGAGTTCGCGCTTCAGCGCAGTTATCAGAATCGGCTTTGAGAGGCCTTTGAAGGATGTTTCTGTCGGTTGCTTGTTGTGTTGTCGCATTGATTTCGTTGTTGTGAGTTTCGGGGACGACACTCCTTTTAGATGAGGTCGAATATAATACCCGTATTATTTTTGGCTTCTGCATTTCCTCTTTCTCAAATCTATCGACTCGCTCGTGTTCGTTGATACTTTCTGAACTTGTTATGTATTTCGGTTTTGTCGTTCGGACGAGCTGTGATCTTGTTTTGGGTCAATCTGGTTATCGCTGTGACTTTTTCGAGTTTGGTTCGATTCTTGTGAACCTTGTTCGGAAGTGACATCATCTGGTTTTACAAGTTCTCTTATTCAAAGTGGATCGGATTTGGAACTTCTATATTTTCGACTCTGTCGACTCGTTTATGTTCGTTAACATTTTCTGAGCTTGCCCTATCCCTTTCTTTTATTGATCGAACGAGTGTGGTGTTTTGAAATTACTCGTTTGTCGTTGTGACTTTTCAATTGCTATTCCCTTTCCTATGGATCTTATGTGAATCACATCTTGTTGCTTTTACCGGATCATATATTGTCTCGAGTAGAGATGTGAACCTTGGAGTTGTTGTTTGAATTTTATTATCCTTCGTATTTCGGACATGATTGTTCGATTTTTGTTGTTTCGATCATTTGTTTGTTCGGTTTTTGTTCTCGTTTCGTGATTGTTGAGCGTTCAGGCTCCTTCCTAATTCCCTTAAGTTCGGGAAATTAGTCTCATTTTCGATCTTCCAACCCTTGGGCGGTGGAATTCCGTGTTTGTTCAGCGATTGGCTCGCGTTTTGATTGATGTACCGTTGGGTTGGTCAATCGTATTGATTTTCGTTCGTTGTGTTTTGTGATTGTTCGGATAATTGACTTGATTGTATTATCCATTTGATGACGCTTGTCACTTGTTGGTTTTATTATATCCCTAACGGCGACGTTGTGTTGGTCGCCGTGGAGCGTGTTTTCACACCGTATATTCCGTTGCGTTGCTTGTAACATTTCGCCTTTGGGCGTAAGTTACGCGTTTCTTGTGTACCTCGTTGAGTTTTCCTGGTAGGGGATATTGCTTCTCCCTACTTGTTTTAAGTTTCGGGACGAAACTTCTTTTAAGGAGGGTAGAATGTAATACCCGTAATTTCGATTTCCGGTAATTTCTTTTTTCAGCGAAAGTCCGTTTTGACGACTCGCTCATGACCGTTTCGTCATTCCGAGAATGATTAATTCTGCACTTTTTGTCATCCGAGCTTGTTTCGGTGTCGTTTTGTTGAGTTCCGTGCTTTTTAGCGGTTTTTCCGCACTTGAGTTCGATTCTTGCGAATATCGTCCGAAACTGTTGTTTCGACTTTCTCGTAAGTTCATTTAATGTTATTATTCATGTTGCAAGTTTCGGTTTGGTTATTCGATCACGTATCGTGATTTTGGGGCGTTTTGGACCATTTTCGTAATTTCCCAAAGTTTGGGGTAATTACTTTCCGTTGTCGAATTTTGAGCCTTCGGGTAGTCGGAATCGTGTGTTCTATTAGTGCTCGGATTCGTCTTTTCGAGTACTTCGTAACCATATCTTCGATTCGTACTCAGGTTCAGGTTTCGGGGTCGTTCGGGCCGTCGGAGTTGGTCCCGACCGAGTCATGGCCGGGCATGCTCGGGCCAGGCCAGCCCTGGCCGAGTAACGTGCGGTAGTGATCGGCGATTCGTCGTAAGGCGGTTACGTCGTAAGGCCACGGCCGTGCGTCGTAACGTTCCGCATTTTCCAGCGGTGAGTTCGCCATGGCGATTCGTCGTAAGCCATGGCGATTACGTCGTAACGGCCGATCGGCCTATTTAAGGCTGGCGGCGTTTTCTTGACCATTTCTCACTTCGTTTCTTCCCTTCCGCGGCTGGAGCTAGGGTAATCTTGTAGAGATGTTGTTGTACAATGAATACATGAAGTTTTGAGGTTCATATCATCAATCATCCGTCCTATAACATCCTCCGATCTACCGAATCAGGTCAGATTTCCTAGAAATCTAGTTTTGGGGAATTTGGGTATTTTGGTTGTTTTCGTCCAATTAATCCGATTTAACTTAGGATTATGATGGATTGATGATTATTTAGATGTATTATATCATTTCCCTTGTTATTCCATAGTTGGATCGTATCGATTCGTTATTTGGGTCGAGTTCTTGACCGACGCCTTGAAGGTGTCCGGTAAAATGTCATAGAGGGGTTTTCGGGCGTTCTACGATTATTCTTCCTCGTATGATCGATGATTTATTGATTATATATTGTTAGGGTCGAGTTTCTTGCGAAGAAACCGAGTTGAACCCTTCCGTTCGTTGTCGTCCTTCTTTTCGATTGCATCGGGCGTTTCGAAGCTTTCCGGTTGAGCCGTGTCTGTCGGGATACTTGCGTGCCGATTTTGAGGCAAGTACCTTGTCCATACTATTCTTGTTTTGTGAATATGATAATTGGTGATCGTCCTTATGTGTTGTTTGATTGTTTGAAACGAGTTTTTCAAAAGATTCGGCTAGCCTCGTTAAAGGCTCACTTTCAAAACGCGTGTGTTTTGTAAATTATGTGGGTTATAAGTGACTATGTGAATACTACGGATATGTTTGGTGTTGATGTTGCGCTTGATAATGCGTGTATACATATATTATCTCCTTTCGATGCATTATGGTTGGACGTGTTGTTTTGTTAGGTGTTTGATGCCTCTTGTTGGGTTGTTTTGGATATCCTTGGTGTAATATTATATTTGTGCTTGATTGTTTCGCTAGCCAGCTCGGGAGGGTCCTTAGAGGCCTCGGGTGGGATTCATGGTGGCGTCCTGGTCCTAGGCGATGCCTGTGCGTGTATGTTTGGTGAATGTATTTTGCTCACCCTGGGACGGTCCGACGGGGCCTCGGGGGAATCTATGACTTCACTCTGGGTTCACGAGTAAAAACTTCACAGCTTGGTGTGTATGTTTAGTGAATGTATTTTGCTCACCCTGGGACGGTCCGACGGGGCCTCGGGGGAATCTATGACTTCACTCTGGATTCACGAGTAAAAACTTCACAGCTTGGTGTGTATGTTTAGTGAATGTATTTTGCTCACCCTGGGACGGTCCGACGGGGCCTCGGGGGAATCTATGACTTTACTCTGGGTTCACGAGTAAAAACTTCACGAGTGCGTGTGTATGTTTTGTGAATGTGTTTGCTCACCTCGGGAGGGTTCGACGGGGCCACGGAGGGAGTCCAATGGTTTCGCCCTGGATTCACGAGTGAAACTTCACGGGTGCGTGTGTATTTTATGTCCGTCGAGGACACGTGATGTTGGGCTCTGGCCCTGTGAATTGTTATTGGTTCTCTATGTGTGAAAACAAAACCTTTGGGCTGTGACCCTGTTGATTTTGGAAAAAGAAGGATTTGATAATCCTAAATTGTTTTCTATTAAAACTCCCGAGGGTATTTTAAACCATTTTGCAAATCATTCTTGTTATTTGTGATCTTTCGAATTTGGAAAGTTTTACTCAAACTCTTGCCTCGGGAAGTATTCGTTTCGTGTATTTGAATCTTTGAAGATTCCTAGTTATTGTTATTCTTGGAACTTGAATTGTATGGCTCGTATTTGCACTTTGTTCTTGCACTAGCAAAACAGTGGAGTTTTGCTAACCCCCGAGTATTCGGGGGGTGGATGTCTATTTTTGCATTCAGGTTTTGGAGCATAGCACAGGGTCGGCACGAAGGATGATGAAAGATGAACGATACTAATCACACGAGGATCCGTATGATGTCTTCGGTTTAGTTGTATTTTATTTCCGCTGCAGTATTCTTTTCCCGTTGTACGGGAGCGTGTTGTATTCGACCCCTGCGTGGGCATGTATTGTAATTGAGTTGTATGTTATTATTGAAAGACCAAATCGGTCTACTGAGTCATTTTAGCCTTAAAGGCGATGTTTAGATGTTTGATTTTAGTTATCAGCCTGGTAGATCCTCGAGGAGAGGGTCTACGGCGTGTAATATCCCTGAGTGGATTGGGGGTGTTACAATAAGTTCGTTTACCAACTGATTGTGGATGCAACTGAGGACGAATACCCATATCCTCTAGGTCTAGATGATCCTGGACACCATCTTTTGTTTTATCTTTAATATTGAGAAGTGTGTCGATCACACTATCGCACACATTTTTTTCGACATGCATAACATCTATGCAATGTCTAACATCTAGTTTGCTCCAGTATGGAAGATCAAAGAATATGGACCTCTTCTTCCATATGATTGTCGCAACGGACTTTTTTGTAGATTTCCCAAACATAGTATTGATATTATTAACGCGATCGTAAACTTGCTCGCCTGTTAATAGTATCGGTGCAAATCCCTATTGTTGTTATCCATTAAAAGCTTTTCTCAATCTACGATATGGGTGATGGCGCTTGAGAAACCTCCGATGTTGAGTGTAAACTATTTTTTTTCGTGTTTCAACTGAACGTAGCTTGTGTTTTCTTCACATATAGGACATGCATGATGCCCCTTCACACTACACCCGCTCAAGTTTCCATATGCCGGAAAGTCATTAATGGTACAAAATAGCATTGCACGTAGCTTGAAACTTTGTTGGTGGTACCCATCAAACACGTCAACCCCTTCATCCCACATCATTTTCAAATCATCAATCAACGGACTTAGATAAGCATCTATGTCATTTCCTGGCTACTCTAGGCCTGAAATCATCATTGGCAACATAACATATCTCCGCTTCATACATAACCAATGAGGTAAATTATAGATCACAAGTAGGACGGGCCATGAGCTATGCTTAGTGCTTAAATTACCAAACGGATTCATCCCATCTGTGGCAAGTCCAAGCCTAAGGTTTCTTGCCTCACCCCCAAAATCCAGAAATAAATAATCTATTTTCTTCCACTGTATAGAATCAGCAGGATGACGAATTAGTCCATCGCATTTTCTCCCTTTTGCGTGTCATATGAGATTCTTTGCGTCATCCTTATTAGCAAACAGTCGCTTGAACCTTGGAATAATTGGAAGATACCACAACACCTTCGCCGGAGGCCCTCGTTGTGTGCTCTCTCCATCACTAAAATCATCATGCTTCACTTTGTAGCGTGATGCCCCGCACCTAGGACACTTATGCAATAATTCAAACTCTTTTCGGTACAATATGCAATCATTAGGGCAGGCGTGTATTTTCTTATATGCTAAATCCATCGGACACAAAACCTTCTTCGCCTCATAAGTACGGTTAGGCAATTTATTACCTTCTGGAAGTATCTCCTGTATCAACTCGAGTAATTCGGTGAAACTTTTATCACTCCATCCATTTTTTGCTTTCACATTAACCAACTTCAACACGGCAGACAAGCGTGTAAAATTTTTACAACCCGGATATAAAGAAGTCTCTGAATCACTTTTCAATGCATCATAAACATGCGCTCGTCGGAATGATTCTTCTCCAACATCACGAATCATGTCTTAAAATTGATCATCATCTATATCTACGTGTCTGTCTTCAGTTGGAATGTCTACTAGTTCGCCATGCCATATCCAAATCGGATAGTTCGTATTTATTCCCTCACAAATAAAATGTTCACGAATTATGTCAGCTTCATGTCGTCTCTCGCTCATACACTTGACACAAGGGCAAAAATATCTTTCATCGGGTTCCGGGCGATTTTGTCGGGCGAACTCAAGAAATTGTTCGATTCCATTATCATACTCATCACTGTTACGACTTGCATTCATCCAACTTCGATCCATTTTTCTTCTTTTCTGTTGTACACATAGTGAAATTCAATTTGCAATTCCTTTAGTTAGAACCAACCACATTTAGTGTTATTTTAATCTTCTACCAAAAACATACAACTGTTATTGCTATTAATATACTATGTCATCTCACTATTTTATAAAGACTGTCACTTTTTCCTGCATTAACTATTGGGAGAAGATCCTTAAGATGAAAGTTAACATCTATCCCAAAGGGAGAAGATCCTTAAGAAGTTAACCACATCTATCCCAACGTAATTCATGCTTTAAAAGGTAAATGACAAAACCGAAAGACACACAAGAGTAATCACGCTATCCTTCTCGACCATATAGTAGATATACCTTTAGGTCAGAACATACCTTTAACTCATAAAATTTTCTTAGAATTTAACATCTTAATAATTTTCTCTGTGTTAAACTATTGATTGGCCATTACCGATACTTATTGAACTCAAGTGACTATCTTTTATTTTTAAAGAAAAATTTGGACATAATATTATCAAACTACTTTTCCCTAGGTACTACGAGCAGATGGAGTGAGATTCCTACGAGAAGTATCTCACTTCAACTATCTCAAGAATGTAAGATGTCTCATTCTAAATAGAAGTGCAAAGCGTAACTCACCCAAAACCAAGGATTAACTCTACCAAGTTCAAGTACCGAACAAATTATTCATGTTAGTGAATAATTATCTTCAAATTAGCACAAACAAAATGAAACCAATATGCAATGCAAACTAACGTAGGTACGTAAAAATATAAAAATGGAATAAATCCAAGAACGCTTACCTCAGTAGCGTTTTAACCCCGCGGCGGCCGAAAATCCGAAAAGACAGAGCCGCGGAAATAGAAGTGGCCAACGGTGGGGTAGCTCGGAGATGGTCGCTCGGGCCACGTCCAGCGAAAAACGGCGAAGGCCAATCGTCCGGCGAGATGGTCGCCTCTCCCCAACCTGCTTCTACGTCTCTCCTCAGGTATGTTGAACGGGCCTTGTGGCTACATAGAAATGGGCATCTAAGTAGAAGGAATAGGTGTGGCGAGTTGCTTGAGACTATTTACGGAGTAGAAGGAATATGTGTGGCGACGGCAAAAAATCGAGATGCCAGGCGGACAACAATGACGGAAGGGCGGACAACGGCGACGTTAAGGGCGATGGGAAAATGGGAGTGTATTTTGGGACGGGGTAGAGAGAGGCGGGGAAGAAAAATAAAACCCTGAACTATTCGTTTTAATGATCAAACAACAACGATTGTTAAGCAACAACCGCTATTAAATGTATGTGCAAACAACAATGGTTGTTTCAACACAACCGCTATTAACAGTGTTTTTAAATTCTTTAACAGCAGTTATCACCTAAAACCGCTGTTAACTATAGTTTTTTTTTTTTGAAAAAAATTAACAGCGATTATTGTATAAACCGCTGTTAATTGTCGGTTAAATTACTTTTTTAAATGTTAAATTTAATTTTACTTTTTTTCGAGAAAAATTTTAACATCGGTTTTCTTTAACAACCGATGTTAAATTGCAAGTTCATTTTTTTTTAATTTCGGGATAAATTTAACATCGGTTATTATAAAACCGCTGTTAAGTTGCTATTTTAACATCAGTTATTTTAATAACCGCTGTTAATTTATTGCACACTATTTACAAGTATGCCACCACGTCATTTTAACAGCGGTATTCGAACAACCGCTGTTAATAGGGCGCTGTTAAAGGCTAGTTTTGTAGTAGTGAAGTGATCCAGTGAGAACTATTCAAAGCTCCATTGGTAGAAACAGGTTCGGATTGAGCTAAGAATACAGCTAGGGTGCACATAGCTAGTCTCATAAGTTCAGCTTGAGATTTCCATTTAGGAAATGGAGATTTCTCAGATTCGGTATCTTCGTGCGCACACAGTACAATTCCTTGTGTACTCTATATTCTGCTACGGGTTGATACACCTGCATCAATATCACCTATAATCAACTCCTACGGATGATATCTCAACCATCTTCTGTCAAGTTCTAATTTGGCATTCCGTACTGTATCTAGTGGTGATGTAGTCTCAGCTTCAGCTTGTACAGCATCGACTTCGACTCCTTCTGATCTTACAGCTGCGGGATTGATTTCTAAGTCTACGACAGGTTCTATTGGAGTTTGAGGGTCATCAATGGAGAGTGTTCGGATATTTTGGGTTAAGTCTTATAATCCTGTAGAATCAAAGTGAGGTTCGTCGAACACTACATGGACAGATTTCTCTATTCTCAGCTTCCTTTTATTAAAAATTCTGAAAGCTTTGCTGAGAGTGGAGTATCCTACAAATATCCCCTCATCTGACTTTTTATCAAAAGTCTTGAGTTGATCTTTCCCATTATTCAGAATATAACACTTGCATCCAAATATATGACAGTATGCAACTAATGGAGTTTTATTGTTCCATACCTTATAGGCTGTTTTGTTGTAATGTTTGTCGATATAGCATGCTATATTTGTTGCTTCGCCCCAGAACTACTGCGGAAACTTGCTTGCGGCAATCATGGTTCTTGTTGATTCTTTGAACGTCCTATTCTTTCGCTCGAAATACCATTTTGTTGAGGAGTCCGGGCTGTTGAGTATTCGTGCTGTATTCCATTGTCAGAACAATATTGCTCTATAAAGCGATTTATGAATTCAGTACCTTTGTCGGAATGAATGGACACAATACTCAACCCTTATCATTCTGTAGCTTTCTCAGGTGCTTTGGCAACTTCGTTTTGGTTTCTTTCTTCTTGCTTAGAAAGATTGTCCAAGCATACCTGGAAAAATCATCAATAATAACTAGACAATATTTCTTACCTCCCAAATTTACAGGGTCTACAGGGCCATAGAGGTCCATGTGTAGCATATCCAGTATGATTTGCTTTTTAGGGTGGTTTTGACTTGTTTGCCTTTCTGACAGGGTCCACAGACATTGTCTTTATAGAATGACACATCGGGCAAACCTCTAACCATTCCCTGTCTGGCGAGTTTGTTGATTGTCTTGAAGTTGATATGAGACATCCTCTTGTGCCATAACCAGCTTTGATATGCAGTGTCTTTGGCAACAAAACAAGGAACAATGGAGCTCGTAGGCTTCCACTCAGCAATATACATATTACCTGGTCTGCTTTCTGTGAGAACGATTTCTTTGGTCTTGATGTCCTGCACTCTACAGTGATTTATATATAATTTGATCGAGAACTGTTTGTCATATAACTGGCTAATACTAAGTAGATTGTACTGTAACATAGGCTACATCGATGACTTTGAACTTTCCTACAAACAGGGTTCCCTTCCCTTTTGTTCTTCCTTTGGACTTGCCACCGAAGTGCACCTTTGGACTGTGACCTTCTACATAATCTGACAACTTGCTGATATCTCCTGTCATGTGCCAAGAACATCTGCTATCAGAATACTAGATGTCCTTCTCTTTAATATACTGTAAGCAAATAATTTAAGTAGATTTAGGTCCCCTTTGATTGTTGGGTCCATGTATGTTAGTGCCTTTAGGGACGCATATTTGCCTAACATCAATTGGTTTGTTGTAGGTTACTTTTGGTCCTGTCTTGCGATGTCTACGTGGGGCATGTACGTAGTCCCTGTATCCTTAATTTTTATGCATGTAAAATGTAGGGTTATTATTCCAGTATGATTGTTGTCTAGAAGGTGGAGCCATTTTCTTGACCTTACAACTTGCCTTCTGGGTCTCCAGTTGGATTCCCAGGGTTGTTGATGATACTGCGGCGACCTGCTTTCTAGATGGATAACAGGGCTCCTGTATCCAATATCTAGGCGCACTGTACTGTTGAAAGTACTATGGTTACTTTTGGTCCTGTCTTGCGATGTCTACGTGGGGCATGTACGTAGTTGTTGCATCCTTAATTTTTATGCATGTAAAATGTAGGGTTATTATTCCAGTATGATTGGTATCTAGGAGGTGGAGCCATTTTTCTTGACCTTACAGCTTGCCTTCTGGGTCTCCAGTTGGATTTCCAGGGTTGTTGATGATACTGCGGCGACCTACTTTCTAGATGGATAATGGGACTCCTGTATATATCTAGGCGCACTGTACTGTTGAAAGTACTGTGGTGCTTGCCTTTGATATTTAGATACAACCTTTTTTCTGAATGGTTGTTGGTGCTTTTGATATGCGCGGGGAGCATGCTGTTGATCACGCCTTACAGGTCTGGGAGGCTGAGTTTTCCGCTGTCTGTGATAAGAACTTGTGGGGGAGTCGCAGCCTTCACTGTACGAGGAGCAGATGTAGCCTTTGCAGGACTTGGAATCTCTTCAGGTACAGGAATGGGTCCCGCAACCCTGATAAATATCGTACTAGTCTTTCCCTTATGGAAGAATGAGTCATATCCTAATCCATGTTTTTCGTGGGCATGTTGCCCAGTGTTTAGAATTTCTTCCATCCGTCTAGAAGATTTCTCAAATAATTTCAGGATGGTCTCTAATTCTCCTTCTCGCTTCTCGAGAATTTTCACATTGACTTCGAGTAAAGCAAAATCATTTGTCTTGCTCTTATTATGAGACTTAGCCTCATTTAAATCATTGGCAAGTTGATGATTGCTTTCCATGAGTTTTTCATAAGTAGCCTTGCTGTTTTCGCAATCAATAGACATATTTTCATAGTTATTCTTCAGCAAGTCATTTTCATCTTTCAGCTCTAAGTTTGAAATTTCGAGTTGTATGTTTGCTAACAACTGAAATAATGCACGCTAAGGAAGATATCCAACTAAAGGCTAGTTGAGAGAATTTTCCTATAAATACCAAGTAATTTGGTATCATTCAACACAACAACTACAAGCAAATCACATATTGATTAGATATCTTTATATACAATATTGTTGTTGTATTTGTGCTTAATTGATAAGTGTTTGAGTGTTTATACACTAAACCATACACGAGAGGAAAGAAACAAATTGTGGATTGATTCGGTGTTATTAGGATCGTTGACCCGGTATTATTAGAATTATATTTAAATCAAAGTGAGGTTTGTCTAGTACCCATCGAAAGCTAGATAGGTTGCTTCCTTGTCCGATAGAAAAGGAAAACGGTTTATCTTGGACCGATATAAAGACGAGTATGTAATGGTTTATCTTGGACCCAAAGAGGATGAGATTGCAAACATTATCCCTCGAACCAATAGAAAACGAGGCGTAGAGGTTGATCTTAAGTCTATAGAAAAACATACGGAGAGATGACGTAGGCACGTTTGGCCGAACCTCTATAAATCTTGTGTCGTTTATCTTCCGCAATTTAATTATGCTTCCGCAAATGCAAAAGAGTTTGAAAATTCTACTCCACGATATTATTCCACCATTCCAAGTGGGGTGCCAATTCCCAATATTTTCTACCTTACAGACATAGAATTCACTATCTAAGGATATGTGTCCTAAGACACAAAAGGAGATAAATGACATGAAGCTGATCCCTTATGCGTCAGTTGTGAGAAGCCTCATGTATGTTATGCTTTGCACTAGACCAGATATCTATCATGTCATAGGCATTAGATATCAGTCGAACCCAGGATCAGGACACTGGATTGCTATCAAGCACATACTCAAGTACCTTAGAAGGATTAGGGAGTACATGCTAGTGTATCAATCAAACGACCTATGTCCAGTGGGTTATACTGACTTAAATTTTTCATCAGACAAAGAAAAGTCCAAGTCTACTTCAGGTTATGTGTTTACTCTGGGAGGTGGAGCCATTAGTTGGAGGAGTGTGATAGGTTAGAATATTTAGATGATGTACAATTAACCATCCTTGGAATTCTTTATTTCCAAAAGAATATTATTAATTAAAATGTTACTTTTCGAAAGATCTGGTTTCCTTGCAATTTTTTGCTCTAACATGTACAAAGTTACATTTATAATGAGAAAAATAAAAAAGTCATCCGTGCCAGACACGATCCCGAGAGGCTAAAAGACCAACTTCAATTCGGAAAATATACAAGGTCATCCAGTCCGGACACGGTTCCGAGAGACTAAAAGACCATCTTCAATTCAAAAAAATATAAAAATCTATCTGAGCCGGACACATTTAGTAGAGGCTAAAAGACCGACTTCAGTTTGGCAAAATATAAAAAGCCATATAAGCCGGACACGATTGGGAGAGGCTAAAAGATCGATTTTAGTTCGGCAAAATATAAAAAACCATTTGAGCCGGATACGATCTGGAGAGGCTAAAAGACCGACTTCAGTTCGGCAAAATATAAAAGCCATTCGAGCCGGACATGATCCAGAGAGGCTAAAAGGCCGACCTCAGTTCGGAAAAAAATGAGGCCATTCGGGCCAGACACGATCTGGAGAGGCTAAAAGACCGACCTTGATTCGGAAAAATAAGGTCATCAGAACCGGACATGATCTGGAGAGGCAAAATCCGACCTAAGAAAAAATATAGAAGATCGATCTCAGGTCGGCAACGTCAAAATAAGATTTTAAGGCCAAACTAACAAGTTTTTTATCTAACTGACATGAAGAAATTTGGTTATCGGATTTAACTTGTCTTACTTACAGATAAAAGTAAACCGCGCTGATCATCTCGATGAACTGATCTGTCCAACCCGATCAAGTAACACAAGTACAAAATGGATCGGCCCAACTCGATCAAAAAAGTCAGAAATAAAGTCAGGTCGGCCAAACACCGACCTCATCACACTTGCAAAATAAAATAAAGGGGGAAAGGACACAGGCGAGAAACAAAAGAGATATTTCATTGATAAAAAGTCATTACAATAGATCGGATCAATCTGATCAAAGAAAGCACCAAAAGGAGAATGGCTTAAAACGGATCTTGAAACACTAGGTACAAAAAAAGAAGAGAAGAAAAATAGGTCTAATTGATCGATCTTAAAGCCATGGACGTCCCTGAGCTCATATAGCTTGGTCTCAATCGATTTCGCTAATCTCCCCACCTTCAACTCTTTCATGAGTCATCTGCCGTCAACTAGATAGGTGTAATTGATCGATCTTCGGACTCTCATTGCTCTTAGACCCCCAGCTCCCGACCCTGCACCCTGGATGCCTCAAAATTAGACCTGGCCCAGGATTCCAGCTCTTCCTGGTGCCTCTCGAAGTCCAACTTTGACTGGGAGAGTTCAAGCTCCGCCTCGTCCGCCTTATCCTCTGCCTGCTTGGCCACCAATTCTGCTCGTCGGGCTGCCTGCTCAGCCTCGAGGGATCTCTATTCAGCCCTTTGGGTGCCCTCGCCCTGGTGACCCATCTTGGCCCTAGCAGACTCCACCGCAGCTGAGCAAACGACATGAGCCTCCTGCAAGGTCTCATTCTAAATCAGAAGAGTCCATTTCCTTCTCCATCTCAACCTCCGCCCCTGTTGTGTCTATCATTATGTGAGTGCTTGACCCAAGTTGCCGATGACCAACTGCGCCCTCTTGCTAACCCCACTAGCCAGCATGGACCTATCAATACCGAATAAGCTCGCATCAACCTCCGCAGACTTTTCAACCACCTCCAGAAGATCTGGAATTGCAGCAAAGTGAGGCGTACCAACCCAAATGTAGTCCAAGAACCAGCTCGGGCGCGATAGTTCCATCGCCTTGCACGCCCTAGCCTGATCTTCATTGACTCTGAGGGGGTGAGCCTAACTCCCACCAGCCTACTTCACTGCCGTAGCCGCATGCCCCAGCTCGTCCACATGAGGGACAACCAAATCGAAGAACCATCCGACAGGTACACTATAGGAACTCCCTCAGGGCCCTCAATTTGCAGTGGCAGGACCGACATCGCCATCGAAGCAAGGGGAAACACCACGACTATCATGATATCGAACATCAGTCTCTTGTTCGCCAGCTCGTCAGCCTGAGCCGCTGGCTTCTTAGGCACGTGCTTGCATTTCTTGCTCGTCCCAGCCATCACCATGCTAGAGAAGTCCATCGCCCACTCATGACGATAAAAAATTGCAAAAGAGAACAATTCAGTCAAATCGGCCCAAGAAGAATACATACAAGAAAATAACTAACGAAGGCGATAATAGTACATTACCTTCGGAACAGTCGGCTCTTTGGGAACTCAACTCTGTAGATCTCAGTCCGGCCACAAACAAGTTCTCCTCAGTCACCAGCCTCTTCCAATGCGTGGAATGGGAGTCCAAACTATAGATCGCCTCAATCTGGCTCATAAAAAAGGGATCAGCTTGTCCCGGCTTTAGGTTCTCTGCACGGCCAAGACATGATAAGAGATCAGAAAAAATGGCGAACCAAAAGTACTTGGAAGAACACTTACTTGCCACATGTATACACTCTTAAGATCAGCGAAGGTCAGCTGTGAATACCCCACCTTGTGTAACAACACCAGAACTTGGATAAATCTGACCGATCAGGAGATCCAACCCCTGAGGCAGTCCACCAAAATTTGGGGCAAGGGAAAGCGAACACTGACGATCAACTTCTGGTGCCGGATCGCCGTATATGCCAGAGGATCCCTCACCATCATCTCTGAGGGGTATGGCCTAAAAAACTTAATGTCCACCGGGACGAGAAAAGTCTTCTGCTGCTCCCTCAGGTTGGGCTGCGACACCGAGCTAAGCTGCATATCGATATCCATGGGCCCTCCAGACTAGGGTTTCGGAGCGGCCCCCACATTTCCTCCGAACAGGGCGATGCGACAAGATCCCACAGGCCCACGTCGTCCCATCGGCCGGTCGTTTCCTCCTTGCAGCTTCCACCGCCAGTCTCTAGGCCCGTTTGCAGCCTTTGCCGCCTTCTTTTCCTCCTCCACATGCTGGAGGGGCCCGATACAGTGCCCTTTATCGACGCCGCGAGCGAACGAAGATTGGGAACCCAACCCACTTTCCGACGGTTCCCAAATTAATATCACCTTTCGGGAAATCCACGGTGCCAACCGCTGGCCATCGCTGGACACAGCCTCCTCCTGCAAAAATCCATCAGCTGCCTACGGACTCCTCTCGAGATAGTCACTCTGGCTATCCGACCCAAACGACATCTCAATAGTCAAAAGGAAGAAAAGGAAAAAAAGTAGAGTTTTTTTACCTAAGAATACAAGGAGATCTGAGCAGACCTGTGAAGAACAGTAAAACAAAAACCAGCAAGCGATCTAAAATCTCTTGCTCGCAAGAAGAAAAAATTTCGTTCTCTCAAAAATGTAAAGTGAAGAATGAAAGAGTAAGAGAGTATTTATAGGCGAAGGGCACATGAAAACCCGAAGGTTCGCGAAACGAAGCATCTCGAGCCCCGTGCGGCACACGCAAAAGGAGCCACGTGTCTCTGCCATCCCACACGTCCCTTCAGAGTCGACTATTGCATTAATGTTCGACTACGCATCCCTTCAGACTGACCGTTACAACATGCAGAGAATTAATGAGGCGATGGTCCATCTTCCTCTACGGCACCTCGACTCAGATCCGAAACCAACCTCGTGAATAGACTCGTCAATCAAATCCCGAGCTAGGGGGCCATTGTTGATGACCGATCTGAAGTGGGCGATCAACTTGCCACGTCACCCCCAGGCCAACACGCTGACCAATAGCCCGAAAAGCTGACGTGAATCCGACCTGGATATCTAGTGAAAGAATGAGACAGTGCAAAGTACAGCAGATCGTCCATAGCAGGCGAGCCAGATACTATCCGACATGGATATCGGGCTAGGGGAACAAACCCTTAATCTCTCAGAGCGACTGCAAGGTGATATGACTACGCGCCCCAAGAAAGGACTCAGAATCAAACAGTCTTGATCAAAGAGATGACTAGTTCAGACCAACGAATACAGGCAGGATGCTACATGTCCGATCCCCATAACAGCGAGTCTCATCCATGCAAATTGGGCCAGCTGTGGCGACAACAAAGAGACAAAGGTCTTATCAATGCAACTGACCTACCTGCATATCCGACAGTTAACCAGAGAATGACACATGTCCAAGCAGGATTTCCTATAAATATCCTTTGCTCGGGTCATTAATAAGGATCGATATTTTAATACCCGAACTAAGTGCTACAAAAGGAAAAAGTTAAGGACCGATCTAACTTACGAACTGCCTGTTTGATAATACAGTCTTTTCTTGCGGCCACTTCCGTTTTTTTAATGCAATTTAATATTTTATTGCATTTAGACACTCCTACGTGGAAATTTCATGCTTATGTGTACAACTTGTTTATCTAAATTCATAAGTGATTACGTGAATTTGTTGACCAACCCAGGCATCAATAAAACACCCGATAAAATTAGAACAAATAGGCAAAAAAAAGCTAAAATTGAGTGATGTTGATTTTCCTTTAATGTTTAATGCCTTCAAGTATTTAATTAGTTATAATTAATTAATTTTAGTTATTACTCCCTCGGCTCACGAAAAATATGGTCTAGAGGGAGTGACACGGGCTTGAAGAAAGGAGAAGAGATGTATTTTAGTGGAGAAAGTAGATGAGAGATGTATTTTTTAGTGAAGAAAGAGTAATATTTTAAGTGAATCATTATTATTTATGAAAAAAACATACTTTTTATGGATGGACTAAAGAGATAATAGGACCACACTTTTCGTGGGAGTATAATAAAACAGAAAAAATCATTTGTCCACGTCAAATCTACAATTAATCTACATCCACATCTATACTTCTATTAAAAGAGAATTGGGGACATGTGTCATTTCTTAAATTTTTTAATTTTTTTAAAAAAGTATAGCTTATATATAGAGATGTCTTCTCAAAATTTCAGAAAAAAATCTAGATATGTGTTGTGGAGTTTTATTCCACAACTAACACTCATCTACCAATAATTTTTTTTATTTTTCTAGCTTAAAATTCTAAATATTTATAATTTTTTTGTATCAAGCTATTCTTAATAAAAAATATATTAAATTAATTCTTACCTCACAATCTTCAATTAGACATCTATATTGAATATAATAAATTTGATAGATTTACATTAATGACCCATTGCACAAAAAATTTTATATTGAAAAAATATTAATATTAATTTTCAGTCAAATTACTTAATACAGAATAAAATAAATTAATTCACTTTTAAGAAATTAGCTTTAAGATTCATATTTTTTACGTAAAAAATAAATTATGATCTTTATTTAATAATTAGTAATAGTAAACACAAGTTGCAAACACACATACATATATTAGGACTTAATCACATACAGTAGAAACTCTATGATATAATACACTTGGGACCACCAAAATTTATTAATTAAAAGAGTTATTAATTAATCGATAAATTAATAATTATTAATTTATATATTAATTAATATTTTATTAATTTATAGTAGAATACTTAGTTTACAAACACCTTTCAAGCTTCCACTTAATTATTGTATATAATGCATGTATATCAAATGAACGACCCAATTTGAAAGAAACCTTCAATCTCCCACCTTATTATGCTTCTTGTGTTCAATGTATCACTTTATGGACATTAAGAATATTTTCTATATAAATACAAGATCAAAATAGGTTAACACAAACAAATCATACACACAACATGACTTCCCATCTTAAAGGTGTGAAAAAAACAACAATGACAGACGAGATTCGAAGAGCATTATGCAAGCACAACAAGGATAATCCAAGTCTCACTCAAAAGCAATTGCAAGAATGGGTTCATAGTAACTATGGTTTGCAGGTGAGTCAAGCGACAATATCGAATACAATTAAGCGTTCTTTAGAGTATCTCTCACTTGCTCCCGAAAGAGGCGATGTTAAGCGACACAAACCGGCAAAATTTCCTGACCTAGAAAAATCTCTCTATGAATGGATTCTTCAATATCAAGAACATGTGAATATGACAGGTGAACTAATCATCGAGAAGGCGAAAAAGTTCATGAAAGATATGTATCCAGTGGATACTCCAGACTTTACTTTTTCTATTGGTTGGCTTGGAAAGTTCAAAGCAAGATATGAAATTAAAAATTTCCGGCGTTTCGGAGAGAGTGGATCTGTTGAAATGGAGGGCATGGAGGACAAATTAAAATCCATAAGAGACAAAGTTGATCAGTTTGAAATGAAAGACATCTTTAATATGGATGAAACAAGTTTGTTTTTTTATTATTTTATTTTATATTTTGTACTTTAGTGATGTAATTATTTACATGTTTTGATCTTAAACAGGTTTGTTTTTTAGACTTCAACCGGATCTTTCCCTTGCAACAATGCAGCTTGAAGGGAAAAAACAAGACAAGGAAAGACTAATTGTTGCTATTTGCTGTAATGAGGACGGTTCGGAAAAACTTCCTTTATGGATTATTGGGAAATATGCTAAACCAAGGTGCTTCAAGAATGTAAACTTGAAGAGTTTGAACTGTGAGTACCGTGCTAACAAACGAGCTTGGATGACTGGTGTGTTATTTGAAGAATATGTTCGCCAACTTGATAAAAAAATGTTGGAAGAAAAATTCTCTTGATTGTGGATAATTGCCCTGCTCATCCAAAAATTATTGAAGGATTACGAAATGTTGAATTATTTTTTTTGCCACCAAACACAACTTCAAAAATTCAACCTTGTGACGCGGGGATCATACGAGCTTTTAAGATGCATTATCGTCGTCAATTTTATAGAAGTCTTTTGGAGGGTTATGAATTAGGAGTTCCAAATCCAGCAAAAATAAATGTATTAGATGCAATGAATCTTGCAATTTCAGCATGTACTATGGATGTTCGTGCAAATACAATTGCGAACTGCTTTCGTCATTGTAAACTTCGATCAACAGATAACATGACTTTTGAGAACTCGGATGAAGGTGGTGAAAGCACTCAAGAACTCCAGAATTTGATCAAAGAGTTGGGTTATCGCAATGGATGTCGAAGATGTTCGACTCACCCGTAAGAAAATGTAGTTGCACGATTGTTGGTGATGAAGAAATTATTGAAAGCGTTATTAGAATTAATAAAGATGATATCGATGAAGAAGATGATGAAAGTTCTACAATGGAGCCCCCTTCGCGAAACGAAGCTATTAAAGCGGCAATCACATTGAACAATTTCTTGTTGAGCTATGAGAAAACAACACCATGCTAAGGAAAACTAGAGACGAGATTCAAGGGGAAATTGATTTCAACAAAAAACAAAAGACAATTGAGTCATTTTTCAAGAAACTTTCATAAATCATTCATGTAATATGCTATATATAAGGAATTATTAATTTATATTTTATATGGGGTCTAAAGAAATTATCAAAAATGTATTATCTTATAATTTTAGCGAATTATTAATTTAAGACTTATCCTAGTCGGGACCGGCAAAAAATATTATCTTAGAGAGTTTATTAAATAATCGAGTATTAATTTATCGAGTTTCTACTGTACTACTTTCGTCCCTTAATTTTATTCCTACCTCTTCTTTTCGGTATGCCCCCAAATTTGTTCATATAATAGACATTAATTAAGTTAATACTACACTAATGTGAGACTCCTTCTCCATTTGAATTACACTTCATAATAAATTGATAATTTTTATTAAGATCCGTATCAAAGATCCTCGAAAAATAAATAATATTATTTAGATAAAAAAAGATTTTGTATGGTGGTGCCGGCGAACATCTAATTTTTTAGAATAAAAATGTGTATAAAAAGTAAAACAAACTGCAATCACAAACACACAGCACAGCCCCTCGATTCATTATTTTGTTTCTATAAACCATTTCCCCCTAAATTTTAAGAGATCTTCTCTGTGAATTCAGTCCCCTTCTTCCCAAATTTTTCCTCAAAATTTTCTCTGTTGATTCAATTACTGACCACAAAATCTTCATCAACCCCTCAACCCCAAATCTTTTCTGTCGAAAAAAATCTGTCCAATCCCATTAATCCCCTCGACTTTTTCTGAAAAATCCTACCGCTTGAAGTCTACTCTTTTCCTCAAAAATCTCATTGATTGCTATAGACCGTGTTTATGAATGATGTCTTCACCATGACTTCCTCAGGATGTTCGTCCGCAAAATTCATGTGGTACACCCTAAACCCTTTGAATTTGTAATTCATTTTCGCGAATGAAGATTTCACTACTATTTTAACATCTGATTAATATTCTGCAAAATTGGTGTTTTCGCGGTCGAATCCCCTAACAAAACCTTTTCTAGAAAAATTTATTATTGTTGTTCTGCACAATTTATTTTGTACTGATATTTCTGTTTCCGCAATATTTATTTGTTGTTTTTCTATATTTTTGGCCTTATTTTCTGATGGGGGCTCAAGTGAAATGGGATTTGAATTGGTGGTTGAGAAATCATGCGATAACTTGATGGTTCGATCTGTAAACGATATGAATTAGAGCAGTATTCAGAAGTAATTTAATATTAAAACTAATTGAGGGGTTGGAACAGTTGCAGAATCTTTATGAATTTTATTCGCCGGCATGTCAAAAATAATAGTCAAATTTAGATGAGCAAATTTCTAGAAACTGCTTAAATATTTGATTTATGGAAATAAATATTCATTTACATTTCATTTTAAGTTTTAAGGTGTCCCTGTCTGTAATATACTTACTTTAACCTTTTGGTTTTATGAAAAAAATACTTATTTGTACTTCGTCTTCTGTTTTCTGGTGTGCAATATGTCATGTAATTTATTTGATTTTTGGTTATATGAAAAAAAATTATGCCCGTCTACATTTTTGGGTGCGGATCTATAATGTTATTGCTTTGACGTTTTGTGGAAAAAAATCATTTATATTTCTTCTGCAGTTTTTTTGCGAGCCTATCTTTTGGATTTATGAAAGTAAAATCATGTATTCTAACATGATTATCCATATTTTATATATTATTTTCTTAACAATATGTGTAATTTATATTTATAAAAAATCCCTGGATATGAAAGTTTGTTAAATCTTCTCCTAATTTTAATTCATTCGCTCAATACAATGTGCACTTTTGAAAATGGCAGTAGAGGGAGTTGGATGGTTCCATTTAAGATACATGGTGGTAATATATATTTTGTTGATGGATGCCGTCAATTTGCTGCTGATAATAAACTCGAGTTTGGTAATATTTTAGTGTTCACTCATACTGGCAATCCTGAATTTGATATTGACATATTTGACCGAGCTGCTCACGTCTTCGATAAGATAATTTCAGGATCTATGGATGTAAAGTTTTTTGTGGGTACATAAATATTTTCATAGAATGTAACAAATTCATTATATCTAATTTGGTATACTATTAAAATGATATTCGTACTTATTAATTGTATCTGCATTGGTTGTATGTTGATATTGGCCGACTGAGCGGTGTCAATGGATGTGCCATGAAAAAGATGTGGTAGTACAAAAAGGCAAACCATACATTTGCGAGATGCTTGGTGAGATATTTTTTATAAAAATCTTTTTTTATTCAAGTATTTTCAACAATAACTCAACTTTGATTCAGTAAATATTTAGGAATTCTTTTCTGAAATATACTTTATGGGAAAAATATGCTGAATGTATCACTATGTATCTACACAGAGAAGATTCAGTCATTGTCATGTTGCAGTTTGTCGGTCAAAAAAATGGAATGGTGAATTTTTTCTCTTCTAATTTTTTCAGCATAACTTTAGTAGTTTGTTAATTTTTTCTCTTCTAATTTTTTCATCATAACTTTAGTTCTTAGAATAGACGGTTGAGATTCATTTACATTATAGTCTTTATAGATAATGTGCAAATTTGCACATTAGAGTAGCCTCCCGCATCTGAAGTTGGACTCGGTTTGTAAGAATTTTGGGCTCAATCTTGTTATTTTCCTTTCAGCCCAATGATTCCTGTAATGGAAATTAGCAATCATGTTTTTTTTTTTTCTTCCAGCCCAATCTTTATTTCTAGCGGACATTGATTTCTCTTCATTCACTGACGAAGCAACCAGAATTCATATTCCCAGTCATATCGTGCCAAATGAGGATAGTTGGATTGACGGGAGGCATAGGCACCGGGAAAAGCACAGTCTCCAACCTCTTTAAAGCTCACGGTATTCCCATCGTTGATGCTGATATCATCGCTCGCGTATGCCCTATCTCTTCTCTCACTTTGTAGATTGTTAATTTCACCACATTCTGAATTCCTAGTTTTCATTTTCTTTTTCACTTAGTTTTGTCTTTGTGGAGTTATAGAATGTTCTCAAGAAAGGCACCGGTGGATGTAGAAAAGTGGTGGATACGTTTGGAGACGAGATCTTGCTGGCTAGTGGGGAAGTTGATCGACAGAAACTAGGGCAAATCGTATTCAGTAACCCTGATAAGCGCCAGCTTCTAAATCGGTACTATCACTATTCTGAGTAAAAAAAACTTGGATTCTGATTGTGCTTTTCATTACATTTTTTTCCCCTCCCGTGTAAATACAAGAAAAAACTCCTCTTATTTTCCGAGGGATTTATTGCTGAGGGTGATAAAACACCCTTTGAGGCTATGTATGTCCTTTGAAGTATTCGTCATAATTCTGGTTTTTATACATTTTTTGTCTTTAGGTTACTGGCCCCTTATATTTCATCAGGGATTTTTCTGGAAGTGTTCAAGCTGTGGATGAAGGGTTGTAAAATAATTGTTCTTGATGTGCCCCTGTTGTTTGAGGCGAAGATGGACAAATGGACTAAGCCCATCATTGTGGTATCGGCGGACCCTGAGACTCAACTTCAGCGAATTATGGCAAGAGATGATTCAACCTTTGAAGTGGCGAAGAGTAGGATTAACGCTCAGATGCCTCTCGATTTCAAAAAGGCTAAAGCAGATATTGTGATTGATAACTCGGGATCACTAGCAGATCTGAATGAACATTTCAGGGAGGTATTAGTCCATGTCAGGATGCCATTGACATGGACCGAGTTTGGACTTTCTAGAGATGGATCTATCATTGCTTTTCTTTCTCTTCTTTTTGGTGTTATCATATGTCAGAAAGCTTTGTGATTGATATGGTTTTTCGACCGGATGATGAATGTTTTAAATGTTTTGAAAGTTCGACGTTGCTTTCCCATGAACTTTCTTATAGAGTGAATTGTATGCTCCCTGTCATGAATACATATAACATCAGGTGTATGTCTCTGATCTCGATTGCACGTAATATTTGCACTTCTTTACCAATTTTTACGACTCGTGTTTATTTTTGTTTGCTTCATTATTAAAATATGAAACAGGAAACTGCAAGCAAAATACAGAGCTGGTGCAACAAGCTGGTATTTCGAAGCTTTAAGTGGTTGTTTCTCAGGGCAATAATATTTTGCCAAGCTGTTGTTGCTGGAATAACTTTGCACCGATCCCTCACATTAGGCCGTGATCCCATTACCTCGTGTTCCCATCAAGTAGTCCAATATGGGGATGTGATAGGATATCCGTGCAGACCGAATGCGTCACCATACAAGTACTTGGGCCTACTCATACACATACATTATGAACCTCAGCCAGCTTCCTTCTTGCTCTTTAACGACAGTGTCTATGGCTGTCGCCATCAATGGCTTAATTTTGAGTTCCCAGACCATTACAGTGACAACCTTAATGTTCTCTCTTGAGCTACAAATACCCGTGAATTTTATCCTGAAGATGAGGTAATATATATGTTAGGTAAGTACTGGGGGGTTTGTAACACTTGAACTTTTTGTAATTTGACTAAATTTCGGGGTAGTTTTGATAAGTATACATGGGATATATTTGCAAATTTGAGGAAGCAGCAGGTACCAAAGAGTTTCAGGTCTCCGTCCTCATATACCGAGACTTGACCAATTGGCTGCATAAATGAAAGCAAAGGGATCATGGTGAATTCAACAAAAAATACATTTGAAGGTTTTGAGAAACGTAGCAGTAGCAATTATAGAATACTAGAGATAGTCGTGCTATAATAGCTAGGGGTGTTCATAATCGAGTACCCATACTTTTGGTGGTTATGCGGGTAGTTGAAAATTTGACCCGTAGATTGACCTGGAAAAGTCGGGTGCTGGAAAAACGAGTACCCGTTTTTTTTTTTGGGTCGGGCCATAGGATATCCGGCTCAAAATCTAATACCACTAATTTGACGTTTTATATAAATAATTTGCAATTTTAATATAAATTTATTTTATTATGTATTACATAAATTAATTTCAAGTACTAAATACATTGTAAATATCTTCAATACAATAAGTAAATATCCAAACTAATTAAAAAATTTATATATAATTTTCCCTTTTTATTATTTAATTATGTTTAATTCAATATTCAGTAATTTATATGAGAGAATATATTATCTTCCATTTAACGATCGTATCTTCTTCCAAATTTCCCAACTAGTGAGAATAAATATCATTACTAAAAACACATCATGAATTCTCATATTAAATATAATTATTATTTGAACGATAAAGTTTCATACATTTACAAATTAAATAGTTAAATTTATATAAAAAATAACTATTAAAAAATAATCAGATTTTTGGGTACTCGAAATAAGCAACAAGTCGGCCCATGATTGGCCCAATTATATGACTTTTCTGATTTTTTTTTTAAATTTTAAAATACCTGGAATTTTTAGTTCTGGTCATCCGGTAGTTGGGCCGCGTAGTTCGGGTCAGATATCTTTGAACACTCCTAATAATAAAACAGTGGTGGTGCTATAATTCGATTAAAATAATTAAATTATCACTTTACTTTGCTCCAAAAAAATTGTTGGTTCCCGAAAATCTATTGACTGCCGGCGGGCATGCCATTAAGAAAAAGGAAAAGAAATTGACGGACCGCCTGAAAGTATACCGACAGGCCCAAAGGAAAAAAAGGAAAAAATGGGCGGCTGCCGAGAAACTGGACAGCGAGCCTGCCACTAAGATAAAAGAAAAAGTTGCTCGGTTGCCATAGTTCTACAAGCGGCGGCCCTGTTGAAAAGCAGGCCGACGGTCCTGTAGTTAAAAGAAATAAAA
The DNA here is from genome assembly GCA_033398695.1 of Orobanche coerulescens. Taxonomy (NCBI): domain Eukaryota; kingdom Viridiplantae; phylum Streptophyta; class Magnoliopsida; order Lamiales; family Orobanchaceae; genus Orobanche; species Orobanche coerulescens. The sequence continues at coordinate 100,572,704 of CM065801.1, read as the reverse complement.
CTTGTCGCCGTTGAATTGCAGACGATGGAGCTAGCGTACAAAAGAAAAACTGGCCGGATGTAGGAGGTCTGTGATCCGTTGGCATTGTCACGTCAAGCAGGTTGGCGGGCTTGGCGTTAAAAAAGAAAAAAATTGTCGAGCCGGCGGCGGCCCGTGTAGAAGCAGGCCGGCAGTTCTGGCGTAAAAAAAAAGAGAAACTGGTCAGCAGGCCTAACTATTGGAAAAAAATTGTCCGGCCATCGGAGGTCTGCCGGCGGCGGCCTCGCTGGAAAAATTGGTCGGCCGGTGACCCGGAGGTCTACCGAGATCCCGTTAAGAATTTTTTTTTTGTTTGAAGATTAGTGATCCCTTTAATATAATATTCTAAGGGTATTTTTTGAAAGTTTATTATTGTTGAATATTTGATAGTATTAAACTCAATATAGAGGGAAGAGGAAGCGTAAAATGGTTTTTCTGGGTACACACTACGACGAGGACCAAAAAATACCTTGTCATTTATATTATTGATAAAGATAATCCGTGCCATAATGACACAGTGGCAATGTCATGATTGGATTAAAATAATTAAATTACAATATTACCTTGCAAGAAAAAAAGATTGGTCCCGGAAATCTATCGGAAAGCAGGTTGGTGGGTCTGCCATTAAAAAAAGCCACAAAAAATAAGAATTGGCGGACTGCCGGAGGCCTGTTTCTGGCCCCGCCGGGAAACATGTCGGCAGGCCCCAAAAACAAACAAACTTGTCGACCTCCAGAGATCTACCAGTAGTGGCCCCACCAGAAAAAAGGCCGGTGGGCTCCTCGAAAAAAAAATTAGCTGGTCGTGGAGGTCTATCGGCTGCGGCCCAAGCTCGTCGGAGGTCCGTTTGAGATCCCCGTTAAGGAAGAAACTTGTTATTGATGCTTAGTTGTCTCTTTAATTTAATATTCTAAGCTTTATTTGTTGAATATTTGATATTATTATTAAATTCAACACAAACAGTGGGGAAAGGATAGAATGATCTTTCCAGGTGCATACTACGACGATGACAAAAAACACTGTTGTCTTCTATATTATAGACTAGAGATAACCCGTGCCATAATAGCACGATAGTGGTGATATAATTAAATTAGAGTAATTAAGTTACTAGATTAATTTGCTAGAAAAAATATATTGGTTACCAAAATTCTATCGGCGACCGATAGGCCTACCGTAAAAAAATAAGGATCGCCGAAAAGCATGCCGACAGGCAATAAAAATGACTAGCAGCTGGAAAGTAGACCGACGGGCCTGCCGTTAAGCGAAAAAAAGAAATTGGCTGGCCGCCGGAGGTCTACCGACAGCGACCCCGTCGAAAAGCATGTCGGCGGGCTTGGCGTTAAAAAAAAATTGGTCCTCCGCAGAAGGCTTATGGGCAGCGGCACTGTAATATCCGTATTTTCTCGTTTCCATATTCCCCAAATTTTTGTGGTTCATTTGTACTCAGTGTGATTGTATTTCGTTATATTTTCGCAGAATCATTAATATTTGAGTTTGTTATTTGATATTCATACCGGACATGCTATTATGACTAAATAGTTGTATACTTCCTCTTGTAGTTATCTTGTGCACCGAGACGTTCCAGTAGTGCTGCTATTTTGCACAGGTTACGTCCGTTATGTCGCATGTATAACATACGTAATATTCAAACCTAGCCTATTCAGTACGGGAGACCACGTACTTTTAAAGGTTTCTCCTACTCGGGGAATCTTTCGTTTTGGAAGGAAAGGAAAGCTGAGTCCAAGATATATCGGACCATTTGAGATCCTTGAGAGAGTTGGAGAATTGGCATACAGATTAGCATTGCCGCCGTCATTGAGCCATGTTCATAACGTGTTCCACGTATCCCAGTTACGGAGGTATATACCAGATCCTAGTCATGTCATTGATTTCGGCTAGATCGAAGTTGCTCAAGATGGGACGTTTGAAGAAAGACCGGTCAAGATACTCGAGAGTCGAGTTAAGCAGTTGAGGAACAAACCAATTGTTTTGGTCAAAGTTCAATGGTCACGCCACGGAGTGGAAGAAGCCACATGGGAAACAGAAGATGGTATGAAGTCCAGATATCCCGAATTATTTTCGTCTTGAGTTTCGGGACGAAACTCCCTTTTAGTAGGAGAGTATGTAATATCCGAATTTATTACTGTGTATTTCATCTGTATTCAGACCCTGTATTATTCAGATTTGTGGTTTTGATTATTGGAGTATGATATTTCTTGCATTGGCATCCTTGTACTTAAGTATAACATCATGCAAATTTTCTCATGCAAACTCGTGATAGCGCACGCTAAGAATGTAGCTTAACGCGCGCTATTGGCTATTACTAGCGCACGCTACGTATAGGAGTTGCGTGCGCTAGACACTGAATTATTGAGGCAGGTGGATAGCACATGCGCCAGCCGGGACATGGGTCCGGATAAGATTCCCGCGGACGAACCTGGTCAGATTTGGAGTCAACGCTCATTAGCGCGCGCTAAGTATGTATTGTAGCGTGCGCTAATTAGCTAAAATGCAGAATATTATAAATGGGACAACAACCCGTTTTGGCTTTCATTTCTTTCGCCCATTCTTCATTCTTGAGAGGCCAGAGGGCTTTAATCATCCCTCTAACACACTTAGAACATATATTAGTGATCCTTGAATATTGGTTATCACTTGTGAGTGATCATTGAAGAGAAGTAACACCTTGGAGTGGCACATAACCAACCGGAGTCGGATTCTACCTTGTAGTTCAGTGATTTCGGCATATTAAGGTATGTTCAACCTATCACCAGTCTTAGATTTAGATTCCAAGGGATAAGATGATCATGTTAACGAGATATTGAATTTCATTAGTGAATTATTCAACAACATCATGTTTAGAAGATTGGAATGTCTACAATTACGATATTATTGTTGGAACCTTGAAGTCGGAATCCTAGTACTTCAAATGATGAGAGAAACATTCTGAAGTTAACAATCCGTATGATTTATGTTATCTTTGTGATCATGAATTGGAGGTGATATTATAAGAACTTAAAGGAAGAATCATCTTAGGAAATATTCTTTCGTATAAGTTGGAATTGTTAGTTCACCTCAAGATGAAGTCTGAATATGTATAATGATAGTAGAATCTAATACATCAACCGGAGATCACCAACTTCGCATGAGAATTGTAATCAAGATGGATTATGGTGTTATGATGATTATACGTATACTTGCATCTTGAAGTTGTTATTATCCTTGAGATCATTCATAAGGGTTATGAACATAACATGAAGTCGGATAACAAACATCAAATCACTGAGGAATTCGCTTACTTCATCACCATTTGTATAATCTGCTGCCCTCCAGTGAACTGCCATGCACTCTTAGCGTGCGCTAAGCTACGTGAATTAACGTGCGCTATCGTGTATGTTTAGCGTACGCCACATTTGCAACTTAGCGTGCGCTAAGTCACAGGCGAGTCAGTCGGCTGACTAGTGAGGTACTGACCGTGCATGGTTAGCGTACGCTAGGCTGTGTGTATTGCGTGCGCTAACGAGTAGCATTAACGTACGCTACATAGGATGCGTAGCGTGCGTTAAGCTATCCAGACAGATTGCATATTAAGGAGTTCCTACCGTAATTATTGAATTGTTAGACGTTCGTACGGCATGAAATGAATTCTGTGCTATTTCTTTTGTTAAGGTTCGAGCTTAACACGTGATTGATCCAAGGGGACGACCTTCGAGTATTTTGATATTGGTGGAAGTTTATTCTTGTCAACGAACCTAGGCAAGTACTCTAATTAGAATTGTCTATATTATGACAAGTGTATTGTAATTGTACTGTGTATTATGTGTTGTTATTATACGTCCACCATGCGTTGATCCGACGGGAATCATCATGGGAATCTATAGCTGTGTGCGCTGGATCGTTGGACAGGTAGTTCCACCATGCTTTGGTCCGACGGGATCATCATGGGAATCTATAGCTGTGTGCGCTGGATCGTTGGAATACCATCAGTATGTCGAAACTGTTATGATATGATATCTGTTGTGAATATTTCTCGTTGGAGAAACTTGTTATGATATAATTATTGATTATATCACTGTTGTATGATTATTGTACTTGTACTAGCATCGTTGTGCTAACCCCTTCGGGGGTGAACATTTATTTATGTTCAGGATCCAGGAGAGCGGTGAAACAACCACCGGAGATGCATGATGACGAGGGTACAGAGTGATGTTCCGGCCGGGTTTTATTGTCTGTCATTTATTGGTTATTTCAATAAGTACTCGAGTACGTTGTCAATTTATGATGTTTGGATTTTGATGATGTATTAATAACCCTTTATTGGATATTTGTAATCTCGGTATTGAACCGATGCATTGTATTTTATATCAGTGATTTCATAAGTTGGTATCTATTATTGTCATTTCGTTCTTCAGCCTTGTAAATTCTTATGTAAAGGATTTACGGCGCTGTAATATTCCTGAATATATCGGGGGTGTTACAGTGATTAACGTACGATATCTCCATACATGTCATGCTCATACAATTATGAATGATCTTACGGATTACAACATGTTCGAATTCAAGGATACGTATATCATCATGGTGATCATACTCCAATCTTGATTACAAATTCTTATACATAATTCGGAAGGCCTATGGTTGATATCAATATCATACCATTCAAACTATCATCTTGAAGTTAAATTAAATAATCCACCTTTACAAGATATGACAAATCCTTCCATGATCAACTTCCTAGGTTCGTCTAATAACAATGATGTTAATATCAGTCCGTGATTACTATGAAGACACTTTCCAAATTTGGATTACCAATCTCAGAAACTTCTTTTACTTGTTCATCGTAACAAGATTTAAATTATGATGTTCTTAACCAAGGTACTTAAAGCATAATTATCTCAACTTCTAAACATGATGTTGGTCGAATAAATCATCTCTGGAACTTAATATCTTGATAGCATGATCATCATATCCTTAAGAACACGAATACAGGGTTGGAGATAGTATAACATACCTTAAGATGAAGAAAACACCGAGACAATAGGTAGAATCCAACTCCGATTGCTTGTGTGCCAATCCAAGATGCTTCTCCACTTCAATGATCAAGCATAAATGATATCCAATCTTCAATGATCAAGTAGAGATGGTCTATATGTTTTTAAGGAGGCTGGGATCTCTCTGGGCACGAAGTATGTTGAAGGTCAAGTGAAATAAACGAGCTGAAATGAAATGGGGTGATGTCTTATTTATAATTTTCTATCCTTAACGTACGTTAGCCTTCATGCATAACGTACGTAAGTCTCTTAGCGTACGCTACCCAGATGTCTTTAGCATATGCTATCATCACTGATAGTTAACTGTCCTGATTCTGACCTCGATTATGTACGTTACACCATCAGTTTACGCACGTAAGTAACACACATTAGCGTACGCTAGACACAATCCTTAGCGTACGTTAACAATCGTTGACTTCAAAAGTGTCCAGGTTCATCCGCAGGAATCTTATCCGGACCCATGTCTGGCTGGCGCATGTGCTAGCCGTCCAGCTCAATTATTGGCTGATTAACGTACGCTATGCTACATTCATAGCGTACGCTATCTCTGGCGGATAACGTACGTTAAGCTTCCTCCTTAGCGTATGTTATCACGTATTTGCATGGGGAAATTTACATGTTGCCATACTCATGTACAAGGATACAAATACTAGAAATATCATACTTCAATTATTGATATCATAATTCCGAATAATACAGGGTTCAAATACAGATGAAATAATCAATAATTAATCCGGATATTACAGTAGTCAGGCTGTAAGATGTTTTACTTGGAAAAAGTAAAACACATCCGACATGCCTGATTAAAGAATGCTTTAAACCGTTGTGAGATGAACATTATTTATTCATAAAGTATTCACGGTTAAAGCAGCATTTATTGCTGATAGGACATTATTTAATACAGCCAGAGTAAGACAAGTCTGAACACGCTGAAGAGCAATTAATGCAAAGTCAAAAAGAATGTTTGAAGTATTAAATGCGATATGCTTTAATTTAAATATTCAGCAAGCCGCCAATCAGAGACATCAACATCTCACCTACCTGCAACAACTACATTTATAACGTGCATCTTCCAAAGGTTATAAATACCCCCAAGCCATAGGACTTAAAGACACAAAGAACATATATCGCAAAAGCTCTGACAAATCACTTTGACATTCTAGTGATTACAACATAGTATATTTCGTGAGCATACAACAAGTATTCAAGTGACGAAATATACAAGTCCTCAACGCGAACAACACAGCATACAACAAACGTATATCAAAGATCAAGCTGCTGTTCAGAGATTCTACCTTTACAGTTGAGATAAACATCAGCCCTGTGTGGACTGTAGATCCTTGCGTATTCCGACCTGTGTGGAAAGAATGGCATTGTAGAAGCTTCAAACCGTGTGTGAAGAATCGATTCAGGAAAAAGCTCAAGCCAATCTGTATGAACGGCAGAAAGCTTCAGTCCCTGTATCAATCTGTGTGAACGATACAGAGATAAGGTTAGTCATAGTCACGTAGTTGTGTACGTAGTGATTATAATAAAATAATTACTCATGTGTGGAAGACCAGTGGACGTAGAGGGATTTACCTCGAACCATTTTAAATTGTGTATTATTTACCTTATGTCTTTATTATTTTCATAATTGTAATTTACACAAGTATACAATGCCAAAATCCTACACGCACTAAGCAAACAGGAGAATGTCTAGTTGCTGTATTTACAACAACTCACACCTAAACTTCCACTACGCAAACTCACTTTAGAAAACCATATAGCTTGTAATACTATCTCTTTCCAAGCTATTTATTGTATACTTAGTGGCCAACAAGTGATATCAGAGCTGTTGATTCTAAAAAGAATCAGTCGAATTTTTAACTGAATCAGATCCAGAAATCATTTATTTTTGAAACAGTCTTATCTTTCCTATTTTCTCTTATAGATACCTCAATGATAAACAAGGTTTCTATGTTTTCGATTAACGAGTTTGATGACTGTAGAATTAGGATGGAAGCCCATCTTGCTGCCATGCACGAGGAGATGATATTTGTCATCCAAGAAGTTCCAATAAAGATAAGGAAGGTTAATTCTGCCGCAAGGATAGAAGGACAACCTTATGCTGAAATGCTCGAGAAGGAGCGCGAGCAATGGATAGCTGACGATCGCAAGTGTGCGAATCTCGATAATGTTGCTAAGAATGCACTGTTTGTCACTCTCGACAAAGACACATTCTCGAAGGTAAAAAGTTGTAAGACAGCTAAGGAAATCTGGGACAAACTCAAGATGATTTGCGAGGGAACTGAGCTCTCAAAAGAAAATAAAATTTCAAAACTTACATAGCAATTTGAAACCTTTGAAATGAAATATTCCGAAACGCTTGAGGAGCTTGACCTCAGATTCACTGGCATTGTCGGTGAACTTGAAGCATTGGGTAAAGTGTATACCCAAAAGGAGAAAAACTTGAAAATCTTTAGATCACTCCCTGCCCGATGGGACATTAAGACTACAACTATGCGTGTGTCATGTAATCTTAATGATATTTCTACTTTTGACCTATTCTCTGATCTCAAAGCTTTCGAGTACGATATTGACAAGAGAAAGAAGGCCGAAGAGTCACCTGCTAAGACTACAAGACTGCCGTCAGATTCGACAGAGACACACTCGAACCTAGCACATCCAAGTCCGCCCACAAGACTACTGACAGTGATGATGATATCCTATCACAAGATGAAATGGCCCTTCTTATGTATAAATTCAAAAAGTTCATCAAACAATCTGGAAAGACTCCCTTCAGGCCGAAGCCTCTTCACAAGGTAAGTTCTGAATCTCCTCCTTCTGGTGATTCTAATTTGTGCTACAACTGTAGGAAACCCGGGCACTATGCAAATAAGTGCCCGCACCCGAAAGTGCAAAAGTTGCCGGAAGCTGAGCAATAAGAAAAGGATGAAAGAAGACGTGTCTGGAAAAACAAGCTCAAGGCCCTGATTGGTGAATCAGAAGCCTCGCCCGCATCAACCAAAACAGAGGAGTGCCTTCAGGCAGTCACTCACAGTGACTAGATCGATGATGAGATCGAAGATAAAGCCTATATGTGCTTTATGGCCAAAGAAATACAGGACGACAAAGACAGCGATGATGAGGTGAGCTCAACATCGACTACTCCTGTAAATGCATCTCATAATTTTGAAAACATGATGAATGAATTCAAAAACATTCAAAAGGCCCATGAGACTTTTAAATGAAAAAACATACAACTCCAACTTTCAAACTTAGAGCTGAAAGAAAAAAATGACTTGCTGAAAAATAACTACGAAAATATGTCTATTGATTGCGAAAACATCAAGGTCACATTTGAAAAACTCATGGAAAGCAATCATCAACTTGCTAAATATCTAAATAAGACTAAGTCTTTTAATGAAAGCAAGACAAATGATTATGCTTTGCTCGAAGCCAAAGTAAAATCTCTCAAAAAGAGAGAAGGAGAATTAGAGACCATCTTGAAATCATTCAAGAAATCCTCTAAACGGATGGAAGAAATTCTAAGCACCGGGCAACATGCTCATGATAAAAGTGGCTTAGGACATAACTCATTCTCCAACAAAGGGAAAACTAGTACGATGTTCGTCAGGGGTGTGGAACCTATTCATGTGAAGAGACCCCGAGTCCCGTAAAGGTAACAGTTGCCCCACATACAACAAAGGCTGCCATTCCGCCACCAATGTCATTTCATCGACAGCAGAAACCTCAGCCTCAAATACCTGTAAGACGTAACCAACATCATGCTCCCCGAGCATATCAAAAGCGTCAACAACCATTCAGAAAGAAGGCTGTATCTAAATAACAAAGGCCTGCACAACAGTACAAAGCGCCCAAATATTGGATACAGGAGCCCCGGTATCCATCCAGAAAACAGGTCGCCGCACAGTATAATCAACAGCTCTGGGAATCCAACTTGAGACCAAGGAGGCAAGTTGTAAGTCCTAAGAAAATGGATCCACCTCCGAGACGGCAATCGTATTGGAATAATAACCCTCGATTTACATGCATAATAATCAAGGTTACAGCGACTACGCACCTGCCGTACGTAGACATCACAAATCTGGACCAAAAGTAACCTACAGTAAACCAATTGCTGTTAGGAAAATTTGGGTAGCAAAAGGCACTAACATTCATGGACCCAATAATCAAAGAGGAACTAAATCTACTTAAATGACATCTAGTACTTTGACAGCTGATGTTCTCGGCACATGACAGGAGATATCAGTAAGCTGTCAGACTATGTAGAAGGCCGCGGTCCAAAAGTGCGCTTTGGTGACAAGTCCAAAGGAAGAATAAGAGGAGGGGAACCCTACTTGTAGTAAAGTTCAAAGTCACCGACGTAGCTTATGTTGAAGGCTTACAGTACAATCTCCTTAGTATTAGCCAGTTCTGTGACAAACAGTTCTCGGTTAAATTCTATATAGATCACTGTAGAATGAAGAACATCTTGACCAAAGAAGTTTTTCTCATAGGAAGAAGGTCAGGTAATATGTATTTTGCTGACTGGAAGCCTACGAGCTCCACCATTCCTTGTTTTGTTTCCAAAGGCACTGCAGATCAAAGCTGGTTATGGCATAGGAGGATGTCATACAACAACTTCAAAACGATCAACAAACTCGCCAGATAGGGAATGGTTAGAGGCTTGCCCGATGTGTCATTCTAAAAAGACAGCATCTGTGGACCTGTCAGAAAGGCAAACAAGTCAAAACCACCCTGAAAGGCAAATCATACTTATCCACTCACAGAGTTCTGGATATGCTACATTTGGACCTCTATGGCCCTGTAGCATAATCGAATCCAATAAATAGAGAATAAAGAACAAACACTATTAATATAGACATGCAAGAATGATAAAATATAGAAAAACACTATGAAAATATGTGTAAAATTGAGTGCAAACAAAAACTCTCAAACTTAAATATTGATAGTCTCGAGCAATGCGCTTTAAAACAAAAGCTTCTGGAACAACTCAACTCTGATCTTCCTTAAGTGAACTCCATAATGCCATCTGTCGGGGAGAAAGATGGAATGTAGATTCAACAGTCTGGGTAACCCGATCGAAATATATATCTGCAAATTTCTTCATAAGTTTGGGGGCAGCGACCAACCACAAGAACACACTCTAGCTTCAAGAATAACTCCAAACTTCCTGACCAGCAGCTACAATACCAGAACTATGGAGAAGCTTAGTTTGTAGGCTAACAGATTGAAGTCTAGAAGCAAGGAAGGCATAGCTCAAGACGTCACCTGCAGAATATACACCGAGCCCCCCAAAAGCAAAGGGTAGGGTGGCGAGTCTCCACTGCCAATCACCAAAACCGGGCCCAGAAGCAGTGACAATGCGCTACAAAGAAGAACGAAGTGCCGCATCAAAAGAAACCTGAGCACACTCAAAGATCCGAGGGGAACATGTGCGCATATAAAAATACAACTTGGAAATACCAGCACATGTACGGAGTAGCAACAACTCGCATTGAGGGTCATTAAGACCCATAAATTACTCTAACCCTAATTTTTATACAGTATAAATACACAAGACCTTACTGTACAAAAATATTATTCCTCCTCCTGTTGATCGATTCAAGCATCAACTTTCAATACTCTACAAAATTTCATCTTCTCCAGCAAGGGTAAGAATTCCAGATTTGATTTTATTCTCATTCTGCAAATTATAGTCTGTTGTTATTCTGTATGTTTTCACCTAAAGCACTCGAACCAGAAATCAACTTCAAACACCCTCAACCCAGTTCACCCAACATGAATCAACAACCCAAACACTATAAACCCTACTACATCAGCCCGACTTCAAATTCTGGCCCGTCTCTATTTTTTTTACCAAGCAAGAATCAAATTCAGGAACCAGAATCCTGATTACATTCGCTCGACTTCAAACCCATAATCAATTTCCACGGCCTGATTCCGGCAATCCAGGGCCGCGGCCGAACCCAAACATCATGGTCCAAGTAATTAGACCACATAAACCAAATAGAAAACAACAAACCTAAACCGAATCTGTTGGAGCCAGATCGGAATATGCGTCGTGTTGCGGAAGCGTAAAATAAATGTGCGGAAATTAAACGACACGCGAATTTATAGAGATTCGGCTATAAACGAGCCTAATTCCTCTCTCGGTATCTTTTTCTATAGGTTGAAGATAAAAACCTTTGCACCTCTCTTATATCGTTCGATGGATATGCATTAGAATCACGTCTTCTATTGGTTCGTGATAAACCACTCGTACTTGTCTTTGTGTCGGTCCAAGTTAAACCATTTTCCTTTTCTATTGGACAAGGTATCAACCACTCTAGCTTTCTATGGGTACTAGATAAACCTCATGAAGATATCGATTGCGATTCTAATAATGTCGGATCCTTGATCCTAATAACGCTTAATCCAATCGTATCTTTTCTTTTACCTCTGTGTATGTGTTGAATATATAAACACTCAAACTAACAATATAAGCTCAATATCATAACAACAATATAAGTATATCAATCTCTGATCAATAAATGTTTTACTTGAAGTTGTTGTAGTGAAACAATACCATAGGAATGGTATTTATAGGCATCTTCATCAAACTAGCCGTTAGCTCCCTCTGCCTTCATTACGTACGCTAAGTCCTCCATGTTACGTGTGTTAGCCATTTTACGTATGTTAAGATATATATGTTACGTACGTTAACATCACACAGTTTAAGTCCAGTAGCATCTGACTCTTTCCTTACGTACGTTATCAACTCCGGTATTACGTACGTTAACGATACATCATTGATGACGTCATATATCTGTTGCCGCATTTTTTACTTTGACACGTCCAAAGTTTTTCTGGGTTGAACTCTCAAACATCACATTACGTACGTTATTTACTGAACATTACGTACGTTATTGTCATTCTTTTACGTACACTAAGTTATACTTTTTACGTACGTTAAGCATGCATTTTCCAGCTTTTTGCACTTCGTTTCCTTCGATGCTTTGCTTCGTCTTTTTGTTGTTTTGTTTTGCGTAACAACTTTAATCATCAAAACACTATTAAGCATGTGTGTAACAAAATGTACCAACGGAATCAAACTCAGATCTGACTTACCTTTCATCTGAGTTCGTCCGATTCAAATAGCCCTTAACCAAAACTGGTCCAGAATCGGAAACACAGTTCCTGATTCGAACTCGCCACCATGGCAACCCTTCTTCGCCGCGCCGCCACTAAAGGACAAGGTCTGAAGCCCCGTTGTTTCGCATCGCCGACTTCCCCTTTTCTTCTCATCTCCGTCTACCATTCTGAGCAGTGTGTAAGTTTCTGTGTTTGTGTGTACCGAACCAAGTGTGTGTGTGTTTCTGCAATTTTATTTCCGGCCGAGCTTGAGAGAGAGAAGGTGTTAGAGAGAGAGAGTAGAGGACAGAGAGAGTCGAGAGGAAGAGAAGTGAGAAATGAGGGATGAGTGCGGGCCGATGGGTATGGAAGGATTTTTATACCCTTTAGTTTTTAGGTTTATTCAATTTAACCCCCAGATTTCTAGACTTCTCCAATCTAGCCCCAACCCTTTTTCCAGTCATTCAGTTTAGCCCTCATTTTTCAGTAACCTTTCAATTTTACCCGAGTCAGTTTCCAATTTCTTCAAATTGACCCCAGACAGATTTTTATATCTTCACATCAGTCCTATTTTGACCCAAACATTAATAATGTTAACTCTAAAATTAATATTAATAATTAGTCCGATTTTATGCATATATTTTTATTTCCAGTCATTATATCATAATATTTTATAATGATTAAATTATTATTATATGTAGACATTAACAATGATTTACGGGCTTAGGACTGTGAGTCGAGCATCTTCATATTCAAGTTTAAGCAGCATCATATTATTCAGGTGGGAATTTTCACTATCACTTTAATTGATTTAATTGGATTGTATATGTGATATTCTATTCATGTTTAAAATTGACGATACATGTTGTAAATCAGGCTCACCTGTGTACGTGTAAAGAGGCCATCTTTATGTTGTGTGGGGACACATGCACTGTAACACCCCCGATATATTTAGGAATATTATAGCGCCGTAAATCATTTACATAATAATTTACAAGGCTGAAGAAATGAAAAGACAATAACAGATAACAAATACCAATATATGAAAGTAACTGAAATAAAATACAACAGTTCTGGGCCAATACTGAAAATACAAATGTCTAATATACATAACCAAATCCAACATCACAAATGACGACGTACTCGAGTACTTACTAAAACAACACAAACATCGGATAATTAAACCCCGTCGGACAATCACTCTGCACCCTCATCGTCATGCAGCTCCAGTGGTTGTTTTCCTGCTCTCTTGGATCCTGAACATAAACCAATGTTCACCCCCGAAGGGGTTAGCACAACGATGCTAGTACAAGTACCACAACATAATATTCAACGTCTCATGAAGAACAATACTAACATAAATGACAAAATACTAACGAGTCTCTTCGTACGAGAAACTCATAAATATCATACACAAATGATAATCACAACATGACATCACAACATAGACATGGTAATTCCGATGATCCAGCGTTCACTGCCTAGATCCCACGATGATCCCGTCAGACCAACACAAGGTGGAAAAACCTATCCGATGATCCAGCGCACGCTAGTATAGATCCCCCGATGATCCCGTCGGACCAACATGAGGTGGACATACAACAACGACATATATGCACGACAATATGTATAACATCAATACGTAAAACAATTAAAGTACTTGCCTCGAATTGATGACAAGAATAAAACTTCGACAAATATCAATACACTCAAAGGTCGCCCCTTCGATCAATCACGTAGTAAGATTCGGACCTAAAACAGAAAAAATAATATAGAGTTCATATTACATCGTGTAATTAACGTACGAACATCTAACAATCCAACTACGGCCGAAAGTTCAACAAAACGTATCCTATCTGATCGACATAACATACATAACGTACCCAACGAAGCGTATGTTAAGCCTGCTCATTAGTGTACGTAAGCTATGAAGTCTAGCGTACGTTGATCATGCATTTGACAGTTTCTTCTTTGATCATACGACAGCATTTCCTGATGGTATAATGTACATAATGCTCAGTGTTTAACGTACATTATCCTCATACATATTATACTCATGCAAACTTGAATGATCTTACGGTTTAAGACATCTTCGATTTCAAGGATAAACGTAACATCACAACGTTATACTCAATCTTGAATACAACTTCTCTTTCATAGTTCGGTTAATCCGAGGTTGATACACTTGTTACCAAAATCATCAATACATTCAAACTTCATCATGAAGATTATTTAACCAATCTAACTTATAAGAAATGATACAACCTTCGATGATCCTTTTCTTAAGTCAATTTAGCAAAAAGTGATATCACTACCAAGTCTACGATCATTATGGCAACACCATTCAATACGGATTATCAATCTCAGAACACTACTCTTATTGTTTGTCATAACAAGATTCCAATTATAATGTTCTCAATAATGGTAACTTAAGCATAATCATCTCAACTTCATAAAAATGATGTTGGTTGAATAAATCATCTATGGAACTTAATATCCTTGGTAGCATGATCATAACATCCTTAAGAACACGAATCCAAGGTTGGAGATAGCATAACATACCTTAAGATGAAGAAAATGCTGAGACAATAGGTAGAATCTAACTCCGGTTGCTTGTGTGCCAATCCAAGATGTTTCTCAACTTTAATGATCAAGTATAAGTGATATCCAATCTTCAATGATCAGTAGAGATTGTCTATGGGTGTTTTAGATGGTTGGTAACTCTCTGGAGATGGAGTAAGTTGAAGGCCAAGTGAAAGAAATGAAATGAAATGAAATGGTGTGATGTCCCTTTTATAATTTTTCTGACTTTACGTACGTTAGACTTCATGCATAACGTACGTAATCCTCTTAGCATACGCTATCTGTTATGCTTAGCGTATGTTAATGTTCAGTAATAGCTTTCTGTTCCGTTCCTGTACACACTTATGTACGCTACCTCATCCAAGTTACGTATGTAATCGATTAGAATTAGCGTATGCTATACACATCACTTCGCGTACAGTGACTCCCGTTGATCCCAAAACTGTCCAGGTTCATCCGTGAGAATCTTATCCAGACCCATCGACCAGCTGGCTCATGTGCTAGATGCCTTGCTCCATTATTGGCTGCCTTACTTACGCTACACTTCATTCGTAGCGTATGCTAACCTTGGCATATAACGTACGTTAAGCTCTCTTCTTAGCGTACGTTATCACGTAATTGCATGTGAAAATTTACATGTTGATATTATCATGCACATGGATATGAATACGAGAAAGGTCATACTTCGATTATTGATATCGCAAATTCGAATAATACATGGTTCAATTACACACGAAATACTCAATAATTTATCTGGATATTACATATTCTCCTTCTAAAAAGGAGTTTCATCCCGAAACTCAGGACGCAAATAACTCTGGGTATCTGGATTTCATATTATCCTCTATCTCCCAAGTGGCTTGTTCCACTCTGTGGCGCGACCACTGAACCTTAACCAAAGCGATTGGTTTATTTCTCAATTGTTTAACTCGACTTTCGAGTATCTTGATCGGTCTCTCTTCAAACTTACCATCCTTAGCGACTTCAATTTCGCCGAAATCAGTTACATGACTGGGATCTAGTATGTATTTCCATAACTGAGACACGTGGAACACATTATAAACGTGACTCAGCGATGGCGGTAATGCCAACTTGTACGCTAATTCTCCAACTCTTTCAAGAATCTCAAACGATCCGATGTATCTCGGATTCAAGTTCCCCTTCTTTCCAAAACGAAAAATTCCCCGAGTAGGAGAAACCTTTAAAAGCACGTGATCTCCAATATCGAACTCTAACGGGCGATGACGCAAGTCTGCATAAGATTTCTGTTGACTCTGGGTGGAGCTATCTTCTCTCACGTTTGTACGATCAACTCCGGTTCCATCCCGATCAAGTCTGATGAATCATCCAAACTCAGGGGCGATCTTCACCTCCTCCCATATAATGCTTCGAAAGGTGCCATCTTGATGGAAGCATGCTAACTATTGTTTTAAGTGAATTCAATTAGTGGTATATGAACTTCCCACTCAGTCGACCAATATAAGGCACAAGCTCTCAGCATGTCTTCCACTATTTGAATAATCCTCTCGGACTGTCCGTCTGTCTGCGGATGATAAGTTGTACTAAAGTTCAGTTCGGTTCCCAAGGCCTTATGAACTGCTTTCCAAAAATGAGATACAAAGCGACCGTCTCGGTAAGAAATAATGGTATTCGTCGCACAATGTAATCAGACTATCTCTGCAATAAACACTCGTGCCAACTTGTCTGGTCCCCAAGTGTCCTTTATACCCAGAAAATGAGCTGATTTGGTTAAATGATCAACTATCACCCAAATCATATTCATTCCTGTCCTGGTCTTCGGCATATTAGTGATAAAGTCTATCGATATGTCCTCCCACTTCTATTCAAGAATCAGGATCGGCGTCAGCATTCCGGCAGGTCGTTGATGCTCGATCTTAACCTGCTAACAAATCAAACATTTCGAGACATAATCTGCTACGCCTTTCTTCATCATACCCCACCAGAAATTCTGCTTCAGATCCTTATACATCTTACTGGTGCCCGGGTGGATAGAATAGGGCGTGCTATGAGCTTTCTTCATGATTGTCTCATTCAATACATCGATATCGGGAACACAAAGTCGGCTCTGGAATCTCAAAACTCCATCATCATGAATTACAAATCCTGGGGCTTTTCCCTTGCTCACTTCATCGCGTAACCAAATCATCAGAGGATCATCTAATTGCTTAGATTTGATTTCTTCGGTTAATGATGAAGTTAATTCCATCACACACAGTTGTCCCTGGACTCTTTGCAACCATACTTAAATTCCTTCACAAATCAATTCCCATTGAATGTTGGTCTGGAAAGTGAAAGTCTCCAGCATTCGAATAGAAACAGGCTTTCGGCTTAGTGCATCGGCCACCACATTTGCTTTACCTATATGATAAAGAATTTCCAAGTCGTAGTCCTTAATCAATTCCAGCCATCTCTTCTGCCGCATGTTCAACTCTTTCTAACTGGAGATGTATTTGAGACTCTTATGATCCGTGAAGATCTGGCAGTGAGTCCCGTACAAATAATGTCTCCAAATTTTCAAGGCGAAAACCACAGCTGTCAACTCCATATTGTGTGTTGGATAATTTACTTCATAGGGCTTCAACTGTTGTGATGCATAGGAGATCACCTTCTCATTTTGCATCAGTACACAACCAAGACCTTAGTTTGAAGTGTCACTGTAAACTATGAATCCTCCAGTTTTCTATGGTAGTGCTAAAATTGGTGTTGTTGTCAATCTCTTCTTCAATTCATCAAAACTGGTCTAGCACATCTCGTTCCACTTAAAATTTTGGGTCTTCTGTAGTAATCGAGTAAGTGGGCGGGAAATTTTGGAAAACCCTTCCACAAACCGACGATAATACCCAGCAAGTCCTAAGAAACCCCTGAATTCCTTCACGTTCTTAGGAGACTTCCAATCCATAACTGCTTCGATTTTCTGGGGATCTACTCGGACTGCTTCTGCTGATACCACATGACTGAGGAACATTACTTCCTTTAGCTAGAATTCACACTTAGAAAGTTTGGTAAACAATTGTTCGCTTCTCAAGAGGTCCAAAACGATCCGTAAGTGTTGCGCATGCTCTTCCGGGCTCTTAGAATAAACCAGAATGTCCTCAATAAACACAACCACGAACTTGTCCAAATACTCTATGAACACTCGATTCATCAATTGCATAAACACGGCAGGTGCATTAGTGAGACCAAACGGCATCACTACAAACTCATAATGTCCGCAGCGAGTTCTAAATGCTGACTTTGGAACATCAGATTCCCTAATCCTCAACTAATGATATCCCGATCTCAGATCGATCTTAGAAAATACTTTTGCTCCTTGAAACTGGTCAAACAAATCATCAATCAGTGGTAACAGATACTTGTTTTTGATCGTCATCTTGTTCAGTTCTCGACTGTCAATACACAATCGAAGCGATCCATCTTTCTTCCGGACAAAAAGAACTAGTGCACCCCAAGGCTAAACGCTTGGCTGAATATAGCCTTTGTCCAGTAACTCTTCCTGTTGCTTCTTCAATTCGTACATCTCAGTAGGTGCCATACGATACATCGCCTTAGAAATTGGTGTAGCTCCTGGTTCTAGCTCGATGGTGAATTCTATATCTCGTCATGGAGGTAGTCCAGGCAATTCGTCAGGAAACACATCCGGAAGTTCGTTCACAATAGGAATGGATGAAAGTTCTACTTTTTCGTCTTCCTTCTTCATTGCGTAACACCAGTATCCAGTACAGCCCTGTTTTAGCAGTTTGATAGCTTTCATCACTTTGATCATCTTTCCTGAGCTTCCTGGTCTCCATCCCTCGAACAATATTTCGGAACCATCTTTAGCTGTCATCG
This sequence comes from Orobanche coerulescens, assembly GCA_033398695.1. Taxonomy (NCBI): domain Eukaryota; kingdom Viridiplantae; phylum Streptophyta; class Magnoliopsida; order Lamiales; family Orobanchaceae; genus Orobanche; species Orobanche coerulescens. The sequence goes on along the minus strand of CM065801.1, from coordinate 100,554,084 downwards.
AGATATTCCTCTTTCGGTAGTTTACAATAGCTCCATATCGATTAAGACAATCATCTCCGAGAATCAGGTCGTCTCCTTGCATTTCTATCACAATCAGATTTAAGGGCCAATCTCTACCTCTAATTGATATGGGAAAATCTCTATTTCTAAGTTTCCCACAATTCTCTCTCCACTCGGTAAACCCACAACATAAGTCTCACAATTATGAAAACCATAAATGTTCAAACGATTTACACAAGACAAAGATATAAATGAATGTGTAGCCCCTGTATCGAATAAAACGCTAACTGGTTGTGAAAGAACCTGAACGGTACCTGATGCGACAGCAGCATCCTGATCGTCTGCCCTCCTCATTTCATACAGGCGTGGAGGAACGGATCCGACACTTGATGTCCCCTTTCGGTCGAACTGTCCTCTGCCTCGTCTATCACCAAAACTCTGGGGTAGCTGGACACTCTGCTGCGTCTGATGAACACTCGCTTCTTTCTGAGCTGGATGTGATGTACGAGCTCAAAAATATTTTGTAGCCTCCTCACAGAACACCGCATGATGTCCCTCTCGACCATAATCATAACACGTCACGGTGGGAAGGGAGTAATTTCGTCGATAGTGTCCCGTTTGACCACAGTTAAAGCACTTCCTTGTTACATCCGTCGTGGCTGATACTGCTCCGAAATTCTTTCCGCTCTTGGATGGGTGCGGAGGTTTCTTGAGTGAATGGAAAGATGATTGGGCCTTGCGGGGCCCACTGCTCTCGTGTTCTGTGAAATTGCCAGACACTTTATGTTTCTTGGATTCGGCGAACTTTTTTATCGCTGCTTCCTTAATCTCATATGCCAATGCTTTATCCTGATACTGACGGAGAGTGGTACATTCAAAACCAGACATGCACTGTATCTCCGGTTTCATCCTCATATCGAAATGGATTATCATTTCCGTATCTGTTCTGACCAGGTGTCGAACAAATGCCATCTGCTGATTAAACGTTTTAATCATCTGGGATACTGACACGTCTGACGGCTGTGTGGAGAAAAATTATCGAACTTTAGCTTCCCTCAACAGGCGGGGACAGTACTGAGCTTCCATCATCAATTTAAATTCTCTCCAGTCGGCATCATGATCTGTAGGCCGGATGGCTTCCCACCACTCGGACGCTTCACCCGTCAGAAAGTAATGGGCTATGGTAACTCTCCTATTGCAGGCGCTTAATCCGTACGAACACTTTCTCCAGCTCTCTAAGCCAATGATCCCACGTCAGCGTCTCCGATAAACCGTCAAACTATGGTGGATGCATTTTCGCCATTTCCTGGAGCCATCAATCTCCTCGATTTCCCAAGTTTGGGATGTCTTGTTGTCTCTCTCCCTGTTGCAATCCTACTGCCACCTGCATCCGGTCCACAACCCGAGCAAACTGAGTCATCTGGTTGACCACCTGACAAAGGATTTCGGGAACAACAGGTTCTGGTTCATTGTTAATACATTCTTGTGGCTCGCCTGAGCTGTGGATGGACAGATTAGAAGGTGAAGCTTCTCTTTCAGCATTCCTACGTCCGCGTCCGCGACCGTGGCCACGTCCACATCCACGTCCTCCTCTCAACATAATGTAAGCATAAATACTCAATATACAGGAAACAATATCGTTCTAATATTCAAGTATAAAGAGGTATAACATGTAAAGGACGAGATAGAGTTTAGGAACTTACAACCACCGCTCGCACAAATACGTAGGAAGTACAGTGATGTTATTCACAACCGGTTGCCTCAAAAGAGATATACGACCCCTATTTTAACCCAACGGCCAAGATATCCATAATCTTAGCTCTAATACCATATTCTGTAACACCCCCGATATATTCAGGAATATTACAGCGCCGTAAATCCTTTACATAAGAATTTACAAGGATGAAGAAATGAAAAGACAATAACAGATAACAGATACTAATATATGAAAGTAACTGAAATAAAATACAATAGTTCTGGGACAATACTGAAAATACAAACGTCCAATGAATAATATTAATACATAACCATATCCAACATCACAAATTATGATGTACTCAAGTACTTATTAAAACAACATAAACATCAGACAATTAAACCCGGTCGGAACATCACTCTGCACCCTCGTTGTCATGCAGCTCCAGTGGTTGTTTTCTTGCTCTCCTGGATCCTGAACATAAACAAAGGTTCCCCCCGAAGGGGTTATCACAAAGATGCTAGTACAAGTACCACAACATATTATTGAATGTCTCACGAAGAACAATACTAACATAAATGACAAAATACTAACGAGTCTATTCCTACGAGAAACTCATAAATATCATACACAAATGATAATCACAACATGACATCACAACATACACATGGTAATTCCGACGATCCAGCATTCACTGCCTAGATCCCACGATGATCCCGTCAGACCAACACGAGGTGGAAACACCTGTCCGATGATCCAGCGCACGCTAGCATAGATCCCTCGATGATCCCATCGGACCAACATGAGGTGGACATACAAAAAAGACATATATTCACGACAATATGTATAACATCAATACGTAAAACAATTAAAGTACTTGCCTCGAATTGATGACAAGAATAAAACTTCGATGAATATCAATACACTCGAAGGTCGCCCCTTCGATCAATCACGTAGTAAGATTCGGACCTAAAACAGAAGAAATAATATAGAGTTCATCTTACAACGTACCCAACATAGCGTACGTTAAGCCTGCTCGTTAGCGTATGTAAGCTATGAAGTCTAGCGTACGCTAATCATGTATTTGATAGTTTCTTCTCTGATCAGACGACTGCCTTTCCCGATGGTATAACATATGTAACGCTCAGTGTTTAACGTACGTTATCCTCATACATATTATACTCATGCAAACTTGAATGATCTTACGGTTTAAGACATCTTCGATTTCAAAGATAAATGTAACATCACAACGTTATACTCAATCTTGATTACAACTTCTCTTTCGTAGTTCGGTTAATATGAGGTTGCTACACTTGTTACCAAAATCATCAATACATTCAAACTTCATCATGAAGATTATTTAACCAATCCAACTTATAAGAAATGATATAACCTTCAATGATCCTTTTCTTAAGTCCGTTTAGCAAAAAGTGATATCACTACCAAGTCTTCGATCATTATGGCAACACCATTCAATACGGATTATCAATCTCAGAACACTATTCTTATTGTTTGCCATAACAAGATTCCAATTATAATGTTCTCAATAATGGTAACTTAAGCATAATCATCTCAACATCCTAAACATGATGTTGGTTGAATAAATCATCTATGGAACTTAATATCCTTGGTAGCATGATCATAACATCCTTAAGAACACAAATCCAATGTTGGAGATAGCATAACATACCTTAAGATGAAGACAATGCTGAGACAATAGGTAGAATCCAACTCCGGTTGCTTGTGTGCCAATCCAAGATGTTTCTCAATTCAATGATCAAGTATAAGTGATATCCAATCTTCAATGATCAAGTAGAGATGGTCTATGGTTGTTTTAGGTGGTTGGGAAGTCTCTGGAGATGGAGTAAGTTGAAGGCCAAGTGAAAGAAATAAAATAAAATGAAATGGTGTGATGTCCCTTTTATAATTTTTCTGACTTTACGTACGTTAGCCTTCATGCATAATGTATGTAATCCTCTTAGCATACGCTGTCTGTTATCCTTAGCGTACGTTAACGTTCAATAATAGCTTTCTGTCCCGTTCCTGTACACACTTACGTACGCTACCTCATCCGAGTTATGTACGTAATCGATTAGAACTAGCGTATGCTATACACATCACTTAGTGCACGCTAACTCCCGTTGACCCCAAAACTGTCCAGGTTCATCCGCGGGAATTTTATACGGACCCATCGACCAGCTGGCTCATGTGCTAGCCGCCTTGCTCCATTATTGGCTGCCTTACGTACGCTACGCTTCATTCGTAGCGTACACTAACCTTGGCATATAACGTACGTTAAGCTCTCTTCTTAGCGTACGTTATCACGTAATTATATGTGGAAATTTATATGTTGATATATTATCATGCACATGGATACGAATACGAGAAAGGTCATACTTCGATTATTGATATCGCAAATTCGAATAATACAGGGTTCAATTACAGATGAAATACTCAATAATTTATCCGGATATTACATGCACAACCTCAATATTCACATGCGTGCTCTATTTATGTTATATGTGGTATTGTGTGTATGTATTCATGTTGAGGAAAATATTATTCATAGAATAATCATCTAAATGCTTTCCATGAGATTATATGTTACTGTGATATGTGTGATTTCCACGAGCTGAAGAAAGCTCACCCCCACCTATATTGATCCCGCAGGTTGGCCCGAGCCGGATGGACGAAGGAGCGAGCCGAGAGGGCATATGATGATATTTTATTAAACGATGTTTCTTATGTGACTCATGTTTTTTTTTGAAATATTTATTTGGGAAAAACTCTTGATTAGTAATAATAATTTATAAATTGTCTTCCGCCGCAATTATCACCTCTCATTTATGTCATGTCACTGCCTTAATTAATGGGTATTTATTTTAGTCAGTGTAGCGACTTGACTTTGTAGGCAAGAATTTTAATATTCTCAAAGGAATTTATTTTTCGTCAAAATTTACCTTTTTACTTATTTTTCCCAATAATTATCCCTAGAAAGTCGGGGCATTACATAGTGGTATCAGAGCGGGTTTTACCTTTCTATAGACTCCCTAAAATATAAAAGTATCATATGCTCTCAGCTTCGCCATTTCGTCACTCCGTCCAAGGTACCAAATTTCAATCATTATTCATGCATATATCATTTCATTTTATTTATATGATTGTATATGTATGTACGAATGGTTAGAATGACCAAACCTAGGATGACACCACATAAGAGGATTCCTGCTACATTTGACTCGCGTATTTTGGCACGGAAGGATTGGTGGGACGATCCGAGTTTACCAGAAAATGCACCACACTATATCATCAACAGGCTGAGCAAGTGGTTGCAGTCTGGGAAACAAGGTTCCGTCACGCGATAGCTGAACCACCTAATGGAGAAGTTACCCGATGATTGGGGTTATTGCATCTTCCAGCTCTGGAAAGAGTCCATAAAGAGATCACCAGAAGAGCGAGAGACCGCAGATAATTTCCAGTTGGTAGCTGGGCGTTTATTGGATATGTATGCTCGAGAGGTGATACCAGCTGCAAATTGGAGTTCTGACTCCACGGATGAATAAGACCCAGAAGAGGATCCCGAAGAAGACCTTGAGGAGGATCCTGAAGAAGACCCAGAGGAAGATCCAGAGAAAGTTCCCGATGAGAGCTCAAGGGTAGACCTCGCAGAGAATATGAAGGATGTTTTGATGGCAGACATTGAGTCTGATGATGACGTTACTTCATGGATTGATCCGCGACCCCCTATTCCCGTTATAGAGATTATTAGCAGTGTTGATGAGGAGTAGCCGTAGGCTTAGTTCATTTTATTATATAACTATTATGTTGAGATTTCCAGTGGATGTTTCCAGTTTCATTTCTTTAAAAACATATTATATAATGACTATCAATTATCCTATTGCATTTATATTTTTATGCGTTGTGACTATTATGTGCGTACTACCGGTATCTTCTTATTCTTTATTTCTCGCACTGCGTCGACTAATGGGTTTTGGCAGACTCATGGCTAACCATGGAAGCCGCAATGCTCAACCCACCCAAGATCATCTTTTGGCTGGATTGGCCACATTGCTTCGAGGCGCAACCATTTACCGCATAACAATCCTGAGAAAGCTCAAGCTCAAGTTATCAAATGGTTCAATCATTTCAAGCCGCCCGCATTTCTTGGTCGTGAGGGACCAGCAGCAATAGAAGAGTGGTTGTTGAACCTAAACAGCATCTTCGACTACATAGCATACACAGATGATCAGAAGGTGTCATGTGCCGTGTTCCAGCTCAAGGAGGATGCTAGGACATGGTGGATGGGAGTGTGGAGACTCAAAACCCAAGACGAGAAGGATGTGTTCACTTGGGACCAGTTATGGAAAAGTACTACCCGAGGGCGTACAAAACCAAGATGCAAAAGGAATTCCTCGATCTGACCCAAGGAGGAATGTCGGTCACCCACTATGAGTGCAAGTTCAACCACATGTTCCGTTTTGATCCTCACATGGTCGATATGGATGACATGAAGTCTCAGAAATTTTGAGATGGACTGCGTGACCAGATTCGTCACTACTTGGCGATCATGGGCATCTGACCTATAATGAAGCAGTTGCAAGGGCCGAGGGCATTTCTACCAGTTTGGATGTGAAGAAGGCAAGAGCACCACCAGTCGCAGTAAATTGTAATATTCGGTTGTAAATTCATTCATTATCATTCAGTAATTGTCACTCAGTAATTTTTCACTCATTAATAATCATTCATCATTCACGTTCATTCATTTATATTCATCGTTGGCGTACTTGGAGCCATGTATCAGTTACCGATCGTCATTCAACTCCGTTTGAGAAGCGAGACGATATTATTATCATAATCATTGTGTTTGGTAGTCTTATGTTGGAAGTATCACCTATTGCATGTTATTGGACTTAATTACATTCATACAAGTATTGTATGTCGGATCATTCATCATTGGTAACGAGAAGACGGAGTTGTCGGATTTTGTCATTTCCAACAGTGAGTTACGGCCGTAACTGATCATGCATTATGGCCGTAACATGCATTCGTGGAATTGGTGTCTTTCTGGATGAAGATGTCGTACGGCCGTAAGTCATACTAGTTACGGCCGTAAGCAGGAAGGTACGGCGGTATGATTTGGAGACTACAGCCGTAGCATGCATTCGTTTGTGTCAGAAGATGTTGTCAATGAAGACAACTTACGACCGTAAGTTCGTCAGGATACAGCCGTAACTGTTGTTGTTACGGCCGTAAGGTAGTTCTGGTACGGTCGTAACTCGGACAGTGCGGGCATTATTGTGTTTTCAACGAAGTGTTGTTACAGCCGTATGTAATAGAGATTACGGCCATAAGGCGGTTAACTTGGGAAGTTATGGCCATAAGATGGTAGAGTTACGCTGTAACTCTGTGCAGTATTTAAAGACATGAACGAGATTTTTATGCTCATTTCATCACTTCTTCATTTTGGTTCCGAGAGAGATATTGTGGGAGAGATTTTTCATCATCAAGCACTTGTGTGTTCAGGTTTAATCATCTTTATTCATTTGTGGAGCTTGGGAAGTCGATTAACACAAGTTTCGACGGATCGAAGAGGTTGGATCTTCAAAGGTAATTTTCTCCAAACCTTAGATTTCGATTTTAATGTGGAATATGATGTTTTGGATGTGATAATCATGATATATGAAGAGATATACAAATGATTATGAGTTTGTATGAATATTCATTGGATTATTGAAGGATTATTTCAAGAACACTTTGAATGTTGATTTTGGATTTGGAGGTTTCGATTAGATGTTATTGAAATCTCGAATTGTGTATTTATATTGAGTTAATTTATTGTGTTGAAGATATTTTGTTGGATTGAATCACTCCTTGGAGGTTTGGTATCAATATAATTGAGGTTGGCTGTAAACAATTGAAGATGGGTTACAACGTGTTTTTCATAATGCCCCAATGAATTTGGATTTGTCGTATCGACATTTTGAGTTGGTTGTGATCATGCTTGATTCGTATATTAAGCGGATTGTTGGTAATTGTGTTATTCAAAGTTGTTCGAGCGACCGACATTTCTATTTAGGACGTTTGTTCGAGGAAGGACCTTCTTCACCGGTATTGTGTAAGTTAATTCTTACTCGGTTAAAAGGATTCTCATTCCTTTCATTGTTGTTCATTCATATTCATAATTCATTCATAATGTATTAATCATATTGAGACTTGTAATTATCAAACTAATCATTCAATTCACGAGGAACGACGGTTCCAATCATTTCAGTGAGCTATCATTCATTTCATTATTATTTCATCCCGGTGAGTCATTCTTGACCCTTGTCGTATTGTTATTCATTAATATTCTTCATGGTCACTTTTGTTCTTGTGACCTTCTAGTTTCATATTGCGTGGCCGGGTGGTTATGTGTGGAATTTTTAGTCGGGCACACGATAGTCATGTGATGCGGGTTCACCGACACATTAGACTGTGCACATGGTAACGTGCCTCCGTGAGACTAATTAGGTACAAGTGCGGGTGTTTCCGGACACTCGTCTTGTGCACTTGCACGTCCCATTACGGGCTTACTTTGATGCCCCTCTTCAGCTTAATTTCATAACTACGATATATAATGATTGTGTTTATTAAACTCTTGAGGATTGTTGTTCTGTGTAACTGACCCCGTTGGGGATGTTATTTTTAGGTCATGGCAAGGCAAAAGCACGGGAAGAGCACGTTGACGGCGAGGAGTCCCATTGATACTAGTAGGGGGCCTTAGTCCTTTCAGTCATTCATGTTTTCTTCATTTGTATTTCCGCTGCAGTTTCCGTTTGGATGTTCATTTTATTCAGTGTTGTATATTTCATCTCCATATGAAATATATATGTATTCGGTATTCTTGGGTGTATTGTACTTAAAACTCCTCATCGGAGTAATTGGTAATATAATGTGGTTCGGTACTACAATTATATTATTTAATTTATTAATTTTTCATTCTCCTGGTGGGTCCCATTCGGGGGTCCACGGCACTGTAATAGCCGCCTAGTTTGGGGTGTTACACAAATAACAAGCGCAAGTCGCACGATCAAGGAAGTGGTAGTAAGAAGAATGCTAAGACTGGATTTTCAGGGGCAAAACCCTAGTCCGATAAACCTATATGTGCTACTTGTGGCAAAGGACATAAGGGTACCTGTATGCTTGGTCAGAATCGGTGCTACTTCTACCATGAGGAAGGACACATGGCCTCAGCATGTTCGAAGAAAGGAAAAGGTCCAGGCAAAAGTGTGCAAGGTCAAGGCTAAGGAGGCAAAGCTCGAGTGTATAGCATGGCCAAGGCCGAAGAAGAGACTGAACCCCAAACCATGTCAGGTATGTTGTCAGTTGCAAATATTCCTGCTTTGGTGTTGTTTGATACGGATGCATCTCATTCATTCATCTCTATGAAGCTTTGTACTATGATTGGTTGTAGAAGTAGTAAAGCTCCTAGATCTCAGTTAGTTAGCATGCCTGCGGGGGGACCAGTGTGTGTAGACTCTATAACTAACAATGTGAAGATGGAGATTAACGAACATAGTTTCTTAGGTGACTTGCACATAGTTGAACTCAGTGATTTTGATTTTTTTTGGGTATGGATTGGTTGGACAAACATAGAGCTATAGTTGAATGCTCCGAAAGGAGGGTAACCTTATGTCCGTCTGTTGATATCAAGACCGTATTCGAGGGTGTAAAATACTGTAGCACCCAGAAAGTGATTTCAGCCATGAAAGTTGTGAAGATGTTGAAGAAGCGCAGTTGCCAAGGATTCCTGGTGAATGTGATGGGGAGAACAACTTCGGAGAAGACGGTATCTGATGTACCTATTGTCAAGGAGTATCCAGATGTCTTTCTCGAAGACTTACCGGGAGTTCCGCCGATTCGTCAAGTTGAGTTCTCAATTGATTTAGTGCTAGGAGCGGCACTAATATCGAAAGCCCCCTATAGAATGGCGCCCAAGGAATTACAAGAGCTGAAAGTGAAACTTCAGGAACTGCTTGACTCTGGATTTATCCGGCCGAGTGTTTTGCCATGGGGTGCGCCAGTACTCTTCGTGAAGAAAAATAATGAAAGTTTGAGGATGTGCATAGACTATCGTGGCTTAATCGACTCACGATAAAGAATAAATATCCACTTCCTAGAATAGAGGACCTATTTGATCAACTTGGAGGATTAGGAGTGTTCTCGAAAATAGATTTGAGATCCGGATGTCAGCAACTCAGGATTAAGGATGAGGATATCATGAAGACAACATTTCGAACTCGTTATGGACACTATGAGTTTATAGTGATGCCATTTGGTTTGACTAATGCGCCAGCAGTATTCATGGACCTCATGAACCGTGTATTTCAACATTATTTGATAAGTTTGTCATTGTATTCATAGATGACATACTTATGTATTCAAAGAGCAAGGTTGAACATGAGCAGCATCATCGAACAGTATTGGGAATACTGCGCAAGGAGAAGTTGTATGCGAAGTTCAACAAGTGTGAATTCTGGCTTAACCGAGTTGCATTTTTGGGACATGTGATCACTTCTAGAGGAATCGAGGTTGACCTGGTTAAGGTAGAGGCAGTCAATGATTGGAAAGTACCGAGTAATGCAAATGAAATTCGCAGCTTCTTGGGTTTAGCTGGTTATTATCGGAGATTTATCGAGGGATTTTCGAAGATAGCTGCACCAATGACTAGATTGATTAGGAAGGGAGAAGTTTTCTTATGGAATGAGATGTGCGTAAAGAGTTACCAAGAACTTAAGCAAAGGTTGACTGCAACACCAGTTTTGACCATTCCTGATCCGACGAGAGAATTCGTCATCTACAGTGACGCATCCAAGCAAGGCTTGGGATGTGTATTGATGCAGGAAGGCAATGTAGTTGCCTATGCTTCGAGGCAACTAAAATCGCACGAGATGAACTACCCTACTCATGATTTGTAATTAGCAGCGGTAGTTCATGCCTTGAAGATTTGGAGACATCACCTGTATGGAGGTAAGTGTGAAATTTATACAGACCACAAAGGTCTGAAATATATTTTCACACAAAAGGAATTGAATATGAGGCAACGCAGATGGCTAGAGTTGGTCAAATACTATGATTGTACAATCCATTACCACCTTGGTAAAGCAAACGTAGTTGCTAATGCACTGAGCCGTAAGGTGAGAGGAGACCTAGCTTGTATGTTGACCAAAGAGGAAAGCTTGATCAAGGAATTTGCAAGAATGAACCTTGAGATAGCTACACCATTGAAGCCAGTTGAGTCGTTATTGGCTAATTTTATACAACCTTGAGGAAGCAGATCAAAGAAGGTCAAGGACAAGATGACTGATGTGGAAAATAGCAAACCCAAGCGCACGTTATCGTACAAGTAATAAAGTGAAAAGTAGAGTATCGTTCCCACGAGGACTGTCTAACTAAGTACCACTTTATTTGTCATCTTCAATATTATTTAGACCATCGAATAATTGGTTTGGTTTTGCAAGAAAATAAATAAAATAAGTAAAGGCCGAAAATTGCAGATTAAGGAATAATAAACGCTACGTTCTAAAGAGAGAGTTTGTTGGTTTTAAAAGCGTCTAGGGTCGAGAATCCACCACAGTTATTCATAATTGATTTGCTTGAGTTATAAAGATGATTATTGAGTTGGATGAAAGTCTAGATTATCTAGTTTAATCCCATCGCTCCTCCCGAGGTCTCTAGAATATACCGAGAACTAGCAAATCACTATATTCCTATGTGACTTGTTTCATTCAAGGCCTAAAAAGCACTTATAATCTAATTTTGACTACAATCGCCTTGAGGGTATATTCCTATCCCACGATATTCAATTGGTTTTAATTCCCTATGTCGTTACTTGATTATCCTTTCCCAATTCAAAACAAGTAATTATTTCACTTCATAAATGGCCAGTAAATGAAAAGCATTACGATCAAGAATTAAAACTCAGACAACCACAATAATTTAGAGATATGCCAGGAACAAACAATTCCTCATAAATTACGTTTCATCTCTTCCCCAGAACAAAGGATCTAACCTAACATGCTAGAATTAATCAACAAAATATAGAAATAAGACATGAGTTCATAATATTTAAACACTAAGAGAGAAAATCTGAATTCGTGCTCATCCTTTCCAAGTCCTTGCCGAAGCCTCCGTCGGATTCCTACTTGGATGCCTTGATGATTCATTGAGCACCTCCTCTTTAAAAGTAGGTTTTGTATATCGTATCCTCCCTCCTTGTTTGTGTCTTTGTCTCAGCTTTTATAAATCTCTCATCTTCCCAAATTTCATTTAGAAAATTAGGTTTTGTCTGACTCCAAAACGGCCATAGTCACAGAATCATATTAGGTTTTTCGCCGCTGTGGGCCGCGGCCTGGAGTAAGTGTGTCACGGTCCCAATTACAAAACTGCCCTGTCTGGGCGTAAATTCAATACAGGCCACGGTCCGTAGTAAGTGTGCCGCGGCCCTCAGTACAGATTGTGCCAGCTTGCTGCATGTTGAGTCTGCGACGCGGTTGTAATACCCGTAATTTTGATTTCCGGTAATTTCTTTTTTTCGGCGGAAGTCCGTTTTGACGACTCGCTCATGACCGTTTCGTCATTCTGGGAATGATTAATTCTACGCTTTTTGACATCCGAGTTCGTTTCGGTGTCGTTTTGTTGAGTTCCGTGCTTTTTGGCGACTTTTCCGCACTTGAGTTCGATTCTTGCGAATCTCACTCAAAACCGCTGTTTCGAGTTTCCTGTAAGTCCGTTTAACTTTGTTAGACATGTTTTGAACTTTGGTTTGGTTATTCGATCATGTATCGTGATTTTCGGGCGTTTTGGGCCATTTTGTAATTTACCCAAAGTTATGGGTATCCGTATCTGTAATTGTTCTCTTGACCCGTTTCTTGGTCGCGTATGATTAATTATTATATTATGTTTTCATTTCGGGTCGATGATGTCGTCCACGAACTTTTCGTCGTGTTTGTTTCGTACGTTTTCGGAAAATCGAGTCGTCGAGCCTTGGTGGTCGGGCACTGGCCGGACGGTTGCGGGACTGGCTGGATGGTTGCAGGTTCTGGCCGGATGATTGCGGGTACCGGCCGGACAGGTGCGGCAGGAACCGGCGTAGCGCATGCTACGGCCGGGAGGCAGCGCACGCTACGGCCGGGAGGCAGCGCACGCTACGGCCGGAAGGTAGCGCACGCTACGGCAGGGAGGCAGTGCACGCTACGGCCGGTTGTCTGCGCGCGCTAGCGGGCCGAGGTAGTAAGGCAGTGGGGGTACTGGACTCAGTGGATTCTCAGGTAGCGCACGCTACTGCCGGACACTGCGCACGCTACGACCGGCAGGTAGCGCACGCTACGGCCGGAAGGCTGCGCACGCTACCTGGCCGAGCAGTGTCTCTGGATTGCGGCCTGGGCCGATAGCGTACGCTAGCTCGGCAGCCTAGCGCACGCTAGTCTGGCCCAGTATAAATGTGACAGAGCAGTCGCATTTTCATTCATTTTTCACTTCCTTCCTTTTCTGTCCGCGGCTGGCGATTCAGAGGTGACGAAGCCATGTTGTTTAACAACAAATCCACGAAGTTCTTGAGTTTATAAAATAAATCAATCATCCTATATCGTCCTTTGATCCAGCGAATCAAGGTAATCTTTCTTAGAACCCTAGTTTCTTGAATTTTGGGGTTTTTGCGTTTTTGTCCGATTCGTTCCGTATTGTTGATTAATTCATGATGGGTATGATTAATCTTGATAGTATTCTTGTGTTTAACATTATTTAATCCATTGTTCTTCGTCGAATCGAAGTATATTTCTTGATTTCCTTCGAATCGATTTTTTGGGGGATTTGTTCTCGATCTCATTTTTCATCCATTTTTGATGGATCGATTGTGGTTAAATGATGTTGTTAAACATATTCTATAGATTGTATATCCATATTTCAACTTGGAATTCCGTTTTCGTGTTTTGTCGGGACGAATCGTGTTCTTGGCCGTTTTGGGGGAAACACTTGAACTTTCGTCATTCGTTCTTTGAATTCAACGGCTTTAAGTCGTGCTATGGAATTCATTTTCATTGTTGTTATTGTCCTTCGTAGTTTATTATCGTGAGTTGGCTTTCGATGGAGTCGGCGGGTTTGTAGTCGGTTCGTGCCAACCTACTTGGGTCGATTCCCCGCGTTGTTCTTATTCGAGGCAAGTACCTTGCTCATACATTTCTTATTTTGTGGATATGATGATCGGTGATCATCTTGGTGTGTTTGTTTGGTTGTTTGAAAGGAAGTTTCAAAAGATTTTGGTTTGACCTCGTTAAAGGCTTTCTTTCAAAACGCGTGTGTTTTGTGAACGGTGTGTTTTGGGAATTGATTATGATTAGATTATTTTGAACGTTGAAGGCTTTGATGATACCCCTGTTGTTTAAAGTATGGAATCGTGTATTCCGTGTTTAATCTTGTTATTGTGTTTTGAAGAGTTTGATAATGGTGTCGGATAAGTGGCCATCTCTAGTAAGTATTCTTGATGAACTTACATTCTTAGCATGTTAGTATTGCATGAGTAACGTGTGTGTGTGTGTGTATGCTCACTACGGGTTAGATCCGGCGGGGTCTCGGTAGGGGTCCACAGAGACGTGTATCGACGAGCTTGCTTTTAACCACTATGGGTTAGATCCTACGGGGTCTCGGTAGGGGTCCACAGAGACGTGGATCGATGGTTAATTGTGGTGCATTTTACAAATGTGATTTGATTATGGCATTTCCGGAAATGAGTGCTTTTGAATGGTTTTCATGATTACATGCATCGACTAAGTGTGTAAGAGGTAAGTTGTTCGTTTGGCTTACTTGGCTAGGATGGCACTAGAGTATTTGTCGTCTGTGTTTAAACCTTGGGTTGTGAATTTTGATGTTGGAAGACGAACCTTGTTGTCGTTCTCGTGTACTGTGAGTTGATGAGATTTGGGGCTAAAATCCCAATGGTTTTGTAAAGGTCATTTTACGGATTTGTGGCTAAAATCCCAACGGTTTGGTAAATGTCATTTTACGGAAAGTAAACCTTCGGGGCGGTGACCCCTTTCGTCTTTTGGGTTTTGAAAAGTGGGATTTGATAATCCTAAATTGTTTTCTATTAAAACTCTCGATGGCATTTCAAACCATTTTATAAATTGTTTCCCTTTAGTTGTGATCTTTTGGTTTTTTTGGAAATATTTACTCAAACTCTTGCCTCGGGAAGTACTTTTCTTTACGTTTGGATCTTTGAGGATTCCTGGTTATTGTTATTCGTGGAATGCGAATTGTATGGCTCGTATTTGCACTTTGTCCTTGCACTAGCAAAACAGTGGAGTTTTGCTAACCCCCGAGTATTCGGGGGGTGGATGTCTATTTTTGCATTCAGGTTTTGAAGCATAACACAGGGTCGGCACAAAGGATGATGAAAGATGATCGATACTAATCACATGAGGAACCGTACATTGTTTATTAGTTCAGTTGTACTTTATTTTCCGCTGCTATATTTTTCCCGTTGTACGGGTGTCGTTGTATTTTGACCCCTGCGTGGGCATGAGTTGTATTTGAGTTGTATGTATTTATTGAAAGACCAAATTGGTCTACTGAGTCATTTTAGCCTTAAAGGCATGGTTAAGTTATATGTTGTTACCAGCCTGGTAGATCCTTGAGGAAAGGTTCTACGGCGTGTAATATCCCTGAGCGGATTGGGGGTGTTACATAAATGGTATCGGAGCTTAGGTTGTGGAAACCTAGGCTATCGGGTCAAGTAGGGTCTGTTGAGTTTTGTCTCGTCGGATTTTGTCTGACTGAGTCGTGTCGCGACGCGTCGTCTGAGTTTGTTGGTCGTGATTAGTATCGTGGGGCGATCATCATCTTCGTGCGACCTGTGGATGTAAGTCTCCCTTCTTTGTGTTGTGCCTCGTGTGACACGAGCTATTTTTATGATTATTTGTTAAATGATGAAATCATTCTGTGGATTTTTATTTCACGATATGTATTTAGTCGACCCTCGTAGTTGGTTTATACGAGGAGTATCGTCGCTGCTGATGTCTTTTTACTATTGTTTTTGACCGTTGCTGATGATTTTCGAATCGATTTGCTCGTTTTACAAGTTCTCTTGTGGAAGCTTTGTGCTTATACGCGTTCGACTTGTTCACTAGCCAGTGCGGGAGGGTCCTTAGAGGCCTCGAATGGGGTCAGTCGTTTTGTTCCGAATCCTAGGCGGTCTTCGACTGTGGTATTTTACCGTCTATTTCCCGTTAAAAGACATGTATTGTCTTGATTTTAAATGTTTTGATGCGTGTTCTAGGAGGTGTTTTAGCGTACGTCGATATGTGTGAGTTTTGGGCATTCTGGCCTATTGGATTTTTGAAAACCTTGAGTATCTTAGAAAAATAAATCTCGAGACGTACTTTTCAAATGAATTATTTTCTCGTGGTACATCCAAGGTGCCACAATATGTTTCCAAATTCTTCTACCTCGAGGACCAAAATGTTTTGAGATATTTTTGATGTTTAGAAACACTTATACTTAGACCCGAGGGTCGAATATTTCTGAAAGTCTTTCGCTAAAAGAAAATGTCCTCATTTTTACCAAACGCATGATGGTTTTAAAAGTCTCGATAACAATGTTTCACGTTTGTATTTTTTTGAAAGGTGATACTCAAGATCAACCGGTGTTCTTCTAAATTATTGTCAAAAATGAGATTTTCGTTTTTAAAACCTATCCATTCCCGTTTGAGGGCTGGGTATGTATGTACGATGTTTGCATTGTCATTTAGATGTTTGCTCCCGAGTATGATTGAATTGGCGGTGTGAGCGTTGAGTCGTTTTCCACACATTTGTTGCGTTAGCCCTCTGTGAGAGGTGGGATGTTGGTATTGAATATTGTCGCCTCGTAGTGATTTCTGCGTTGTCAAGCATGTGCGAGCTATTAGAGCTTCGTTTGGTATGACCGTGTGCATCGGTGATGGTTCCGTTATGTGTCGGTTGTCTAATGCCTTGTTACCTTACTCCCGTTTTTGTGAATTTCGTGGACGAGGTCGAAGGTAATACTCGTACTATTTTGACTTCTGTATTTTCTCTTTCTCTAGTCTATCGATTCGCTCATGTTGGTTGATACTTTATGAACTTGTTCTGTATTTCGGTTTCATCGTCCGAACGAGCTGTGATCTTGTTGTGGGTCGATCTGGTTATCGCTGTGACTTTTTCGAGCTCGGTTCGATTCTTGTGAACCTTGTTCGGAAGTGACATCATTTAGTTCTATTAGTTCTTTTATTCGAAGTGTATCGGATTTGGATCTCCTGTGTTTTCAACTCTGTCGACTCATTTATGCTCGTTAACATCTTCTGAGCTTGTCCTACCCCTTGCTTTCGTTGATCGAACGAGGCTGTTATTGTTTCGGAGTAACTCGTAGTCGTTGTGACTTTTCAATCGCTATTCCATTTCCTATGGATCTTATGGGAATGCACGTCTTGTTGTTCTCACCAGATCATCCTGGGAGTTGTTGTTTGAATTTTATTATCCTTCGTTTTTCGGACATGATTGTTCGATTTTTGTTGTCTCGATCGTCTGTTTGTTCGGTTTTTGTCGATCTCGTTTCGTGATTGTTGAGCATTCAGGATCCTTCTTAATTCCCTTAAGTTCGGGAAATTAGTCTCTTTTTCGATCTTCCAACCCTTGGGCGGTGGAATTCCGTATTTGTTCAGCGATTGGCTCGCGTTTTGATTGATGTACCGTTAGGTCGGTCAATCATATTGATTTTCGTTCGTTGTGTTTTGTGATTGTTTGGATAATTGACTTGACTATATTATCCGTTTGATGACGCTTGTCATTTTTTGGTTTTATTATATTCCTAACGGCGACGTTGTGTTGGTCGCCGTGGAGCGTGTTTTCACGCCGTATGTATCTTTGCGTTTCTTGCAGCATTTCGCCGTCGGGCATGAGTTTTTGGTTTTTGCATATCTCATCGAGTTTTCCTGGCAGGGGATATTGCTTCTCCCTACTTGTTTTAAGTTTCGGGACGAAACTTCTTTTAAGGAGGATAGAATGTAATACCCGTAGTTTCGATTTCCGGTAATTTCTTTTTTTTCGGCGGAAGTCTGTTTTGACGACTCGCTCATGACCGTTTCGTCATTCTGGGAATGATTAATTCTACACTTTTTGACATCCGAGTTCTTTTCGGTGTCGTTTTGTTGAGTTCTGTGCTTTTTGGCGACTTTTCCGCACTTGAGTTCGATTCTTGTGAATCTCGTTCGAAACTGCTGTTTCGAGTTTCTTGTAAGTCCGTTTAACTTTTATAGACGTGTTGTGAACTTCGGTTTGGTTATTCGATCACGTATCGTGATTTTCGGGCGTTTTGGGCCATTTTGTAATTTACCCAAAGTTATGGGTATCCGTATCTGTAATTGTTCTCTCGACCCGTTTCTTGGTCGCGTATGATTAATTATTATATTATGTTTTCATTTCGGGTCAATGATGTCGTCCACGAACTTTTCGTCATGTTCGTTTCGTACGTTTTCGGAAAATCGAGTCGTCGAGCCCTGGTGGTCGGGCACTGGCCGGACGGTTGCGGGACTGGCCGGACGGTTGCGGGTTCTGGCCGGATGATTGTGGGTACCAGCCGGACGGGTGCGGCAGGAACCGGCATAGCGCACGCTACGGCCAGAAGGTAGCGCACGCTACGGCCGGGAGGCAGCGCACGCTACAGCCAGTTGTCTGCGCGCGCTAGCCGGCCGAGGCAGTAAGGTATTGGGGGTACTGGACTCAGTGGATCGGCAGGTAGCGCACACTACTGCCGGACACTGCACACACTACGACCGGAAGGTAGCGCACGCTACGGCCGGAAGGCTGCGCACGCTACCTGGCCGAGCAGTGTCTCTGGATTGCGGCCAGGGCCGATAGCGTGCGCTAGCTCGGCAGCCTGCCTAGCGCACGCTAGTCCGGCCCAGTATAAATGTGACAGAGCAGTCGCATTTTCATTCATTTTTCCCTTCCTTCCTTTTCTGTTCGCGGCTGGCGATTCAGAGGTGACGAAGCCATGTTGTTTAACAACAAATCCACGAAGTTTTTGAGTTTATAACATCAATCAATCATCCAATATCGTCCTTTGATCCAGCGAATCAAGGTAATCTTTCTTAGAACCCTAGTTTATTGAATTTTGGGTTTTTTGCGTTTTTGTCCGATTCGTTCCGTATTGTTGATTAATTAATGATGGGTATGATTAATCTTGATAGTATTCTTATGTTTAACATCATTTAATCCATTGTTCTTCGTCGAATCGAAGTATATTTCTTGATTTCCTTCGAATCGACTTTTTGGGGGATTTGTTCTCGATCTCGTTTTTCATCCATTTTTGATGGATCGATTGTGGTTAAATGATGTTGTTAAACATATTCTATGGATTGTATATCCATATTTCAACTTGGAATTCCGTTTTCGTGTTTTGTCGGGACGAATCGTGTTCTTGGTCGTTTTGGGGGAAACACTTGAACTTTCGTCATTCGTTCTTTGAATTCAACGGCTTTAAGTCATGCTATGGAATTCATTTTCATTGTTGTTATTGTCCTTCGTAGTTTATTATCGCGAGTTGGCTTTCGGTGGAGTCGGCGGGTTCGTAGTCGGCTCGTGCCAACCTACTTGGGTCGATTGCCCGCGTTGTTCTTATTCGAGGCAAGTACCTTGCTCATACATTTCTTATTTTGTGGATATGATGATCGGTGATCGTCTTGATGTGTTTGTTTGGTTGTTTGAAAGGAAGTTTCAAAAGATTTTGGTTTGACCTCGTTAAAGGCTTTCTTTCAAAACGCGTGTGTTTTGTGAACGGTGTGTTTTGGGAATTGATTATGATTAGATTATTTTGAACGTTGAAGGCTTTGATGATACCCTTGTTGTTTAAAGTATGGAATCGTGTATTCCGTGTTTAATCTTGTTATTGTGTTTTGAAGAGTTTGATAATGGTGTCGGATAAGTGGTCATCTCTAGTAAGTATTCTTGATGAACATACATTCTTAGCATGTTAGTATTGCATGAGTAACGTGTGTGTGTGTATGCTCACTACGGGTTAGATACGGCGGGGTCTCGGTAGGGGTCCACAGAGACGTGGATCGACGAGCTTGCTTTTAACCACTACGGGTAAGATCCGACGGGGTCTCGGTAGGGGTCCACAGAGACGTGGATCGACGGTTAATTGTGGTGCATTTTACAAATGTGATTTGATTATGGCATTTCCGGAAATGAGTGCTTTTGAATGGTTTTCATGATTGCATGCATCGACTAAGTGTGTAAGAGGTAAGTTGTTCGTTTGCCTTACTTGGCTAGGATGGCACTAGAGTATTTGTCGTCTGTGTTTAAACCTTGGGTTGTGAATTTTGATGTTGGAAGACGAACCTTGTTGTCATTCTCGTGTACTGTGAGTTGATGAGATTTGGGGCTAAAATCCCAATGGTTTTGTAAAGGTCATTTTACGGATTTGGGGCTAAAATCCCAACGGTTTGGTAAATGTCATTTTACGGAAAGTAAACCTTCGGGGCAGTGACCCCTTTCGTCTTCTGGGTTTTGAAAAATGGGATTTGATAATCCTAAATTGTTTTCTATTAAAACTTTCGATGGCATTTCAAATCATTTTATAAATTGTTTCCCTTTAGTTGTGATCTTTCGGTTTTTTTGGAAATATTTACTCAAACTCTTGCCTCGGGAAATACTTTTCTTTACGTTTGGATCTTTGAGGATTCCTGGTTATTGTTATTCGTGGAATGCGAATTGTATGGCTCGTATTTGCACTTTGTCCTTGCACTAGCAAAACAGTGGAGTTTTGCTAACCCCCGAGTATTCGGGGGGTGGATGTCTATTTTTCCATTCAGGTTTTGGAGCATAACACAGGGTCGGCACGAAGGATGATGAAAGATGATCGATACTAATCACATGAGGAACCGTACATTGTTTATTGGTTCAGTTGTACTTTATTTTCCGCTGCTATATTTTTCCCGTTGTACGGGTGTGGTTGTATTTTGACCCCTGCGTGGGCATGAGTTGTATTTGAGTTGTATGTATTTATTGAAAGACCAAATTGGTCTACTGTGTCATTTTAGCCTTAAAGGCATGGTTAAGTTGTTATATGTTGTTACCAGCCTGGTAGATCCTTGAGGAAAGGTTCTACGGCGTGTAATATCTCTGAGCGGATTGGGGGTGTTACAGCGGTCCAGCTTCGTGTGATGCGTCCCTCTACCAATAAATGTCTTTTTTGGTCCGTTTTGCCTCGTTCAAGCTCCAGGACTCCAATTTCCTACAAAACATGTAAACATAATGCATTAGGAGCTCATTTATGTAGAATTAAATCAAAATAGAGATAAAATGATGACAATAAAGCGTACAAAATAGCATGTAACAAATACCCCCAAACTTAAACCTTTGCTTGTCCTCAAGCAAAAAGACTAAGGATTTTCAATATAAAACAAGGAGTGCGTGTAGGAATTGAGTTTTTCGAATCAAAGGAGTACATATCAAGCCTCAAGACAATTATGCAAATTATCGACATGTATTAACAAGTGAATATGTCAAGTATTTAATTTTGTCAAATCGCGAGATGGCTTATTAAAAATCACTGTCGATACCTCGAATTCGAAGAATTAGATGATAAAGTGAATCACTCACTTACGGCTTGTAAAACGACAATCATACTTGAAAAGTCATTCAGTGTTCAAGAACTGCCATAGGCTTGCAATTCATCTACTATTTCCACCACTTAATGTTTGTAATTTTGTAAATCAAAAAGGACTTTCAATTGGTTATAAGAGTAAGCTCTTTGGTTAGGGTAGGAGTAATTTAGGCTATAGTGACTAAACTTGAGTAGACACTTTAATCGTTATTTCACCATCCACCAACAATTTATAAGAGCGACAATAAAACACAACCTTATTTGTTTTTTTTTTTTGGCACGTCCGATTCAAGGTTACTGTTCTACACGAATGTAAACTACGAATACACTCGGTTACTTGGCTTCCTATCATAGGAGATGCGATTTTTCTGAACAATTATTCTACCTCTTACACATATCTATTTAAGGTTGTCATTTGACGCGAATGTAAACTACGGGTTATGTGAATACACCCGGTTACTTGTCTTCCCATCCTAGAAACATGCAAGGTTGTTCATTTTTACGTTTTTTCAACTGCCCTTCATTTCAACTTCCCCGGTAGTCGGAATTGTGTTTCCTTTCAATACGTAGCTTTGTCGTCGCGAATATTTCGTATCTACGCTTTGGGTTCTGTCCTTGTGTTGCGTCTCGACTTCGGACCGCCCAGTGCCGTTAACTACATTCAGCAGTATTGAACTGCTGCATGCATAACGTACGTTATGCATGCTTTCTTGCGTGCGCTATCGGCACCTTCATAACGTACGTTATACCTTAGCATTAATGTACGTTATAGCCTTCAGCAGATTGGGCAGATTATTCTGCCGCGCCATTACGTACGCTAACTCCTGCGTGTTGTAACACCCCCAATCCACTCAGGGATATTACACGCCGTAGACCCTTTTCCACAAGGAGCTACCAGGCGGGAGACTACACATCAAAACCCACATGCGGTTAACTTGACCAAAACATAATACCGTAGACCGATTAGGTCTCTCAAAACACAACATAACCGTACATCTGATGAAACTAAAATACAACTCGATCACATAGTATATAAAATGTCCATCCCCTCAAGGATGACAAGAACTCAAACCGACATATCACTGATAGACGACAGACTACAACTGTAACTAGTATCGCTGCATTGCATCATCCTCCGAGCTAATCCTGTGGTTGCTCACTCTCCAGTCAGAACACCTGGAATAAATAACAAAATCCCCAACGAGGGGTTAGCGATGGAATCGCTAGCAAGTAACCAAGCTATACAATTATACATCAAGAATACAACCGTTATCAAAATAACATTTCGACAAGGTAGTAACACGATCCCCGAGTCTAAAGTCTTTTGAAAATTTATTCCTTTAAAACAAACCATGGGGATTACTCCAGAAATCACTGTAAGAGATTATTTAGAGACTTCGGGGGTCTCAGTGTAAAATCTTGAAATATGAATATTTTTCCTTTTCAAAAGGTTTTCTTTCAAAATCATACAAATGATTTTGTTCTCAACTCAAACCTCAAGACCAAAACCATATTCACCAATATAATAGGGATCCAAGATTCAAACATAAACAATCCAGAGATATCAAATCAACAGTCAAAACATCTTCGTGGCCCTGAAGGGTCCCACCCGGATTAGCTCATCAAGAATAAACTCAAACACACCCATAAGTTATCTTGACATCGCACTCGCAAGTGACGATTCTCGGAGCCTCTCCAGACCTACCCGATTAGATAACCTTATGGTTAAATCGTAATATCTGGCCGTACTCGCAAGCACGTGCCTCCGGAGGCCTCGATGGACCCTACCCGGATAACATCATTCAAATACACCCATAAGTTATCATGACATCGCACTCGCAAGTGCCGATTCTCGGAGCCCTCCCCAGACCTACCCGAATTGATAACCTTGTGGTCACAACGTACGTCTGGCCGTACTCGCAAGCGCACGCCTCCGGAGGCCTCGACGGGACCCCTACCCGGATAACATCTCAACGCTCTACTATACACAATAACAAAGGTATAATATTCACCACAACAGCAACCACGTAACACATAGATTAACGCATCATAACTTCAACAAGGGCACAACATTCATCGCACACCATCATTCAGGAAAAAGGCCAACGAGCAAATAATACAAGTATTACGTGATTCCACAATTCTTTGGTTAACTACCCATTTCTAGTATTTATTTTAAGCACAAAATAACATGAAGAGGTAGTTATCATTCTTCTTGAAACTAAAGTTTACCTTCGTAATTACCTTCATAAAATCACATCTTCATTTAAAGTAAGTTACGGTTAAATATACCGTCACTAACGAGTCCACGTTAAATTCACGACACATCACATTCTCAAAGTATAAAGAATATAGACGAGATACTCGCCTCAAGTCCAACGCACGCGGAGCAACGGGAAAGCTCGACTTAATGACCGCTACCGAACACTCCGAAGAACACGATTCAACCGGGAATCTCGGACCCCAAAGAAGGCAACGAACGGAATCTTCACAAGAATTTTGTTCCTAAGTCACAACGATATCAATTCAATCACAATTCTACGAAAACGTATAGAACTTTCCAAGTTCTACCCATTGAAGCATTTTATCGGACACTTTGAGGGCATAGTCCAATTTAATCGTTTAACGGAGAAATACTCGAATTTGTTCCACAAAACTTCAAGGGTTATGAATGATTTCGAGTATACAACCAAGTTCTAACAATAATCTGAACTAAAACGAATAAAATCGGACAAAACATCGAGAAACCTCAAAAATTCCCAAAACTAAGAGTTTAGGTGTTCTTACCTTCGATCCGGGCGGAAGATGATGTTAGATATGAATCAAACTTCCAAAACATGTTGTCCAAGTCATATCCATCCAAATCCATCCATTATTGATGAAGAAACGCGAAGAAACGAAGAAAAATGGTGAAAATGGCCGGATGACTCGATCCAGGCCCTTAAATAGCCGACTGCCGATCGCCACGCACGTAATCGCCAAGGCCTACGACGTAATCGCCAAGGCCGAACTCTCAGTACCCATATCGCCGACATGTTACGACGAATCGGCAGATCGTTATGTACGTAATGTGCCTTATACGGCCATCGCTGCCATTACGGCCGTTTCGCCAGTTCGCTGCCAGACTCGGTCGATCCGACGGTCCGAAAAATCCCAAAACTCAGACTGAACGTAAACTGAAAACACGATTACGAATTACTCGCAAAGACGAATCCGAACACTAAGAGAACATATGATTTCGATCACCCGAGGGCTCGAAATTCGACAACGGAAGTAATTACCCCAAACTTTGGGAAATTATGAAAATGGCCCTAAACGTCCGAAAATCACGATACGTAATCGAATAACCAAACCAAAGCTCGCAACATAAAAAATAACATCAAATGAATTTACAAGAAACTCGAAACAACAGTTTCGGACGAGATTCGCAAGAATCGAACTCAAGTGCAGAAAAGCCGCTTAAGAACACGGAACTCCACAAAACGATACCGAAACGAACTCGGATAACCAATCACGAATAACAAAACATTATCAAAATGTAAAAACGGTCGCAAGCGAGTTCTGGAAACTAGAAAAATGCCAAAAATGAAAAATTACCGAAAAAGAAAATCACGGGTATTACATTCTACCCCTCTAAAAAAAGTTTCGTCCCGAAACTTAAAAGAAAAGTGAAGTCACAAACAACAAAGCACGGCCGACAAAATCTCAACGGTCCCGACGAACCGATCCCGATACCGATGCCGAAACACGATTCTGGGAAACCTCATGGAATAATTCACAATACTGAACTCTGTGCCCTCGAGTCCACAATTATAACAAGTAATCCGTTGCGAAGGACAATTAGCTTGCACATGACCCACAACGTTGCAATTGAAACATCTCCCAGTCTGACTAGGAGTCAAAGAAGACAACTTGGAACTCTTGGTTCCACCGATCGAAGAAAATGAAGGTTTCACCGAAGGACTACACGAAACTCGACGAGAAGAAGTTCCGACTCCCACACTATCCGAAAAATCTCCAGACATCCTCTGCCTCTTCGTCTCATGCAAAGGCCAAGTAGATAACGATGCCATCTCGTACGCCATAGCTCGATTCTGATACTCTCTCAAAGTAGCACAAGTGAAACCCGACATGTACTTTCGAATCTCTGGTTTCATCCGCATATCAAAATGACGGATTTTGTCTTCCTCGGTCCTCACCTGCCCCTTCACGTAAGTGAGCTGTCGACTATAATCGATAATAGCCTGCGACATGGGTACATCCTGCGGATCGGCTAGATAAAAATCTCGGATCCTCTGCTTTCGGATCGGCTCCAGGCAGAACTCTGCTTCCATCAACTTTTTGAACTCATCCCAAGTAACGGCACGATTCTAAGGCTCAACGGCCTCCCACCAATTAGCAGCGTCACTATCGAGAAGAAATTGAGCGATAGGAATCCTCCGTTCCTCTGGACAACCAACCGCCTTGAAAATCTTTTCCAATTGGAAAAGCCAACCATCCCAGCCCAAAGTATCACTTACGCCCGCAAAACGGGGAGGATGCATACGAACCACTTCTCTAAGCCACTGAGTCGATCCGACATTCTCGGTCATGGTAGTGTTACACTGAACCGCCTGGATCAAATGAGTCATCTGGTCTGCCACTTGCTGAAGTATGGTAGCAACACCAATACTGACGCCATCACCGGCAGCATGATCCTGATCGCGTAACTGATTGCCACGGCCCCGTCCTCTGGCCCTCCACATACTAAAATGAACAACCGTTCGTTAAAAACGAGACATAACAACACATAACATCAATCAAAAAAGAGGGTCCATACAAGACATACTGCGAAGCACAGAAATATTCTTGCTAATAAGAGTTACCATAGAGTGTTCACACAGTAAACTCATATCTGGTAATTCTCATAGATTCGGAAAAGAATATTTCCGACAACAACATTTATCAAGTCATCACACACTAGAATCAAGCACATGAGTAAACCACTCGAAACATTCAACACATGCCCGAGGTATCAAGCGCAGCTATCACCGCATACACGGCAATATCATCAAATTTCGAACCATTCTCAGCTGTTATCACTATTTTTGAAACAAAACCAAACTCTCATAAAATAGTCATAAAAATTCACACTAAAGTTGACCAAGCTCATCGATTTACCAATAACCAAGAACATCCCAATTCAGTTGAACTTTTGAAATTCTCTAGTCAAAATTTTTGAGTTAAAGCACTGAATTTCCCGAAGTTTATCAAAGTTCAACCCTTTTAACAAGAGTCACGGAAAATGGTTTAATGACCACAAATTCGAATACCATCAACATGAGAAATGATATTAGTCAACACATGTATCTCTAAAACATAAGTGCCGAACGTACATAAAAAAATGAAATTTCCTTCTCAAACAATAAAATGTTTGTAATTGTCGCTTCTTCGTGAAACGGATCAAGGATTTCTTATTTTAAAATTTTTCAAAATGTGTGAAAAATATTTTTAGAAGACTTGTCGTTCCTCATAGAGTGGAAAGGACTCAGTCTGGAATTTTTTTTTTTTTTTTTGAAATCATCAGCATCCCTTTCCGTTTCGAAGCGAAACTTTCGAATCTTAGCAAAAATTTCCCAAAATCCTTTCAATCATAAACAAAATGACGGTAATAATATACAATGTCCAAATCACTTTAAAACGCTTACTTCAGATACCGTCTGAAGGTGTCAATTGAAAATACAAGACTAACTTGTCAAAGTTTAACTTTTTTCAAAATCCATGCAAAACTATTGATTGATCGCACCATCGAAATATTTTCAAAAATCGGTTCTTTACAAACATACTCAGGCTCATAAATACAATCAAGAAAATCGTTTTCAAACCTACACGCAGCGGATATAATTACAACTATTTAAAAGCAATCGAACCTGAAACTACCTGCCCAATCGGCAAACGAGATTATAAATCCAACCAAATATAATTCGCGAACACCAAGTTCAAACATACGTCAAAACTCCCCATCTGAATTCCTCATGAACTCTACCGACAATACATTCTCTGGACACGTCAAAATTCACAGTTTTCATATTTTATTGCACCAACCGATGTCCAACCGTCAATACATTCAGTTCAATATACATACGATATAACACAAGTATCAAACACGGATTTCACCTTCAGCATTACACAAACAAAATTACAAACCACAATCACCGCACATACAGGAAATCATGAAATACCAATACCTCACATAAAGGAGGAGACTTACGTCCACAGGTCGCATGGAGATGATGGCTGCACTACGATACTAATCACAGCGAATCACAATTGATCACAACGGATCACAATGATCACGCTTGTTCACAATTGCTCACCCGGGTGACACGAAAAGACACGACTCCTACAAGACACGACTCGACAAGACCCAACTAGACCCAACTGCCTAGGTTTTCGCAAACCTGGCTCCGATACCATTTATGTAACACCCCCAATCCACTCAGGGATATTTCACGCCGTAGACCCCTTTCCACAAGGATCTACCAGGCGGGAGACTACAAATCAAAACCCACATGCGGTCAACTTGATCAAAACATAATACCGTAGACCGATTAGGTCTCTCGAAACACAGCATAACTGTACATCTGATGAAACTAAAATACAACTCGATCACATAGTACATAAAATGTCCATCCCCTCAAGGATGACAAGAATTCAAACCGACATATCACTGACAGACGACAGACTACAACTGTGACTAGTATCGCTGCATTGCATCATCTTCCGAGCCAATCCTGTGGTTGCTCACTCTCCAGTCAGAACACCTGGAATAAATAACAAAATCCCCAACGAGGGGTTAGCGATGGAATCGCTAGCAAATAACCAAGCTATACAATTATACATCAAGAATACAACCGTTATGAAAATAACATTTCGACAAGGTAGTAACACGATCCCCGATTCTAAAGTCTTTTGAAAATTTATTCCTGTAAAACAAACCATGGGGATTACTCCAGAAATCACTGTAAGAGATTATTTAGAGACTTCGGGGGTCTCAGTGTAAAATCCTGAAATATGAATATTTTTCCTTTTTAAAAGGTTTTCTTTCAAAATCATACAAATGATTTTGTTATCAACTCAAACCTCAAGACCAAAACCATATTCACTAATATAATCGGGATCCAAGATTCAAACATAAACAATCCAGAGATATCAAATCAACAGTTAAAACATCTTTGTGGCCCCGAAGGGTCCCACCCGGATTAGCTCATCAACAATAAACTGAAACACACCCATAAGTTATCTTGACATCGCACTCGCAAGTGACGATTCTCGGAGCCCTCTCCAGACCTACCCGATTAGATAACCTTATGGTTAAATCGTAATATCTGGCCGTACTTGAAGAGATAAATTCACCACTAGAAGGGGGGTTGAATAGTGGTGATGCGGAATATCGAAATTTCTTGCGAGTAAAAAGAAAATAATGCGGAAAATAAAGACTCAAGAATTTATAGAGGTTCGGCAACTTGCCTACGTCCTCTCTCCGACTTTCTTTTTCTATTGGCTTAAGAAAAACCACAACCTTAACTCGTCTTCTATCGGTCCGAGTTCACAACCGTTACAATCCGCTTGTCTTCTATCGGTCCAAGCTCAACCTTTCCCACAATATGAATAATTGCTTATCTAGTGTTCTATAGGAACTAGATAATCCTCACTATACGAATATGGGAGTATAATCCTAACAATGCCGGATCAAGGATCCTAATAACACCGGATTAGTGACTCTTGATTCGTTTCTTTTTCGCTCACGTGTAAGTGATGCAACACTTACAACCAAATGAAAGAATACAAAGACTAATAGATATTACAATTGAAATCGCTCTTGTATCTTTCTTTTCTCACAACTTGTAATGCAATAAAGTATATAAATCTGAGTTCAAGAATGCTTTGATTGCTTGTATGCTTGTATGCTTGAAGTTGTGTGTTTGATACCCAAGTCCTTCGGGTATTTATAGGTGTGAGACAGCCTTCAAATTCTGAAAAATATACTATTAGCGTGCGCTAATAGATCCTTGTAGCGTGCGTTAGCGGATTTGACTTGAAATCTCTGAACGGTCACAAAGACTGTTGTAACGGTAAAATACTGTGACTAGCGTGCGCTAGTAATGACATGGTAGCGTGCGCTAACGTCTTGGTCAACTAGTCTTCGATCTTGACTTTGACAATATCCGATTTTCTCTCCAACGACTCTTTTTCCAACGGCTAAATTCATGATTAGCGTGCGCTAGCAAGTATGCATAGCGTGCGCTAGCATTAATTAAATCCAATATTTTCAGATTTTCCGGATCTGCATTGACTCTTGCTTCCAACGGTTGAATTTCAAACGGTAAACTGCAGATTCCAATTAGCGTGCGCTAATACCTTTCCATTAGCGTGCGCTACTGAGTTATTTCATTAACGTACGTTACCTTGTGTAGCGTACGTAAGAACCTTGACGAAGAGAGTCCAGTGGCTACTGGACTACTAACCATAATTTCGGTAGCGTGCGCTAGATATGAGAATTAACGTGCGCTAAGTCCATGATGTAGCATACGTAAGAATGTATGAGTAGCGTGCGCAACGTCCAATTTTGATTTCCTTCCAGACTTCACTGCTCTCTGGAGACTTGCGATAACGTGCGTTATATTTGTTGTATAGCGTCGCCGATCGTAGGATATTAGCGTGCGCTATCTTTGAAAAGCTTGCGTGCGCTATCGATCAGGCGACTTGAGTAGCCGCAATGACTTGATCGAATCAGATAAGCATGTCCCGATAGCGTGCGCTACGATATGATACTTAGCGTGCGTTAGCCATATTTTGTTCCTTCAAAATGTTATCGAGCCGAGATAGATCCAATTAAATGTTTTGTATGTAACCATCATCAAAATACATTTTGTGTCAACAATCTCCCCCTTTTTGATGATGTCAAAACATTTGATTAATACCTGCAAAAACATTTTTGAAAAATTCGAATCAAGGTAAACTTGTTCGATATATTAGTAAATTTTCGTTTTTGGAGTATTCTCCCCCTTTTTGACATAAACAAAAAGGAACTCCCCCTGAATTGTTGCATTATTAATAAATATTAACTGAAAGTGCCTTTAGTCAAGATTAATTCAACAATACTTGTAGACACCAATAGCGATACTTGTAAATAGCAAATACTTGTACATAACAAACGCCAAATGAAGAAATACGAATTTTATTAAAAATGCAGGAATACAACGAGCTTTTCATGGCAAACAAAACATATAGCTTGTTCGAACACAAGTTTCTACATCAAACATCAAAGATCATCAAATCTAAGGATCGGAGGAGGATGAAGGAAAGGGGAACGAGGGGTGAGTGTAGCGTATGAACTCGGATAACAGCCCACGAACTTCCCGGACTTCTGAACGCACTTCCCGGACCTCCGAACGCAGAGCCCGAAAATCCTCTCGTATCTCAGCATGTGAGGTCTCGATGCCCCGCATCCGAGCACAGAGATCACTCTCTTCTTCCTCCGTCACCACATTTCTCATTGGCCTTTTTCCTTTCGATGTAGATTTCCTTATGAATTCCCCAGTCTGCATTTCTCGAAGGGTGTGAGGTCCCCGACGAGTGATCCTTTCTTCGGCAGTGGGCAACCGTGACCCTCTCTCTACTTGGTCATCATCGCGTAGGTACGGAAAGAGAATCCAGCCTCTGTTGATCGTCCGGACGTAGTGCATAGCTTTGAGAGAAGC
The DNA here is from genome assembly GCA_033398695.1 of Orobanche coerulescens. Taxonomy (NCBI): domain Eukaryota; kingdom Viridiplantae; phylum Streptophyta; class Magnoliopsida; order Lamiales; family Orobanchaceae; genus Orobanche; species Orobanche coerulescens. The sequence goes on along the minus strand of CM065801.1, from coordinate 100,522,989 downwards.
GTCCGAGATTTCATGTCCGAGGGAGACGGGGACTGCCTTGTCCTTCGACAAGTCAACTTGATGGAAACTGAAAATAGCCGACAAGATTGAGCCATAAGGCATTCCAGCCTTCCGAGAACGAGTGGCATAGTTTTTTGACCGAAACAAATCTCCCTTCACCTTCATCCAGCTGATGATGATGTCGGAGAAATTGATTTTGTCGTTGAGAACTCGGTAAACCACTTGCTTGTCCACGCCTACAACTTTATGCCGAAATTGACCTTTGGCATAAGGCATTTTGTGAGGGCTACCAAAAGCAAACGGATATTGACTCAAGTCGTTGTTTTCAAAAATCATCCGTTATGTCGATAACGGCCTTCGAGCTCAAAAATTCTTTCACATCAATTTCGCCGACTTCACGCCGTCGGCCAAGGATTTACCAGTGCAAATATAACCATCAGAAGGTAAACCGAAAATTTGATACAAAACGTCGGAAGAAACTTTCACCTTGGTTCCTCTGACAATACTACCTAGCACAAGGGCTGAAGAACCTTGACTCTCGGCCACGTGAAGGTTGGCGTAGAACTCCCGGACGAGCTCAGGAAAAACAGGGTTTTTGCATTCAACAAAGCGAGAAATACCGAGCAAAGAAAAGAAATTGGAAATGTCAACGTTTACCCGTTCAAGGCTTAAGAGATTGAAGAAATAGCAATCAGTGATGTGTTCTTGAGGGAGTATGTCGAAGAACACCCTCGAAGCAGTGGCTGAGACGAATCGATCCGAATCAAATTGGGCATTGAGCGGGCGTTTAAGGTTGTTGTATTGCTTTCCCATAGCGGTGCGATTCTTGCTCGACATTTTGATGGGTAAAACGAAGGGAATCGAAGATTTTGAGGAAGAAGCTCGCAGATTGGATCGGATGTCTGTCTAGGGTTTTTGCAAGAGAGAAGTCGATTGCGTGCGTTAAGGAATGTGTTGTGATTTAGGGTTGTACGGCATATATATAGTCAGCGAGTTTTAAGTTAGCGTACGCTAGGATTTATAAGATTAGCGTACGTTAGGCGAAAAATAGAGGCTTACTGGACTGTTCAGTGAAAATCGAAGAAACTTTAATTAGCGTACGCAAGAAGGTAAGGTTTAGCGTACGCTATCGAAAGAGAATTTTAGCGCGCGTTAAGAATATGAAGCTAGCGCGCGCTAGCGATTGATCTGACTCACCGATTTTGATGTTTTTGAGTAGAAGTTCAAAAGTTGTCTACATGTCCCATGCCAAGTTGTAAACGAATGGAATTAAAAGATTCTTCGGGAAGAGGTTTTGTAAAGATGTCAGCAAGTTGATCCTTCGTCCCGACAAAAATTAAACATATATCTTTCTTTTGAACATGATCACGTAAAAAATGATGTCTGATATCTATATGTTTGGTTATTTGTGCAAAACAGATTTTTGCTCAAATTAATAGCACTAGTGTTATCACATAAGATAGGGGTATTTTCAAAATGAATGCCGTAGTCGCGTAGTTGATTTTTAATCCATAGCACTTGAGCACAGGCGCTCCCTGCAGCGACATATTCGGCCTCAGCTGTAGACAATGCTACGCTGGTTTGCTTTTTACTTCCCCAAGATATTAAAAAAGATCCAACAAAATGACATGTACCACTAGTACTCTTTTTGTCAATTTTGCATCCGCCGAAATCGGCGTCACTATAGGCAATTAAATTAAAGTCCAAGCAAGAAGGATACCATAGGCCTAGTCCAATAGTTCCTTTCAAATAGCGGAAAATGCGTTTACAAGCAATTAAATATGATTCCTTGGGATTAGCTTGGAATCGAGCACATAGACATGTAGCAAATATTATATCTGGCCTAGATGCAGTCAAATATAGCAAAGATCCAATCATACCTCGATATAGTTTTTGATCTACGGATTTGCCATTTTCATCTTTCTCGAGCTTTAATGAGGACGACATTGGCGTAGATATCACCTTGCTACTTTCCATATTGAATTTCTTGAGGAGGTCGTTTGAGTACTTCGTTTGATGGATAAAAATTCCATCTTCGCATTGTTTGATTTGAAGCCCGAGGAAGAACGTTAATTCTCCCATCATACTCATTTCGAATTCTCCTTTCATAAGATTAGAAAAATCTTGACACAAGGATTCATTAGTAGCTCCAAAAACAATGTCATCAACGTAAATTTGGCAAACAAGTATATCATCATTTAGTACTTTAACAAACAAGGTATTATCGACTTTGCCTCTTTTATAGTAATTTGCTATTAGAAATTGACTTAAACGATCATACCATGCTCGGGGTGCTTGCTTCAACCCGTAAAGTGCCTTGTTGAGCTTGTAGACATGATCCGAAAATGATGGTCTTCAAAACCGGAGGTTGCTTGACGTAGACTTCTTCTTGAATGAAACCATTCAAGAATGCACTTTTGACATCCATTTGAAATAGTTTTATCTTCTTATGAGCGGCAAATGCACAAAGCAAGCGAATGGCTTCGAGTCGAGCCACGGGAGCAAAACTTTCCTCGTAATCAAGACCTTCTTCTTGATTATATCCTTGAGCGACCAAACGAGATTTATTTCGAATAGGATAGCCGTCTTCGTCACTCTTGATTTTATGCACCCATTTAGTTCCGATAATTGTTTTATCTTTAGGCGCGGGAACTAAATTCCATACATTATTGTGCTTGAATTGCACAAGCTCCTCTTGCATTGCCATCACCCAACTTTCATCATCGAGAGCTTCGGATATATTTTTGGGAACTATTTCGGATACAAAAGCACAATGAGCCATAAATTCGGTGGTCCTCCTTCGGGTTTGAACACCGTCTTCAATGTTTCCGATCACGAGATCCTTCGGATGATCCTTGATGTGCCTCCAATCTTTCGGTAAATCAACGATTGTGTTTGTTTCGATTTCCAAATTTTCTTCACTTCGGGTGAGGGATCCGGAAAGGTACCTGCATCATCAAAATATTCTACCTTTCTCGGGGGTGAGATCATATCATTGAATTTAACGTGTATAGACTCTTCAACTTTATTTGTTCTAATGTTATACACACGATATGCTTTGCTATTAGTACAATAACCAAGAAATATTCCGAGTCGGATTTGGCATCAAACTTGCCCAAGTTATCCTTGCCATTGTTCAAAATAAATACATTGCAACCAAAGGGATGAAAGTAAGCAATATTGGGCTTTTTGCCCTTCCATAATTCATACGGAGTTTTAAGATGAGTTCTACGAACGTGAACTCGGTTAATCACATAGCATGCCGTAAAAATTGCTTCGGCCCAAAAGTATCGTGGAAGAGAGTATTCATTAAGCATTGTTCTCGACATTTCTTCCAAAGATCGATTTTTCCTTTCAACGACACCATTTTGTTGAGGCGTTCTAGAGCCGAAAATTGTGATTAATACCGTATTTATCACATAAAAGTTCAAACGGGGTGCAATCAAATTCACCTCCGTGGTCGGTGCGAATAGAAATTATGGAGAGGTTTTTCTCGTTTGATACCAAACGACACCATTTAGAAAACTCGGAAAATGTATCATCTTTATGAGCTAAAAATCTAACCCAAGTAAATCGAGAGAAATCATCAACAATAACCAAAGTATAAAGTTTACCATTTAAACTAACATGTCTAGATGGTCCACTCAAATCCATATGCACGAGTTCAAGAACTCGACTAGTGGAAACCTCGAATTTTGGTTTAAACGATTCTCGAGTATGTTTCCCTTTAATGCATGATTCACACAAATGTTTTCTATCGAATTTGAGTTTGGGCAATCCACGAACAAGGTCGTGTCTAGATAAGATAGAAATAATAGGTAGAGAAGTATGCCCCAATTTTCGATGCCATAAATATGCATTGTCATCCAAGGTAATAAGGCATTTTTCATTGAATGAACTCTTATCATTAAGATCAACAATATAGATGTTTCCACATCTCAAACCAATGAATGCAATTTTATTATTTCTAAATGCCGCAATGCGTTTGCTCAAATAGAATTTTAAAACCTTCATCACAAAGTTGCGAAACGCTAAGGAGATTATGATGCAAACCTTCAACAAATAGTACTTTGTTGATAGATGGAGAAGGTTCCTTACCGACTTTGCCGATTCCTTTGATTTTTCCCTTTTGGTTATCTCCAAAGGTCACATGTCCTTGATCTTGATATTCGAGGTCTTCAAGTAAGTCCTCGGAGCCGCACATGTGCCTTGAGCATCCGCTATCAATGTACCACTTGTTTTTCCTTGGTGCCGGTACCTACAAAAGTAGAATTTCTCGGTTGTTTCGGTACCCAAGCCCGTTTGGGTCCTCCAAAGTTAATTATGCTTATAGCATTCGGAACAATCGTCCCTTTCGGAACCCATATTTGCTTAACTTTGATAGTTCTTAACTTTGAATGGGTATTAACATTGTGAACTCGTTTGAACGGATCTTTTGGGTTCTCGGTTTCGGTTTTCTTTATTTTGTCAAGGTTAATAAGAGATTGTTCCCGTTTAAAAGGGTCGAAACCAAGACTGTGTTTGAGCAAGGGCGATTTTTGAATAGATAGGAGCCTTTCGAATTTCTCGTTTCCGAGAGTAAATTTGTTCAAAATATATTTTAGCTCCTTTTGAGTTTTTGTTAATTCAATTTTCAAAACATTTTCTTTTTCAAGACATGAAGTATGGTCGGTCTCAATAGTTTTGCCCTTGTTTTGAAGCGAGGAGTTTTCGAGTTCTAGAGATTTTATTTTTCTCTTTAAGGATATATTTAACTTGACCATCTCGTCATACTCCGTATTTAACGATTCAAACGCACTCAACAACTCATCATCTTGATGAACTTCTTGTGAATCACAAAAATCAAAAGAGTCATATTCATCATCATTGAGTTTAGAGCTTACCTCGATATTGCTTTGAGTCGAGAGCCATGAATGCAAGGTTTGCGTCTAGAGATCTTTCAATCTCCTCCTCGTCATCACTCCAAGAAGCGATTAGAACCTCCTTCTTTTGAATCTTTCCATTTGCGGTTTTGAAGAGGATCCTCGGCATTCTTTGGCATAATGACCGGCTTGACCACATTTCCGACAATTATTGTCGAACTTCTTGATAAGTGTAGCCACTCTTCTTTTGCTCCGGTTTGCCATCCCGACCAAGAAAACTTCGCCTCTTTTGAATTAGGTTTTTGTACCTTCTAAAGTTTTTGGCATAAAGAGCGAGTTCCTCGTCGTCTTCATCTTCGGCAACATCTTCCTCAACGTCGCTATCAACATTGAATGCGACTATTCTTTCCCGAGGCTTTGGTTTTGTGCCTCTAGACTTGAGAACGATCTCATAGTTGATGAGTGACCCGATGAGGGCACTAAATTCGAGCTTGTTGAGATCCTTGGATTCCATGATCGCGGTGACCGTGGCATCCCATTCTCGTGGCAACGATCGCAATTTTCTTAGCTTTGTCATTGCTCGATATAGGCTTTCCAAAAGATGCAAGACCGTTTGTTATAGCCGAAAATCGATCCAACATATTTGTGATCGTTTCCTCGTCTTTCATGGAAAATAATTCGTAGTCATGGAGTAACATATTAATTTTGGTCTCCTTGACTTGAGTGGTTCCTCGTGAGTGACTTGAGAATTTCCCAAATTTCTTTTGCACTTTCATAGGATGATATCCTATTAAGTTCTTCGGGATTGAGAGCGCAATAGAGAAGTTGAGTAGCTCGGGAGTTGACATGCGTGTTTCTCCAATCCTCATCGTTGAATTCTTCGATCTTTTTCAACGATCCATCTTCTTTCTTAGCAAGTTTAGGACCGAGAGCAATAACTTTCCAGATTTCAATATCGTGGGCTTGAACGAAGATCGCCATCTTCTTTTTCCACGTCATGAAATTGGAACCGTCGAAGAAAGGAGGACGGTTGAGAGCATTTCCTTCAATTTGGCCTAGAAGTGCCATTTGCGGATCTTTTTCTCTTAGGTGGTTAAACCTTTAAAAAGAGACCCGCTCTGATACCAACTGAAGAGATAAATTCACCACTAGAAGGGGGGTTGAATAGTGGTGATGCGGAATATCGAAATTTCTTGCGAGTAAAAAGAAAATAATGCGGAAAATAAAGACTCAAGAATTTATAGAGGTTCGGCAACTTGCCTACGTCCTCTCTCCGACTTTATTTTTCTATTGGCTTAAGAAAAACCACAACCTTAACTCGTCTTCTATCGGTCCGAGTTCACAACCGTTACAATCCGCTTGTCTTCTATCGGTCCAAGCTCAACCTTTCCCTCAATATGAATAATTGCTTATCTAGTGTTCTATAGGAACTAGATAATCCTCACTATACGAATATGGGAGTATAATCCTAACAATGCCGGATCAAGGATCCTAATAACACCGGATTAGTGACTCTTGATTCGTTTCTTTTTCGCTCACGTGTAAGTGATGCAACACTTACAACCAAATGAAAGAATACAAAGACTAATAGATATTACAATTGAAATCGCTCTTGTATCTTTCTTTTCTCACAACTTGTAATGCAATAAAGTATATAAATCTGAGTTCAAGAATGCTTTGATTGCTTGTATGCTTGTATGCTTGAAGTTGTGTGTTTGATACCCAAGTCCTTCGGGTATTTATAGGTGTGAGACTGACCTTCAAATTCTGAAAAATATACTATTAGCGTGCGCTAATAGATCCTTGTAGCGTGCGTTAGCGGATTTTGACTTGAAATCTCCGAACGGTCACAAAGATCATTGTAACGGTAAAATCGTGACTAGCGTGCGCTAGTAATGACATGGTAGCGTGCGCTAACGTCTTGGTCAACTAGTCTTCGATCTTGACTTTGACAATATCCGATTTTCTCTCCAACGACTCAATTTCCAACGGCTAAATTCATGATTAGCGTGCGCTAGCAAGTATGCATAGCGTGCGCTAGCATTAATTATATCCATTATTTTCGATTTTCCGGATGCATTGACTCTTGCTTCCAACGGTTGAATTTCAAGCGGTAAATCTGAGATTCCAATTAGCGTGCGCTAATACCTTTCCATTAGCGTGCGCTCTTGAGTTATTTCATTAACGTCGTTACCTTGTGTAGCGTGCGTAAGAACCTTGACGAAGAGAGTCCGGTGGCTCTTTGGACTACTAACCATAATTTCGTTAGCGTGCGCTAGATATGAGAATTAACGTGCGCTAAGTCCATGATGTAGCGTCGTAAGAATGTATGAGTAGCGTCGCAACGTCGATTTTGATTTCCTTCCGGACTTCTTGCTCTCTCTCGAGAATTGCGATAACGTGCGTTATATTTGTTGTATAGCGTCTGCCGATCAGTAGGATATTAGCGTGCGCTATCTTTGAAAAGCTTGCGTGCGCTATCGATCAGGCGACTTGAGTAGGCTGCAGCTGACTTGACTGAACTGTATAAGCATGTCCCGATAGCGTGCGCTACGGTATGATACTTAGCGTGCGTTAGCCATATTTTGTTCCTTCAAAATGTTATCGAGCCGAGATAGATCCAATTAAATGTTTTGTATGTAACCATCATCAAAATACATTTTGTGTCAACAGTACTCGCAAGCACGCGCCTCCGGAGGCCTCGACGGACCCTACCTGGATAACATCATTCAAATACGCCCATAAGTTATCATGACATCACACTCGCAAGTGCCGATTCTCAGAGCCCTCCCCAGACCTACCCGAATTGATAACCTTATGGTCACAACGTACGTCTGGCCGTAATCGCAAGCACGCGTTTGGCCGGTTAAATATACTGTCACTAACGAGTCCACGTTAAATTCATGACACATCACATTCTCAAAGTATAAAGAATATAGACGAGATACTCGCCTCAAGTCCAACACATGCGGAGCAACGGGAAAGCTCGACTTAATGACCGCTACCGAACACTCCAAAGAACACGATTCAACGGGGAAGCTTGGACCCCAAAGAAGGCAACGAACGGAAGGGGTTCGACTCGAGTTCTTCACAAGAATTTCGTTCCTAAGTCACAACGATATCAATTCAATCACAATTCTACGAAAACGTATAGAACTTTCCAAGTTCTACCCATTAAAGCATTTTATCGGACACTTTGAGGGCATAGTCCAATTTAATCGTTTAACGGAGAAGTACTCGAATTTGTTCCACAAAACTTCAAGGGTTATGAATGATTTCGAGTATACAACCAAGTTCTAACAATAATCTGAACTAAAACGAATCAAATCGGCCAAAACATCGACAAACCTCAAAAATTCCCAAAACCAAGAGTTTAGGTGTTCTTACCTTCGATCCGGGCGGAAGATGATGTTAGATATGAATCAAACTTCCAAAACATGTTGCTCCAAGTCATATCCATCCAAATCCATCCATTATTGACGAAGAAATGCGAAGAAACAAAGAAAAAGGGTGAAAATGGCCGGATGACTCGGTCGAGGCCCTTGAATAGCCGACCCTGGCCGACCGCTTACGTACGTAATCGGCCACTACGTACGTAATCGGCCAAGGCCGAACTCTCTGTACCCATACTAATGGACATGTTACGTACGTAACTGGCAGGCTGTTACGTACGTAACAGGCCTTACGATCGCTACTGCCGGGCCATTACGGCCGTTACTCGGCCAGGCCTGGCCAGCCAGGACTCTGTCGATCCGACGGTCCGAAAAATCCCGAAACTCAGACCTAAATGTAAACCGAAAACATGATTACGAAGTACTCGCAAAGACGAATCCGAACACTAAGAGAACACATGATTCTGACCACCCGAGGGCTCAAAATTCGACAACGGAAGTAATTACCCCAAAATTTGGGAAATTACGAAAATGGCCCAAAACGTCCGAAAATCACGATACGTGATCGAATAACCAAACCAAAGCTCGCAACATGAAAAATAACATCAAATGAACTTATAAGAAACTCGAAACAACAATTTCGGATGAGATTCGCAAGAATCGAACTCAAGTGCAGAAAAGCCGCTTAAGAACACGGAACTCCACAAAACGATACCGAAACGAACTCGGTTGACCAAACACGAAGAACAAAACATTATCAAAATGTCAAAACGGTCGCAAGCGAGTTCTGGAAACTAGAAAAATGCCAAAAACGAAAAATTACCGAAAAAGAAAATCACGGGTATTACACGTGTTACGTACATAAAGCTCCATTGTAGAGTATGCTAACGGTCCGATGTACCGTACGCTATCGAACCCAGCGAATTAGACAGATTTTTCTACCGAGCCATTATAAATGCTAACACTTGAGTGTTACGTACGTAATGAGCATAACGTATGTTAACATCAGCATGTCAACGTACGTAATGAAGGAACATGTTTTATAAACCTGGGTTGACCTTCACTTCGTCATTTCCTTCATTTTCTTCCTCCGATCGAGAGCTGCGTTCCAAGTGAGGTTTTGAGTGATTCTTCAAGTTTTGTCCGTGGAGTTCATTGAGGGATTGATTGTTGTGTCCCAAGTGAAGATTATCATCATCTTAATACTCTTTCTCCATCCTTAATCTAAAGGTATTATCCTAGAACCTTATTTTGGAAGATTTGGGGTTTTTGAGTTTCTGTCCGATTCGTTCCATATTGTTGATTAATCCATGATGTGTATGATTAATCTTAGTGGTATTCTTGTTTTACCTATGGGTTCATGGTAAGTTTCGTATTATTTGTGAAATCGAGAGGGTTCGGTTGCGATCCGCCCTCGTCGTTGTTTTGTACGAACTTACATGAATTGTAGGAGGGTTTCGGGTGTCTTCCGTTATTATTATTCTTGTCGAATTGGTTGTAATGGTGTTTGACGAATCGTCTAGGTTTGGTGTGTCCAATTTCTCGCAACCGTGATTATTTCATTTCGTTCTTTCGTCGTGATAATCGAGGCAAGTATCCTTAATGAACTTACACTCTTAACATGATAGTATTGCATGAGTGATGTGTGTGTGTATGCTCACTACCAGTTAGATCCGACGGGGTCTTGGTAAGGGTCCACAGAGGCGTGGGTCTGTGGTTAATTGTGGTGCATTTTTATAAATATGTTTCGAGATTGGCGTTTTCGGAAATGAGTGTTTTTGAACTGTGATTTCATGATTGCATGCATTGACTAAATGTGTAAGATGTAAGTTGTTCATTTGGCCTACTTGTACTAGTGTAATTGCTAACCCCTTTGAGGGACCCTTTTTGGGGAAATTTGTTTTATGAATTTCAGGTTATGTTCAGACAGACGATCGGGCTTTGGGACAGTACGAGAATGCTGGCCAGGGTTGTTGACATGTGCAAACGAGTTTCTTTATTTTCCGTTGTCCATTTCGATATGGTTGTTTTCCAACTTGTGAACTAATAGACGTACTCGAGTACTTAGGGGATTTTGATTTTGGAAAGTGTATCGAGTTGTCCGTTATGTTTTCACTGGATTATTGTGTTGCTTGATTGACCGGTCGAACCGGGTGGATTATTATCATTTTGCGTCTTTGTGATGTGGTGTGATTGCGTCGATTCCGTGAGTAGGTGAGTGAAGTTGATTACCTAGCCTGGTGGGTCCCATGTAGGGGTCCACGACGCTGTTACAATCCCGGGATTTCTTATGGGTGTTATAGAAAATGGTATCAAAGCACTAGGTTTATGGATACCTAGGCTTGTCGGTTAATTGGGTCTAGTTGTGTTTTGTTTTGCACATTGTCACCCCACTGCCATCATCTTGGTACTTCTAGTGCTCGTAAGTTTTCCTTACTCGATTCCTTGTTTCCTTATATCGTGCTTTCAATTCTTGGATTGTGACTGTTTTTTCTCTCGCACTTATCATCGTATTGCAATTGTTACCTCTTATCTTCAGGATGGATGCTGGGAGAGGCCGAGGTAGGGGTCGCGACTGTGGTCGTGGACGCGGTCGGGGACGTGGGGTAGCCAGTGAGGCAGCCACGTCATACAATTCTGGGGCTGGTAGTATCGATGGTCATCAGAGCCATAGTGCTACTCAGGAGGGCGCAACCGGTGGTGACGCTGATCTTTGTGTTGCAGCTGTGATGCAACAAATGGTGAACCAAATGGCAACGATAGCTCAGGCGGTTCAGAACCCGACTCCGGCCCATGCTACTCGGAGCGGAGCAGATCATTGGCTTCAGGATGTCATCAAGATGCATCCTCCTCAGTTTTCGGGGGCTTCAGACCCGATTAGTTGGGAAGGGTGGATCAAGGAGATATCCAAGGTCTTCATTGCCACCAACTGTCCCGAGGATCGCAAGGTCCCTATTGCCCAGTATTTTCTCACTGGGGACGCTACTGACTGGTGGGAGGCCATTGAGCCCAAGGACTGTGTTGCTTCCCAGGCCGAGTTCAAAGACCTGATGGAGACCGAATATTGCCCGTGGTCAGTTAAACAGGCTCGAGTCAATGCTTTCTATGATGCTCAGCCTCGGGATATTCCTGTTTCTCAGGCTATTGCTGATTTCAACCGGGAGTTGGGCTTCGTGAAGGCCCAAGTTAGGGAGGAGAGCGACAAAATTTTCTACTTTTCCAGGCGGATGAAACTGAAGATTCGTGACTACATGTCTGGGCTCGCCTGCACCACCTTGCAGGATTATCAAAGTAGAGCTCTTGCATATGATATGTCTTTGATGGCCAGTGAGGCGGCTTGTGAGAGCAAGAAACAGAAGTCCGTCGCGAAATTTTCAGGCCACAAGGGTGGAGGTCAGCATAAATCTCAATCTGCTAACTTTCTACGGAGGTGGTCCATTTCTTTATCGGGAATTTCCGCTGGGCCGGGCAAGATTTTTCCCATGATGTGAAGTGTTTAACTGTGGCCGACCAGGCCACATCAGTCGTGCTTGTCCGAGTCCTTTGCTGACGTGTAATCGGTGTGGCCAGCCGGGCCACAAGGCCGCTTTTTGTGCTGAGAGAGAGAGAGAGAGAGAGAACTCTTGGTGCCCAGGCTTCCTTCCCAGTGCCTAGGGAACCGAGTGTGAACTAGGGGTCGTTTGTTCCACAGCCTCTGCCGAGTGCCGATCGAGGAAGAGGTCGGGGTCAGCCCGCTAGAGGGGGAGCTTCCAGTGTCGGCTCCGCTCATCCACGAGTTTATGAGATGAGGAGGGCCGATGATCCAGCGGCTACTATGGCGACACGTACCGTTCATATTCATTCTCACCCTGTCAGTGTGCTTTTCGACTCTGGTGCTACGTATTCGTTCATCTCTCTAGAATGTGTGCGCAGTTTGGGTCTTGACTGTTTGTCGCCTTGTGAGCCTTTCATCGTTAAACTTCCTAGCGGTGATAGGATCGTTGGTGATCGAGAGATCCGAGATTGTTCTGTGATTATTTGTGAGAAGGCTTGGCTCTCTAATCTTATTATTGTGGGTATTGAGGGTGAGGATTTGATTCTCAGGGATGATTGGCTCGAGCGGCATGGTGCGATCATGAACTACCGCACAAGAATCATCACCATGTTAGCCGAGGATGGCACCGAGCACTCTTTCGCGGGGCGAAAGATGGGAAACCATAAGTTCATGATTAACGCCTTGAAAGCGATGAGACTCATGCGGAAAGGGTGTACTGGTTATTGGTGCTACACCTTGAAGGCGGGGGATGGTGGAGTCGAGTTTTCATCGATTCCAGTCGTTAGTGAGTTCCCTGATGTCTTTCCTGACGAATTACCGGGGTTGCCACCGGACCATGAGGTTGAGTTTGCTATCGAATTAGAGCCGGGTGCGGCTCCGATTTCGAAGGCTCCGTATCGCATGGCACCTTCAGAGATGGCTGAGTTTAAGAAATAGTTGAGTGAGCTTCTTGAGTCAGGGTATATTCGACCGAGCACTTCACCTTGGGGCGCACCGGTTTTGTTTGTGCGGAAGAAGGATGGTTCACTGCGTTTATGTACCAAATACCACGAGCTAAACAAGGTGACCATCAAGAACAAGTATCCCTTGCCGATGATTGATGACTTGTTTGATCAGTTGCAGGGAGCTGCGGTATTCTCGAAGATCGGCTTGAGATCGAGGTACTATCAGCTTCAGGTGAAGGAGTCCGATGTTCCGAAAACAACTTTTCGGACGAGATACAGACATTATGAGTTTGTAGTTATGCCCTTCGGGTTAACTAACGCGCCGACAGTGTTCATGCAGTTGATGAACGTCTTTATTGAGTATTTGGATAAGTGTGTCGTCATTTTAATTGATGATATTCTTATTTATTCGAGGAATGAGGAGGAGCATGTGCATCATCTGTTTGTGATGTTAGACATTTTTAGGACCGAGTGACTCTATGCGAAGTTCTCGAAATGTGAGTTCTGGCTGAAGGAAGTGATGCTTCTGGGTCACGTGATTTCAGCCGAGGGGGTCCATGTGGATCCGCAGAAGATTGAGTCAGTGCTGGATTGGGCGCCGCCTAAGAATGTGAAGGAGGTCCGTAGTTTCTTGTGTTTGGCTGGCTACTACCGTAGGTTCGTCGAGGGGTTCTCGAAACTAGCTCGGCCACTTACACAGTTGCTCTAGAAATCCGATAAGTTCATCTGGAATGATGAGAGGCAGTCGAGTTTTGAGGAGATGAAGAGGCGTTTGACTTCAGCCCCGATTCTTACGTTGCCGTGTGACAACGAGGGTTTTGCCATCTATAGCGATGCTTCGGGTCAGGGTCTTGGGTGTGTGTTGATGCAGCACGACGAGACTTTGCGTATGCGTCCTGGCAGTCGAGGCCGTATGAGCTCAACTACCCTACTCACGATTTAGAGTTAGCGGCAGTTGTTTTTGTGCTCAAGATTTGGCATCACTATCTTTTTGGATCTACATGTCAAATTTTTGCTGATCATAAAAGTCTGAAGTACATATTCACTCAGCGGGAGTTGAATATGAGGCAGAGGAGGTGGTTAGAGTTGATTAAGGATTATGACCTCGAAATCCTTTATCATACAGGCAAGGCGAACATCGTGGCCGACGCCTTGAGTCGGAAACCGATTGCATTGTGGACGCTTGAAATCCTTACGTCTCGATCTGGGCTTCAGCGGGATTTGATTGAGTTGAGTGTTGAGATTTTGTTGCCAGGAGCTGTCGGGCAACTTTGCGCTTTGGAGATTTCGTCGTCGTTGATCGATGAAATTAAACTGAAGCAGTTGGAGGATCCGATGATTACTCAAATTCGAGAGAATGTTCTTAAGGGAAAGTCTCCTGGGTTTGTGATTCATGAGGATGGTGTGTTGAGATTGCAGAGTCGGCTCTGTGTACCGAACGACTTGGAATTGAGGCGGAGTATTTTACGTGAGGCCCATGCTATGCCTTACTCAGTTCATCCTGGTTCGAGTAAGATGTACAAGGACTTAAGGAGGAACTTTTGGTGGAATGACATGAAGTAGGAGGTCACACGATTTGTAGCGAGGTGTTTGACTTTTCAGTAGGTCAAAATCGAGCATCAGCGATCGGCCGGGTTACAGCAGATATTTCGATGGACTTCGTCACGAGCTTGCCGAGATCGAAGTCTGGTATGAATATGGTTTGGGTGATTGTAGATTGTCTAACCAAGTCAGCACATTTTCTGGGCATCAAGGATACTTGGGGTCCGGAGAGGTCGGCTCGTGTGTTTATTGCACATATTGTGAGGCTTCACGGTACTCCAAAGTCTATTATTTCAGATCGGGGTGGCCGTTTTGTATCGCACTTTTGGCAGGCGGTGCATAAGGCGGTGGGTACTCGTTTGCGTCTGAGTACTTCTTTTCACACTCAGTCGGATGTGCAGTCGGAGTGCACTATCCAGCATTTGCCATTGATCGAGTTCACGTACAACAATAGTTGGCACATGCCGATCAAGATGGCACCATCTGAGGTGCTTTATGGGTGGTGTTGTCGATCGCCGATTTGCTGGAACGAGGAATCCGATTTGGTCGGGACCGAACCGGATATCGCTATGGAGACGAGACGGAAGGTGGAATTGATTCGGGAGAGGATGTTGACTGCTCAGGGTCGACAAAAATCCTATGCTGACGTCTGTCGTCGACCTTTGGAATTCAAGGTGGGAGACCACGTTTTGCTAAAGGTGTAGCCGACGAGGGGAGTATTCTGCTTCGGGAAGAAGGGAAAGTTAAGTCCGAGATTTATTGGGCCCTTTGAGATTCTCGAGAGAGTCGGCCAGTTGGCATACCGTTTGGCGTTGCCTCTGGACTTGAGTCACATTCATAGCATTTTCCATGCTTCCCAGCTGAGGAAATATGTCCCGGATCCTAGTCACGTCATCGACTATGGTTTTGATATCGCCGAGGATATTACCTTCGAGGAGCGTCTCTTGAAGATTTTGGAACACCGTGAGAAGAGACTGCGGCATAAGACCATTCCTTTGGTCAATGTGCAGTGGTCTAGGCATGGTGTCGAGGAGGCAACTTGGGAAACCGAGGATAGCATGCGTGCTAGATACCCCGAGTTATTTGTTTCTTAAGTTTCGGGACGAAACTTATTTTTAGAGGGGTGGAATGTAATATCCGCATTTTTCCTTTGTCTGGTATTTTCGTTTTTCTGTATTTTTCATTTTTAACGACCCGCTTGTAACCATTTCGACGTTTTGAATCTAGTTTATTCTTGGAGTTTTTCCATTTTGGACGAGTTTTTCATTTTACGTTTTATGTTATGTGTTGTTGCATGTACATTCGATTCTCGTAAAACTTATTCGACTTCGTAATTTCTTTGGTTACACGAGTTCGTACGGTTGAGTTGTTCGTGTTGTGAGTTTCGGTTTGTTAATCCGACGTCGTATCGTGATTTTTGGACGTTTGGGCCGTTTTGTAATTTCCTATAATTCTACTTTCTTTGTCATATTTCGGATTCCCCGGTAGTCGGAATTGTGTTTCCTTTCAACACATAGCTTTGTCGTCGCGAATATTTCGTATCTACGATTTGGGTTTTGTCCTTGTGTTGCGTCTCGACTTCGGACCGCCCGGTGCAGTTAACTACATTCAGCAGTGTTGAACTGCTGCATGCATAACGTACGTTATGCATGCTTTCTTGTGTGCGCTATCGGAACCTTCATAACGTACGTTATACCTTATCGTTAAAGTACGTTATGGCCTTCAGCAGATTGGGCAGATTGTTCTGCCGAGCCATTACGTACGTTAACTCCTGCGTGTTACGTACATAAATCTCTATTGTAGCAGACGCTAAATGTCCGATGTAGCGTACGCTATCGAACCCAGAATTGGACAGATTGTTCTGCTGAGCCATTACGTACGCTAACACTTGAGTGTTACGTACGTAATGAGCGTAACGTACGTTAACATCAGCATGTTAACGTACGGAAAGAAGGAACAGGTTTTATAAACCTGGGTTGACCTTCACTTCGTCATTTCCTTCATTTTCTTCCTCCGACCGAGAGCCGCGTTCCAAGTGAGGTTTTGAGCATTTCTTCAAGTTTTGTCCGTGGAGTTCGTTGAAAGATTTATTGTTGTGTCCCAAGTGAAGATTATCATCATCTTAATCCTCTTTCTCCGTCCTTAATCTAAAGGTATTATCATAGAACCCTATTTTGGGAGATTTGGGGATTTTTTAGTTTTGTCCGATTCGTTCCGTATTGTTGATTAATCCGTGATGTGTATGATTAATCTTGGTGGTATTCTTGTTTTCCTTATGGGTTCATGGTAAGTTTCGTGTTATTTGTGAAATGGAGAGGGTTCGGTTGCGATCCGCCCTCGTCGTTGTTTTGTACGAACTTACATGAATCGTAGGTGGGTTTCGGGTGTCTTCCGTTATTATTATTCTTGTCGAATGGGTTGTAATGGTGTTTGACGAATCGTCTAGGTTCGGTGTGTCTAATTTCTCGCAACCGCGATTATTTCATTCTGTCTTGTCGTCGTCATAATCGAGGCAAGTATCCTTAATGAACTTACACTCTTAACATGATAATATTGCATGAGTGATGGGTGTGTGTGTATGCTCACTACGGGTTAGATCTGACGGGGTCTCGGTAGGGGTCCACAGAGGCGTGGATCCACAAGCTTGGCTTTTAACCACTACGGGTTAGATCCGATAGGGTCTCGATAGAGGTCCACAGAGGCGTGGGTCCGCGGTTAATTGTGGTGCAATTTTATAAATGTGTTTCGAGATTGGCGTTTCCGGAAATGAGTGTTTTTGAACTGTGATTTCATGATTGCATGCATTGACTAAATGTGTAAGATGTAAGTTGTTCATTTGGCGTACTTGTACTAGTGTAATTGCTAACCCCTTTGGGGGATCCTTTTTGTGGAAATTCATTTTATGAATTTCAGGTTATGTTCAGCCGGACGAGCGGGCATTGGGACAGTACGAGGATGGTGGCTAGGGTTGTTGATATGTGCAAACGAGTTTCTTTATTTTCCATTGTCTATTTCGATATGGTTGTTTTCCAACGTGTGAACTAATAGACGTACTCGAGTACTTAGGGGCTTTTGATTTTGCAAAGTGTATTGAGTTGTCCATTATGTTTTCGTTGGATTATTGTGTTGCTTGATTGATCGGTCGATCCAGGTGGATTATTATCGTTTAACATCTTTGTGATGTGGTGTTATTGCGTCGACTCCGTGAGTCGATGAGTGAAGTTGATTACCTAGCCTGGTGGATCCCATGTAGGGGTCCACGGCGCTGTTACATTCCTGGGATTTCTTGGGGGTGTTACAACTTGATGGATCTATCTGCTAGTTGTAAAGAGACCGTAGTAGGCTTGGCCTCCCCAATACCTAGTTTCTTGAAACTATAGAGAGGCATAAGATTAATACTGGCGCCAAGATCACACAAAGCTCTATCAAAGGATGAGTTTCCAATAATACAAGGTATAGTGAAGCTTCCTGGATCTTTCAATTTAGGTGAGAGATTTTTCTGCAAAATAGCGCTGCACTCTTAAGTTAGTGCCACCATTTCATATTCTTCGAGCTTTCTTTTGTTAGATAAAATCTCCTTCATAAATTTCACATAGCTCGGCATTTGTTCCAAAGCATCATATGCAATTTCTTGAAGACATCGAGAAACTTAGAAATTTCTTGTCATCATAAGTAGGATGAGCGATCGAGACTACTTTTGACCTGGGCTTTGAGGACATATTGGTCTCTTTTTGAGTGGGCTCCTTATCATTAACTTTCGCAAAGGGAATGCTCTTTTCTTTGCTACTCTTGGACTGCTCGTGTAGTTCCTTTCCACTTCGTAACTCAATAGCTTGCACATATTCTTGTGGATTCATCTCGGTAGCACTTGGTAAGACACCTTGGGGTCTAGATGATAATAGATTTGCAATCTGCCCCAATTGAACCTCCAAGTTCCGAATAGAAGCGGAATGATTCTGTAGAGTAGTTTTAGTGCGAGTCATGAATTAACTCGTATTAGCCGCCATTTGAGCAAGTGCATCTTCTATAGAGACTTTTGGTGGTTGAGGGGGCTAGGGCTGGGAAAAATACCGAAAATATTGTATCGAAAAATATCGAAAATATCGAAATTTTTGGTATACCGATTTTTTCGGTACGGTATGATACCGTTACCGGTATTTTCGGTACGGTAACGGTATGAGTTTGTGAAATTTTCGATATACCGAGGTATACCGAAAATTTTCGGTATACAGATTTTTTTTCGACATATACCGAAAATTTTCGATATACCGAAAGATTATCGGTATATCGAAATTTTTCAGTATACCAAACTATGTATAGTATATTGATTTTTTTTCATATATCTTAAAATTTTCGGTATACCGCAGAAGTTTCGATATACCGAAAAATTAACGGTATACCGACTTGATTTCGGTATACCGATATTTCAGTACAATAACGGTATGTAAATATGTCATACCGAGATTTTCGGTATACCGGTTTTCGGTATACCGAAAATTTCGGTATGGTAACGGTATGATTTTTGTCATACCGAAAATTTCGGTACGGTATACGGTATGGATGATAATTTTCGGTATACCGTACCGAACCACCCCTAGAGGGGGCTGCTCTTGTGGCTGAGTGAATTGAGCTTGTGGAGGTTTGTTCAACACTTGTACGTTCCTCCATGAAAGATTTGGATGATTTCGCCACCCTTGGTTGTAGGTGTTAGAATACGGGTTATTTTGACGATTTCCATTCCCCACAAATTGAGCTTGTTCCACCTGAGATTGCTCAAATGGATTCCCGACTTGACATTCAGCACTTGGATGAGAGCTGCTGTACCAATTGCAAGTTTCCGTGGTACCAATAGAAGGAGCGTGTGATAAAACTTGCAGTTTTTGAGTTAAAGCTGCAACTTGAGCCGATAGCGTAGATCTTGGATCATTGTCGGAAATTTCCATAACTCGTTTTGGATGCACACGCTCAGAAGGCCATTGATAAGCATTCGTAGCCATAGCTTCCAGTTAGGAATAATCTCCAGCCACAGTTTTGCCCATTAAAGCACCCCCAGCTGCTGCATCTACTAGAGTGTGTGTACAAGCACTCAATCCGTTATAGAATGTTTGAATCTGCAGCCAATCCAGTAGACCATGATGGGGGCACTTCCTCATAAGATCCTTATACCGTTCCCAAGCGACATGGAGCGACTCCACCTCAAACTGCCTGAAAGTAGTAATTTCATTCCTTAGCCTTGCGGTTTTGGCAGGTGGAAAGAATTTGGCTAGGAAATCTTGTGCCAATTGATCCCAGGTCGTGATAGAACCCGGAGGAAGAGAAATTACCCAAATTTTTGCTTTATCCCGGAGAGAGAATGGGAAAAGCCGCAAACGAATGGCATCGTCGGTGACTCCATTAGTTATAAACGTATCAAAAATTTCAAGAAAAGTAGAGATGTGCGCATTAGGATCATTATCCACCAACCCGCAGAACTGTCTACCCTGGACCATTTGGATGACGGCCGGTTTAATCTCGAAAGTATTTGCTTGAATAGTTGGGCATGTGATCCCCGAAAGAATGATACTTATTTGAGGAAGAGCTTAATCGCGAAGAGCCAAAGCTGGTGGAGTGACTTTGTCGTTATTTGGATCGATATTATGCTCCATAGTGATTGGAATTGGAATTATGCATTTTTTTCGTGGAATTTCCTAAGGGTGCCTTCTATTTCGGGATCAAAAGGGAGTAAGCCCTTTGTTCCAAGTTTTCTCATACACTAGTAAGAATACCTTCGAAGAAAAATCTATGTCCGAATCAATTAAAAAAACAAAAAATAAAATGAGGAAAAAAATGTCCAAAGTAATACTAAAAATGCTCAAATTGATATTAGTTAATAAACAGTCCCCGGCAACGGCGCCAAAAACTTGATTCAAAAATAGTGAATACAAGCGCACGTTATCGTACAAGTAATAAAGTGAAAAGTAGAGTATCGTTCCCACGAGGACTGTCTAACTAAGTACCACTTTATTTGTCATCTTCAATATTATTTGGACGATCGAATAATTGGTTTGGTTTTGCAAGAAAATAAATAAAATAAATAAAGGATGAAAATTGCAGACTAAGGAATAATAAACGCTCCGTTCTAAACAGAGAGTTTGTTGGTTTTAAAAATGTCTAGGGTCGAGAATCCACCATAGTTATTCAGAATTGATTTGCTCGAGCTCTAAAGATGATTATTGAGTTGGATGAAAGTCTAGATTATCTAGTTTAATCCCATCGCCCCTCCCGAGGTCGCTAGAATATACCGAGAACTGCAAATCACTATATAATCTAATTTTGACTACAATCGCCTTGAGGGTATATTCCTATCTCACAATATCCGATTGGTTTTAATTCCCTATGTCGTTACTTGATTGTCCTTTTCCAATTCAAAACAAGTAATTATTTCAGTTCATAAATGGTCAGTAAGTGAAAAGCATTACAATCAAGAATTAAAACTCAAACAACCACAATAATTTAGAGATATGCTAGGAACAAACAATTCCTCATAAAATAGGTGTCATCTCTTCCCTAGAACAAATGATTTAGCCTAACATGCTAGAATTAATCAACAAAATACATAAATAAGACATGAGTTCAGAATATTCAAACACTAAGAGAGAAGATCTGAATTCGTGCTCGTCCTGTCCAAGTCCTCGTCGAAGCCTCTGTTGGATTCCTCATTGGATGCCTTGATGATTCCTTGAGATCCTCATCTTTAAAAGTAGGTTTTGTATATCGTATATTTCAGTTCATAAATGGTCAGTAAGTGAAAAGCATTACAATCAAGAATTAAAACTCAAACAACCACAATAATTTAGAGATATGCTAGGAACAAACAATTCCTCATAAAATAGGTGTCATCTCTTCCCTAGAACAAATGATTTAGCCTAACATGCTAGAATTAATCAACAAAATACATAAATAAGACATGAGTTCAGAATATTCAAACACTAAGAGAGAAGATCTGAATTCGTGCTCGTCCTGTCCAAGTCCTCGTCGAAGCCTCTGTTGGATTCCTCATTGGATGCCTTGATGATTCCTTGAGATCCTCATCTTTAAAAGTAGGTTTTGTATATCGTATCCTCCCCCTCTTGTGTCTTTGTCTCAACTTTTATAACTCTCTCATCTCCCCAAATCGTGTCCAGAAAATTAGGTTTTGTCTGACTCTAAAACGGCCAAAGTCACATAATTGTATTAGGTTTTTCGCCGCTGTGGGCCGCGGCCCGGAGTAAGTGTGCCGCGGCTCCAATTACAAAACTGCCTTGTCTGGGTGTAAATTTAGTACGGGCCGCGGCCTGGAGTAAGTGTGCCGCGGCCCTAGGTACAGATTGTGCCAGCTTGCTGGGTGTTGAGTCTGCGACGCGGCCCAACTTCGTGTGATGCGTCCCTCTACCAATAAATGTCATTTTTGGTCCGTTTTGCCTCGTTCAAACTCCAGGACTCCAATTTCCTACAAAATATGTAAACATAATGCATTAGGAGCTCATTTACGTAGAATTAGATCAAAATAGAGATAAAATGATGACAATAAAGCGTACAAAAATAGCACGTAACAATGACTTTGTGGTCAAAATGAAAGAACGTACTCTTTCAGGTGAGGATAAGGGATTCAGTGTGTCCGATGATGGCACATTGTACTATGAAGGGAGGATTTGTGTGCCCAATGTTGTCAAGATGAGAGAAGCAATATTGAAAGAAGCACATAATACTCCATATACAACACACCCTGGAAGTACAAAGATGTACCAAGACCTTAAGGGGACATTTTGGTGGGAAGGTTTGAAGAGAGATGTGACAGACTTTGTCAGAAGGTGTATAGTTTGTCAACAAGTGAAGGCAGAACCCCAATGCCTCTTTGGACTACTTAAATCACTTCATATTTCGGAATGGAAATGCGAACATATTATGATGGACTTTGTGGTAGGTTTGCCTCGAACGGAAATAGGAAACCACGTTATTTGGGTCGTTGTGGACCGACTCACAAAGTCAGCTCATTTCATTACAGTCAAGATGAATTTTCGAATGGATCAGTATGCTCAACTTTACATCAGTGAGATTATTAAGTTGCATGGAGTGCCATTCCCTATAGTATCCGACAGGGATGCTCGTTTCACATCGCATTTTTGGGAAAGTTCACAAGAAGCCTTGGGAACGCGCTTGAATTTTAGTACGGCCTATCATCCTCAGACTGATGGTCAGTCTGAGAGGACCATTCAGATTCTTGAGGATATGTTGCGAGCATGTGTGTTAGACATGGGCGATAATTGGGAACGACTTTTGCCTTTGGTAGAATTTGCTTACAACAATAGTTATCAGTCGACGATTGGTATGCCACCATATGAAGCCTTATACGATAGGAAGTGTCGATCACCACTCTATTAGGACGAAGTAGGTGAAAGGAAAATCTTGGGTCGCGAAATGATTAAACAAACAGTAGGTGTGGTGGATAAGATTCGTGAGAGGATCAAGATAGCACAAGATCGTCAGAAGTCTTACACCGACAAGCGTAGGAAAGATCTCGAATTCTGTGTTGGCGATAAGGTATTCCTGAAAGTGTCTCCTACCAAGGGAATTGTTCGTTTTGGTCCAAGGAGCAAGTTGAGGCCGAGATATATTGGATCGTTCGAAATTCTTGAACGAATTGGAGAATTAGCTTACCGCTTGGCTTTACCCCCAGAACTATCGGCCGTTCACAATGTTTTCCATGTATCGTTGTTGAGAAAGTATGTGCACGATCTCAGCCACGTTATCAACTATACCGTCGTGGAGGTGAACAAAGATCTTACTTATGAAGAACAACCAGAAGTTATTCTCGACCGATCAGTCCGGCAGTTGAGGAACAAAGGGAAGGCGTTTGTCAAAATCCAAGAGCGCAACCACACTAAAGATGAAGCCACTTGGGAGCGCGAAGAAGAACTTCAAGCTCGTTATCCGAATTTCTTCAATCGAGGTATGTCATTTATTTTCAAGGACGAAAGTTTTTCTACGCTATTTTTATAGAATAATATTATTATTTATAATAATATAAATTATAAATTTTATTTCATTTAATCTCATTTTATTACCGAGTGAGTAATTATTGTACAATTACTTTTATTACAACGTACAAGTCAAATTCATGTAATCTCATTTAATAAGATCATAGACATTTTCATGATATCTCATATGTTCAAAGCCCGAGTCAATTTCTCAATTTAGTTTCAGAAACATTTAATATTAGTCATTGTTATTAATATTATAATTATTAAAGGTATTATTATTATTTAATAATATTTATAATAGGAACAATATTAATATTAACAGTATTAATATTTTTTACCTTTATCATTTCTATATCATCCTTTATATTATTCTCGATATTATTATTGCTAGTATCGGTATTATTAATATTATTACTACCATTATTATTATTATTATTATTATTATTATTATTATTGTTGTTATTATTATCATTGACCCAAATATATTGTAATGACCCAATTTAATAATTAAAGCCCATAAATTACCCCAACCCTAATTTTTATACAGTATAAATACACAACACCTTACTGTACAAAAATATTTCCTCTTCCAGTTGATCGATTCAAGCATCAACTTTCAATACTCTGCAAAATTTCATCTTCTCCAACAAGGGTAAGAATTCCAGATCCGATTTTATTCTCATTCTGCAAATTATAGTCTGTTGTTATTCTGTATGTTTTCATCTAAAGCACCAGAAATCAACTTCAAACACCCTCAACCCAGTTCACCCAACATGAATCAACAAACCAAACACTGTAAACCCTACTACATCAGCCCGGCTTCAAAATTCTGGCCCGTCTCCACATTTATTTTTTTACCAAGCAAGAATCAAATTCAGGAACCAGAATCCTGATTACATTCGCCCGACTTCAAACCCATAATCAATTTCAACGGCCCGATTCGGCAATCCAGGGCCGCGGCCGAACCCAAACATCATGGCCCGAGTAATCAGACATCAGAAACCAAACAGAAAACAACAAAACTAAACCGAATCAAACTCAGATCCGACTTACCTTTCATCTGAGTTCGTCCGATTCAAATAGCCCTTACCCAAAACTGGTCCAGAAGCGGAAACCCAATTCCTGATTCGAACTCGCCGCCGTGGCAACCCTTCTTTGCCGCGCCGCCACCGAAGGACAAGGGCTGAAGCCCCTTTGTTTCGCGTCGCCGACTTCCCCTTTTCTTTTCATCTCCATATGCCGTTCTGAGCAGTGTGTGAGTTTCTGTGTTTGTGTGTGTACCGAACCAAGTGTGTGTGTGTTTCTGAAATTTTATTTCCGGCCGAGCTTGAGAGAGAGAAGGTGTTAGACAGAGAGTAGAGGGCAGAGAGAGTCGAGAGGAAGAGAAGTGAGAAATGAGGGATGAGTGCGGGCCGATGGGTATGGAAGGATTTCTATACCCTTTAGTTTTTAAGTTTATTCAATTTAACCCCCAGACTTCTCCAATCTAGCCCCAACCCTTTTTCCAGTCATTCAGTTTAGCCCTCATTTTTTCAGTAACCTTTCAATTTTACCCCAGTCAATTTTTAGTTTCTTCAAATGATCCCAGACAGATTTTTATATCTTACATCAGTCCTATTTTGACCCAAATATTAATAATGTTAACTCTAAAATTAATATGAATTATTAGTTCGATTTTATGCATATATTTTTATATTCAGTCATTATATCATAATATTTTATAATGATTAAATTATACTTATATGTAGACATTAACAAGGATTTACGCTTAGATCATGAGTGAAGCGTCTTCATATTCAAGTTCAAGCAGCATCATATTATTCATGTGGGAATTTTCACTATCACTTTAATTGCTTTAATTGGATTGTATATGTGATATTCTATTCATGTTTAAAATTGACGATACATGTTGTAAATCAGGCTCACCTGTATACGTGTAAAGAGGCCATCTTTATGTTGTGTGGGGACACTTGCACAACCTCAATATTCACATGCGTGCTCGATTCTTGTTATATGTGGTATTGTGTGTATGTATTCATGTTGAGGAAAATATTATTAATAGAATAATCATTTAAAGGCTTTCCATGAGATTGTATATTACTGTGATGTGTGTGATTTCCACGAGCTGAAGGACGCTCACCCCACCTATATTGATCCCGCAGGTTGACCCGAGCTGGATGGAAGAAGGAGCGAGCCGAGAGGGCATATGATGATATTTTATTAAACGATGTTTCTTTTGTGAGTCATGTTTTTTTTTTGAAATATTTATTTGGGGAAAACTCTTGATTAGTAATAATAATTTATAAATTGTCTTCCGCCGCAATTATCACCCCTCATTTATGTCATGTCACTGCCTTATTTAATGGGTATTTATTTTAGTCAGTGTAGCGACTCGACTTTGTAGGCGATAATTTTAATATTCTCAAAGGAATTTATTTTTCGTCAAAATTTACCTTTTTACTTATTTTCCCCTATAATTATCCCTAGAAAGTCGGGGCGTTACACAGAAGGTCATTGTTAGCACCAATGCCCGATTCCTGAAAGAGGATTATGTGATTAGTCACAGAGCAAAACATTTCTGGAAGAGTTGAGGGCGAGACTCCACCTATACCAATCGTGCACCAACTAACACTGCACCACGTATCGACTCTCAAACTTTCACACCAACTCATGATTTGCCTCGTCGTAGTAGGAGGGTTGTTCATCAATCGAAATGATTTATAGGCATGGCGAAGTCTTCTGCTCGGTCCCAAAGTGCGAGGATGAATCGGATTGCAGAACTTACAAGGAGGCAATCCAAGATAAAGATGCTGACTCCTCGCAAGCAGCAATGGAATCAAAAATGGGATCTATGAATTCCAATCAAGTGTGGGAGCTAGTAGGACTACCTAATGAGATACAAGCCATTGGGAGTAAATTGGTTTACAAATAAAGGAAAGGAGCTCACGAGAATGTTGAAACCTTCAAAGCTAGGCTAGTAGCGGAAGGTTACACTAAAAAGGAAGGCATCAATTACGATGAATCCTTTTTGCTGGTAGCCATGCTTAAATCAATTTGAATTCTTTTAGTTATAGATGCGCATTTGGATCTGGAGATTTGGCATATGAACATCAAGACTGCATTTTCGAATGGCAGTCCAGACAAGAAAATCTATATGCGCTAACCAAAGGGACTGATTACTGAAGGAGAAGAGCACTCAGTGTGCAAACTTTAGAGATATATTTATGGACTTAAGCAAGCATCTAGATCTTGGAACACTAAGTTTAAGAAGGTTGTCTAGTATTATGGATTCATACAATGTCCGAGTGAGAGTTGCATGTATAAGAGTGCGATAGAAATGTATTGGTGTTTTTTGTATTGAACGTAGTTGATATCATTCTAATTAGAAACAACATGAAGGAATTAAGGATGTACGGGTATTTCTATCTGAGCAGTTTGATATAAAGGATTTGGGAGAAGCAGACAACTTCCTTGGATCGTGATCTTTTGTGATCGTAACAAAAGGATGTTGTGCTTATCTCAGGCACCATATATTGATACAATGCTAAAACGATTTAGCATGGAGAATTCCAAGAAAGGCTTTCTGCCTTACAGACATGGAATTCAACTATTTAAAGATATGTGTCATAAGACACAAAAGGAGATAGATGACATGAAATCGGTCCCTTATGCATCAGCATTGGGAAGCCTCATATATGATGTGCTCTGCACTAAACTAGATATTTGTCATGCCGTAGGCATAACTGCTAGATATCAGTCAAACGTTAGACCAAGATGCTGGATTGCTATTAAGCATATACTCAAGTAACTGAAAATGACTAGGGAGTATATGCTGGTATATCAATCAGATGACCTATGTCCATTGGTTATACTAAATCAGATTTTTTAGCATACAAAGAAAAGTTCAAGTCTGCTTTAGGTTATGTATTTACTTTAGGGGGTGGAGCCATTAGTTGGAGGAGTGTGAAGCAAATGCATCTCGGACTGTGCCATGGAAGCCGAGTACGTGGCAGTCTATGGGGCAGCCAAAGAGGCAATATGGCTCAAGTACTTCCTGCAGGACTTAGATATGATTCCTATTTTTCCAAAGGTATTACACTTAAGTGTGATAATACAAGTGCAGTTCCAAATTTGAAAGAAACACGAGGCAAGTAAACATATCAATCATAACTACCATATCATACAGCACTTCGTAAAGGAATGGGATATAGTTTTAGACATGGTTGCTTCGGAGAATAATCTTGTTGATTCTTTCATAAAAGGCTTAGCCCCAAAAAGTCTTTGAAAGGCACGTAGAGGGAATGAGATTGCGGTGTATGGCACCATTGCTCATAGACAATGTAACTGAATAGTATACATAAAAGCATGCTTTGAGTATAAGTGGAAGATTCATATTGCAAAACATACTTTATGTTGGTATTACCTTATTTTCCTGTAACTACCCATGAGAATATTAATTACATTTTCATCACATATTTTGCTTATTAATTCACATTATGGTTATGCAAATGTGTTGTCTATTTATTTTACATTATAGATAATATGGTGTGTTAGTGTCACATGGAAGATCATATTACCGGTGCCAACTAAATTAATACTCATATAATAGTTCACAACCTATATAATTACTAGTTGTCCACCCGTGCGATGCACGGTAAAGAGTATTTAAAATCGATACATAGAAGAATAGCAAATTAATATTTAAGTTATAATAAATATAAAATTTTAATTACTAATATACACAATATATTACGAATGACGTATGCTACTCTTGATGAAGTCATAAATTACAAATTTATGAAAACTTCCCTATACACAACATTAATAGTTGTGTTGACATGTTTTCTATCATCATCATAAATTAGAACTTTCAAACCTTTCCTATTTGTGACTCTAGAAAAAGCAACATATAATTGACCATGACTAAAAACAGGCTTACGCAAATATAGACCAACATTTGTTAAGGATTGTCCGTGACTTTTATTTATTGTCATGGCATAGGAAACAGAGATAGGAAATTGACGCCGTTGGAATTTGAAAGGTACTTTTGAATAAGAAGGAGTCATGGATCATCTAGGAATCAACACTAGTTCACCTGCACTTGCTCATGTCATGATCTTTGCTTGGAGAACATGGTTTCCAAGCCTAGTGAGGAGTAATCTTGTACCGTTGCACAAACCCCAACTTGGATCAATATTCCGTAGTAACATCACTGGAGTCCCAACTTTTAAATTTAACTCATGATTTGGTATGCCAGAACATTTAATTCCGTTGAGGAATTCAGGAGTGTGGACATTTGTTAAATCATCTACAGCCAAATCTGACTTACTTGCACTATCAGAGCTCAAATATGGACGAGTGTCTCCAGAATTTTTTTCTATCATGTACTGATTTATAGAATCAACGACATCCAAAGTGGGCGCTAATATAGCTCGTTGTTGTAGATATTCTGGATCATGAATTCTTTCAGATAGGTTAGGATACATACTTTCAACAATAGTTGCAATTGGATCAGGTCCATTCTGCAATAGTATATCATCTGGAATCAGACATGAAGATCCGCTGCCTCCTTCTCCAGTTGTTCCATTTCCAATATCTTGTAACCATTCTGAAAATTCAGCTAAAGCAGTAGCATCACTTTCTGAACTAACACTTTGCAACCTCATATTTTTTGTCAACCGAAGTACTTCGCAAGAGTTCCAGATATAAGATGCGTTAATAGTTGCATTTACTATATCATGTTTTCGACCTTTTGGTATAACTGGAAGTATTTTACGAAAATATCCACCAAACACAACCATCTTACCACCAAATGGCTTTGTAGCATTTTCCATGTCAACGCACTTCATCACATCCTTCATACTTTTGTCCAATGCTTGAAAGCAGAATTTGTGCATCATTAGAGCCTCGTCCCAGATAATGAGCTTTGCCTTCACAATCAATTGAGCCAACTCGTTGCCAAGCTTGATATTGCATGATGATTTTTCATGTGGAGTTAAAGGAATCTTGAAGCGGGAGTGAGCAGTTCGACCTCCTGGAAGAAGTAATGATGCTATTCCACATGAAGCGACGTTCAAAACAACATCACCTTTAGATCTTATTGCCGCAGACAAAGTTCTCCAAACAAAAGTTTTACCAGCACCTCCATAACCATAATAAAAAAAAGTTTTACCTTTGTCTGCCTCTGTTGAATCCATTATTTTATCAAAGACAATGCGTTGCTCGTCTGTCAACTTTGGGAGGAGCTCTTGTAGCTCCTTCTTTAGTAAGGACCTATCGTACTGCAATTCCTCATGTAACAATCTATGTGATATGTTGAAATATCATTGAAGTCAGGCAAGGACATTGTTTCAAAGTTTCTCAGGCTACTTCCACACATTCTCAGTGAAGACTCAATTTCAATGAGAGCAAGCTTCTTAATTTGAGCATCTGTTAACCTTAGATCTATAATTTAATATAATAAAAATAATTTCAGTATATATAATTAAATATGACAATAGTAAACATTGAATATTAACAAAAAAACATAATTATTAAAATATACCTTGTTTGTGATAAACTTTTCTTTGATTGTACGAATATAAATGCACAATAGTCCCAACATTTTTCCCAAACAAATTACAGTCGCCCATACAATTCTTTGTCAACAAAGTTGCAAACATAGTACGTAAAGAATGCGTAGACGCCCAAAAACCTGCTTCAGTTAATCCATCAATATACTGAGAATCATCCTCCAAAAGACCAAATGCGTAACACGCATCTCTATATGACTCATACTGTATATGATGTGCTATTTTCATATCATCATGACATTTAGCTCCACGAATAACATTGATCAAACATCTAAGATAATAAGAATCACCAGCTCCTGGCGGCACATAGTAGGGTCTTCCTAAAGAAAAACCTTGGCTTCTAGGAACCCATTTCTTGTCTTGTTGTTTCCATATAAAGTACTGAGTATATTCTGCATATGTTAGATTATTGCCATGCAGAAACTCAATATTTGCCTTAAACCAAGCTTCAAACTTTCTTGTGTTGAAAGATTGACGATCAATAACAGCCTCCATGTCTTGAGTTTCTGAAAAAACTACACTTTGCTCTTCTGTAAGATGAAAACTCAACCGTTCAACAGGTGGATCTCTATATGCTATTTCAAATTTAAATATCCTCCACATAGATTCGCATGGCGAAATGTATCTACAATCATAGTACATCTGTACCTCGTCAATTACATTACTACTTTCGACATCCTTCTTGCTCTTCAAAAACTACGCAATTGCACGATCACATCCTTTGTTTATGTATTTGAACAAATACTTAATAGACCGTGATTGGTTACACCATTCCATAATCATATGAACTCCATACTTTATCAAAAGATAAGGATTATGTGGAACTACAAATCTATTATCAATAGGCACTCCATTTTTCATGATAATTCTACCAATATCTCTTCTTCTATAGACCGGGTAGCCTTCATCACTAAAAGTAGTACAGTCTACGAATTCCTTAGGGAAGAACTTGGTGCAACCATTTTCTGACATGCATGGAGCATTCTTATTCGCAACCCCACACGGGCCATGAATCATGAAGTTCTCCAAAGCAACATAATATGCAGGATAAATATTTACATCTGGAATTTGGTGATATGATCGTGTCTATATCAACTTCGAGGGAAATCTATCCCCATGACTAGAAACAACAATATATGTGAATGCGGTAAACCTCGCTTCTGAAATTCAACTTTATATACAACTGCATGGATATTAAAAACAGTTGATCTAATTTAAATCGAGTCATCTAACTTTACTGTTAAAAGAGAGTTAATAAAACTTTGAAAATCACATGTTATTTCCATATTATTTAGTTTTGAAAACTTTGAGGAAAAAAGGATGATGGAATTTATTCCATCATAGACTTTTATCTACCAATCAAAAACTCTCTCTTTGTTATTTTTATTTCTTAAGTTTTAATATTATTTTATAATAATGTTAAATTCTAATCAAATTTTATTAATATAATTAAATAACTAGTATTTTATTTTGTACATCGCATGAAAGGACATCTAGTGTACATAAATGTACACACATGCATATAATTATAAAATAATATGGAAACAAAATTACCTGCTTTAACGCGACCAAATACCTGATTTTTTCGCATATCACTATAAGAATAAACGTCAAAGACTTCGGATAATATCTGAAGTAAAAATGTTATAATTACCAAAGTCTGTGTTCGTGTAGTAAAATGTATACTTTAGACTTCACTTTTTATGCGAAGTCTAATATCCTAATAACCGAAGTCTATCTCGGTTTTTTTTTTTCTGATTATGATCCAAATATGGGGGTAAGTGAAGTAAAAGAATGTCTTTAACTTTGGTTATTTTATAATTGACGTAGTAAAAAAGGACTTTTTACTTCAGTTATTATATAATATATATTAGTATTTTCTGCAGTAATATATATTAGTATTTCACATTTCAATAAAATTCATTGCCAAAATCATACATTCACCTATAACTAACCATCAACCACAAGAGCTCAATAATATAAGAACGAATAATTTCATATCATCCCATCTAAAAAAATAACATGCGTTCCAACCAATTCAAAACCAGATATATATCATAACAAATACAAAGAATGTGTAATAAAATTCTATCTATTTCATCATGAACACCATAAATAGGACAAAAAGGATTAAAAAAGATCATATACTTCGAAACGACCAAATCTCTCTTCAGCACATCATTGCTTTTCATCAAACGATCATACTTATTAACTTTCTTCTTCGCACGTGTAGCAAACAAATTCACATAATCACTTTGTTGCTGGTTTAACAAATCTTCTTCCCCAATAAAGAAATTACAAGGTTTTGCGTGAAAGCCAAAATTATATTACCAACTAAGACATATTAGCATAACGTGTCGTAACACGCACATACTACAACATTATCAAACATTAAAAAATAACTTCTACTCAAACATATTACTTCCCTAGACGTAATAGTCAACATTTTCAGTTACCTCCTCAAGATTACTAGTTGTTTGCAGTACCTGTAGCACAAAAGCAGGCCACACATTCAGGATAAAAAAAGTTCTACTCAATTAACAGTATCATTTTCCCAATGTTGTCATCTTATCAACAGAAAAAGTTTATAATGGCATACCATCGAACGGTTTTCCAAACTAGTAATCAAGTACGCATGATATTCATCTTCATCAGTTGCCGTTTTTGAGAAATCACTGCGTAAATTTTGTGGTAGACTGTCCAAATCCCTTTACAACTAGGTAACGATTCCTTCACAAATACAGATTAAGTAATGAGGTCGGAACTTCTGTTTATCATATAACAGTATCAACAACAAATGAAGACCTGTGGTTGTGGTACAAACAACAAAGACCCAACTGGTGAATCTCTCTCCATCGCATTGCCTAGTGCATTAAAATGTTACAGCTGGTGGAATACTGAATCTTTCTTGTAGGTCATTAAAATGAAAAGAAAAGGACTGATGGATCAACAGATTGGGGTGTTGGGTTGACCCAACTATGACATGAACCTTTAGATAAAAACATAACATTCCAGTATGCAGCAGTTTTTCACTATGTACTAATGAGAGTACCAACACATGAGAACTGCAAAAACATTTATAAACAACTAAAAGCAATTCATGCATTCAGTCCAAGTAAAAGCAATTAATCAGAGATGAACTTATTAAAAGTACCTGGACAGAGTGTTGTGGCAGCATAAAGCATGCGATACGAGCAACACAAAGAGACCTAGAGCTGCATGCACAAGGCACACCAAGGCGATAGCAACCAACGATGTGATAAGCAGAAGATTCACCCTTTACATCCTTACCACCTGCTCCACGAAAAGATAAAGAAATATAAATCAATGTTAAATAATAAAATTTTATCAGCAAATCGAACCCCAAAAAGAAGAAAGACTACAGTGATGTAAGAGAAGCATGTTACTTGGTTAATAAGGTAATATTTTCTATTTCCAGTAATCTAGAAAAAATTGACTAAAGCAGCCTAACATTCAATTTTATGATTCAGGTTGTCAATTATATATGTTCTGTGAACTCTAAGATTACCTTAGTAGATGCAAAGCTGGAGGATATATTGATGAATCTCTGGACAAAAGAAAAACAGAAATTCCCCACATAAGTACCACCTGCAAAATCAAGCTTGTCTTAGCTTAGAATAGAATATGGGAGATAGTCCCAATCTCAACAACCATTAGAACAGCGAGCTTGAGATTAAATAGACCATCTTTATGTGATTATGACAACACATGCACATAGTTGCATGCAAGTGAGTGAATACATGTTTGTGTGCGTACAGATACACACATAACAAAGTTACTAACCATTTCTTGACAAATACATGGAAGGTTTCAGCCACATAGAAAAGCATTTGGGAAAGCAATATCAGCACAACTACCGCCCCATTCGCAAAAACATAGCAAAGTATCGAGACTACAAAGAAACTTATGGTAGGAGAAGAGACTGGGAGCTCAAGCAAGAAAAGAGCATGGCAGATAAAATTGGTGACGTAGCGAGGATGAAAAACAGCCTCGTTCTCAGGTTTTGATTCAACAGAAGATAACAAAGATGGTATAGCCTGATCTTGTTCCCATGCACATGCCTGCTGCATCAGAGCAAAAAATCCAACAGCAAAGCAAAGGCCGCTGATCTGCAGGGTTGATTCCATTAGAGCAAAAAAAATGAGAATTGCCAGTGATTAATGACTATGAAGCTTGAAAAACCAATGCAGTCTGTTAATTGTGAGATGTTCTTCAATTTTTATCAGGGTTCCTTAAGGGTTTGAGTGAAAATACTGTCAAATGTATATTCTCAAAACAAATTTAAGATTTAACTTTTAGAAGATTAAAAAAGAATTCACCTGAGGGAAATATAAGAGAAAAAATCTACCAGCAGCAGCAGTGATAGAAACGTCAACAATAGTTCTATAAGAGCAACGTAGGTCTACCTGCAGACAATTGCAGATACAAATTTATTGGTACTATGTTATTTTTTTTTTACAAAAACAGAAATTTCTTGTCCACTATTGCCGATGGGTAAGAAACATCATTCTTTTGAGACAAAGACTATACCAGTAACAAAATAGTTATTTTGTCAGACTCTTGTGAGGAAGTCCAGAGAGCCGGAGAGGAATCTACAACAATTCTTTGAGAATACAAATTTGGGAATATGTGAAGACAATGAGCTGCATTGTGCAATTCTCACAGTTTGAATTCCACATGTATCCCGTACAGAGACCTTCTTCATAAACCGTACCTAACTTTTAGTAAATTCCTTGTACAACATTCTCACACATAAAGAATTCCATAGCTCCTCACGATTGTCCATCCTGTTGGTAAATAGGATCGGTATTTCTTGTATTTCGAAAAAACTTATTAACAAGGAAAAGATGATCAATTTCAAAAGGATAGAAATAGAGAATACGTACAACAGGTAAATTTCGACCTAGAATACGCATAATAGGTAAATACGTACAAAAGATGATCAATTTCAACAAAACTTATCTTCACACCAAAATACGTACAACAGCTAAATTTCTCTTCCTTCGATTTCAAACACATCATCCTCATTTCTAGAGCAATATCACCTTCCTCGGTCGAAGCCCTTCGCCGGCGAAATTCTTCTGTTCCTATCCATATCAGTTCCATCTTAATCACTACACTAGAAATTACACACACATTCATACACACTAGTTTCAGAATAACAAAACCTAATTTCAGAAATTTCATTTTAAGAACCCAAATTCCAAATCAGAAAAACAGAAAATAGTAAGGTTCAGATTTAAACAATCAAACATGTGACTTCTTCGGCCGTGATAACTTCACCCCTCAGCCTACTGCCATCGCTGCTAAATTCCACCAACTCCATAACCATGGCTCTTTTCTCCGTCTGTTGCGGGAGTCGGTTATGAGTCTTGGGGAGCCTGAACGGAATTATTGAGTCACGTACAAATACCACTCCGATTGGGGGCATGGTCACCGCTGGTGTTCTGTTGGCGGTGTCTTGTGGGTCGCGGGTTAGATTTTTCAGAACTCAGGCGAGAGACATGATTTGAGGCGAGCTGGGCAGGAGAGAGGGAGAGAGAGAAGATCATTTAATCTCTTTTCCCTGATAATGTGTCTACGAGTGTGTGAGTGTGTGAGTTTTTGAGAGTGAAAGATAGAGAGAAGAGAGCAGAAGAGAGGGGGAGAGAGAGGAGCCGAGATTGGAGGTGAGATAGTGAGAGAGAAGAAACGAGAGATTTGAGGAGATGTGCTAAAAAAAGTCAATTTGTACACTGAGACGACAAATGGCTACAAAATTCAAAAATTAATCAACACATCAGATAAATTGACTAGAATAGTAGAATTTAAATCCCTAAAATCAAATTAAAGCAAGATGAAGTAAAATATTTCAAATTTTGAAATACCAAGTAATGTTTTGGTTTCCAAAAAAAAACTGAGCTAAGTATTTTTTGCAGCCCAAATGAAAAAAATTGAACCTCAAAATATTAATTCCCGGTCTCAAGACATACACTTCGCTATTGTAAAAACTTTTGGTAAAAAATAAAATTTCACACTTTTTACTTCAATAATTATCAAATTATCAAAGTCTTTGTAACTTAAATTTTTTAACTAGTTCCTGTTTTTCTGTTTGGTACCATTTAATGAAGTCTATGTGGGTTTTTTACTTCAGTAAATTGAAAAGCGAAGTTGTTGGTTGTTTTTACTTTGCTAATATACATTACTGAAGTGAGGCGTACCTAAGTCTTTGATGTTTATTCTACTAGTGTGTCCTTGATTAATCCATCTAGTTTCATCTTAAACACTCTGCAAACAATATCTGGACAATGTTCAGGGTTCAAACTATTTCTATCTAAATATCGAGATATTTCAGGCCATTTAGGGTTGCACGTCAAGGTTATAAACAAATCAGGATATCCATCCCACCCATATATTGTCATTGCATCTTGAAAGTTCTGAATCATGTATCGGAGACTTCTAGTGTATGAGGATGGCAATACTACTGGTAAACCTTGAGTTGCTAAATTTGTCTCACCATGGTAAAATGCAGCCTCAAGCCCTTTGTAAATTTCACAACGGAGAGTTTTCTGATTAAGCTTAACCCATGTCAATCTTCCTGATTCTATGATGGTATATGAATCTACAATTAATTGTTGGGTCAATCTTCTTAAGGATAATATGGCACACTCTTCCCCATCTCTATCGTGAAATATGTAGGCGAAGAATTATCTAGTACTCACACGTCTTCTCTTCTTTTGTGCCGTACTTGTTGTGATTGATAATGAGATATCTTCCCTATATCTATCTTTTCCGTAAGGAAAGATAAGATGGTACTGTAAACCAAGATAAGAAGCATGTAGCTCATTTATTCGCTTCAAATAGCCAGTTTTTGTTTCCACAATGATATCCCGATTACCTAATGCATCATCGAAGTCTCCTACAACCAGTGCTACTACTTCAGAAGCAGTTGGAAGGTTATACATTCGACCATCTTTATCTCTTCTTCCAATAAGCTTTAACTTAACATTTGCCTCACTACACTGTTGAATTTTGTCTCTCGCCATTCGAAAGGATTGCACTAAGATATTGTTCTCATCAAGCATATCCTTTAGTTTTTGAACAATATTTGCCTGAAGTCCATTTGAATTGCCATGTGACCTGTACAATGCATTTGGATTTCAAATATCATTTAATGCAAGAACCTGTTTTGAGAAAATATACTATTTAACAAAAAAAAACCTATTAGAGTTAATCCTATTCGCCACCTCAATTTTGTAACGCCCCCAAAACCATCCGGGGATATTATAGCGCCGTGGGCCCCGCCCCAGAACCCACAGGGCTAAAAATCATTTTCGCAAACGTTTCAAACACGCCAAAGAGGCCAAGACGGTAATATTTTGCAAATACTCAAATAGTCTCAAAAAATAAATTTTCCAACTACCGTCATCAAACTACATTTGAAAATAAAATGCCAAAAATGCCAAAATTCAATAGTTTCAAAATGTACGTTAAGCCACCACTTATACGTACCGATAAAATAGTTTAGGGAAAAAGGGTTTAAGAAATAACCCAAGGTTACGAGATACCCAAAAAGGCCATTTTGAAAGTTATACACGAGTTGGTAAAAATGCCGGAAAGCCATTTTAAAATACACACGCATCGGATATAAACACAGTTCAAAATATACATTTGCAGCGGAATAAAACAACTAGTCAAATACTCGGTTCCAAAATAATGCCATAGCCAGTATTACTCGGGAAACTCATCCCTCCACGACCACTACTAGCTTGATCTCCGAGTACCTAAAAATAAAGCCCACGACGGGGTCAGCCACAATACTCAACAATGATAACAATCACATCATCATAAATAATTACATACCGATGTAATATCATAGTAAGAATACTACCAACGTAATTATACCGTCATAACCTCACCAACCCATCACAATCCATATCAAATCAATCCTTATCATAATCCACATTTCGCATTCTCGAATGACGAAATGAACTTAACTACAACCATCTGTGCCAAATCCTGTATGTTGGATTGCACCGTCAAATCTCAATCTGGATAAAAACCAATAACACACAAAATAATGATAGCAAGTCCCGAAACATCGACATACAATCTGAACACTCATACGATCAATAACTGTAATATCCGGATTAATTATTAAGTATTTCATTTGTAACTAAACCCTGTATTATTCGGATTTGTGATATCGATAATCGAAGTATCATATTTCTTGTATTAGTATCCATGTGCATGATAATATCAACATATGTATTTTCACATGCAAACACGTGATAACGTACGCTACGAAGTGAGCATAGCGTATGTTATGTGCCATGATTAGCGTACGCTACGAATTTTTGCTTCCCTCAACAGACGGGGACAGTACTGAGCTTCCATCATCAATTTTAACTCTTCCCAGTCTGCATTATGATCCAAGGGTCGAATGGCCTCCCACCACTCGGATGCTTCCTCTATCAGAAAGTATTGCGCAATAGTGCCTCTCTGGTTGTCTGGGCAATTAATCCCTGCGAATACATTTTCCAGCTCCCTAAGCCAGTGATCCCACGTTGGTGTCTCTGAGAAACTGTCAAACTTTGGCGGGTGCATTTTCGCCACCTTCTATAGCCATCGGTCGCCTCGGTTTCCCAAGTCTGGGATGCCCTGCTGTCTTTATCCCTGTTGTAATCCTACTGCCACCTGTATTCGGTCCACGACCTAAGCAAATTGAGTCATCTGGTTAACCACCTGACGAAGGATGTCGGGAATGGCAGGTCCTGGTTCATTATTAGTGGATTCATGTGGTTCACCTGAGCTGTGGCTATCATGATTTGAAGGCGAAGCTTCTCTCTCAGCATTCCTTCGTCAGCGTCCACGATTGCGACCACGTCCACGTCCACCTCTCAACATACTGTAAATATAAACGCTCAATATATAGGGAGCAATATTGTTCAAATTTCAAGTACAAGAGGTACATCATGTGAACGACGAGATAGAGTTTAGTAATCTTACAACCACCGCTCGCACGAAGACGTAGGTAGTACAATGATGTTATTCACGGCTGATAATCTCAAAAGACATACTCGACCCCTATTTTAACCCAACGGCCAAGATATCCATAATCTTAGCTCCGATACCATATTCTGTAACACCCCCGATACATTCAGGGATATTACAGCGCCGTAAATTCTTTACGTAAGAATTTACAAGGCTGGTGAATCAAAAAGACAATAACAAATACCATCAATGACAATCACTTAAATAAAGATACAACGGTTTTGGACTAGTACAAGAAATGCAAACGTCCCTCGAAAAACATTATTACATAGTCAAATCCAACATCGCAAAAGACAATGTACTCGAGTACTTATTAAAAATGTCACAAACATCTAACAAATAAATCCGGTCGGAACATCACTCTGCACCCTCGTCGTCATGCACCTCCAATGGTTGTTTTCCTGCTCTCCTGAATC
Organism: Orobanche coerulescens; assembly: GCA_033398695.1. NCBI lineage: Eukaryota > Viridiplantae > Streptophyta > Magnoliopsida > Lamiales > Orobanchaceae > Orobanche > Orobanche coerulescens. Next base: position 100,483,673 of record CM065801.1, on the reverse strand, counting down.
CTGAACATAAACAAATGTTCACCCCTGAAGGGGTTAGCACAACGATGCTAGTACAAGTACGATAATTATACAACAATGATTTAATCAACAATAATCATGACAAGTTTCTCCAACGAGAAATAATAACAACACATAACACATCATGACAGTCTCAACATACTCATGGTATTCCAACGATCCAGCGCACACAGCTATAGATTCCCATGATTATCCCGTCGGATCAATGCATGGTGGAACTACCTGTCCAACGATCCAGCGCACACAGCTATAGATTTCCCATGATGATTCTCATCAGATAAACGCATGGTGGACAAATTAATCACAACATATGTACACAGTACAATCATAGCATAACCGACATAATACGAACAATTCTAATTAACGTACTTGCCTCGAATTGATGACAAGAATAAAACTTCAATGAATATCAATACACTCGAAGGTCGCCCCTTCGATCAATCACATTGCAAAGCTCGAACCTTAAACAAAATAAATTATATATAGTTCATCTCACGTCGAATAACTAACGTACGAATATATACAATCCAAATTATGGCCGAAAGTTCAACAAAACATATCCTGTCTGACCTTCCTAACGTACGTTACTTACACAGCATAGCGTACGTTAAGTCGGTTCATTAGCGTACATAAGCTATGAAGCCTTGCGTACGCTAATCATGCACTTGGATTCCACTCGATCGGACGGCGACTTGTCGGCGATATAACGCACGTTACATACCCAACGTAGCATACGTTAATTCTACCCATTAGCATACGTAAGCTACAGAGCCTAGCGCATGCTAAACATGCATCTCACAGACTCCTCCCTGATCAGACAACTGACTCGCCGCACGAAATTCTCAGTGTTAACGTACGTTAACTCCATACATGTTAGACTCATGAAAACTTGAATGATCTAATGGTTTTCATTATCTTACAACCTCAAGGATAAGCATATCATCATGATGTCATACTCCAATCTTGATTAAAAATTCCCTTACGTAATTTGGTTATTCTGAGGTTGATACTCTAGTTACCAATATCATCAATATATTCCAGCTTCATCATGAAGATTAATTTACTAATTCAACTTCAACCTTTGGTGATCCTTCATCTAATTCCATTTAGCAAAAGTGATACCAATACTAAATCTACGACCATTATGGCAACACTATTCTGATAATCAATCTCAGAACATTACTCTCATCATTTGATGCAACAGGATTCCAACTATGATGTTCTCAACAATGATAACTTAAGCATAATCATCCCAACTTCTAAACATGATGTTTGGTTGAATAAATCATCCATGGAACTTAATATCTTGATAGCATGATCATAATATCCTTAAGGACATGAATCTAAGGTTGGAGATAGCATTAACATACCTTAAGATGAAGAAAACACCGAGACAATAAGTAGAATCCAACTCCGGTTGCTTGTATGCCAATTAAAGATGATTCTCCACTTCAATAATCAAGTAAAAGTGATATCCAAATCCCCAATGATCAAGTATAGATTGTCTATAAGTGTTTAAGGAGGCTGGGAACTCTATGGAATGAGATAAGTCGATGGCCAAGTGAAAAGGAAAGAAATGAATTGAAATGGGGTGTTGTACCATGTATAACTTTCTGAGCATAACATACGCTAGCCTTTGCTCAAATCGTGCGTTATCGTCCAAAGATAGCTTAATGCCTTCTTTCTGAGCTTCATTACGTACGCTACACTTATCATGTTACGTACATAACTAATACATTAGCGTACGCTACATACTTACCTTAGGGTACGTTAATATCCGTTGACTTAAAACTGTCCAGGTTCATCCGCGGGAATCTTATCCGGACCCACCGACTAGCTGCCTCATGTGTTAGCCGCCCTGCTCAATTATTGGCTGCCTTACGTACGCTATGCTTCATTCATACCGTATGCTAATCTTGCACATAACGTATGCTATGCTCACTTCGTAGCGTACGTTATCACGTGTTTGCATGTGAAAATACATATGTTGATATTATCATGCACATGGATACGAATACAAGAAATATCATACTTCGATTATCGATATCACAAATCCGCATCATACAGGGTTCAATTACAGATTAAATACTCAATAATTAATCCGGATATTACATACTCTCCTTTTAAAAAGAAGTTTCGTCCCCGAAACTCAAGACGGAAATAAATCTGGATATATGGACCTCATGTTCTCTTCTATTTCCCAAGTGGCTTCTTTCACTCCGTGGCGTGACCAATGAACCTTAACCAAAGCGATCGGTTTGTTTCTCAATTTCTTAACTCGAATCTCGAGTATCCTGATCGGTCTCTCTTCAAACGTGCCATCCTAAGCGACTTCGATCTCGCCGAAATCAATAACATGACTAGGATCTGGTATATACTTCCGTAACTGGGATACGTGGAACACGTTATGAATATGACTCAATGATGGCGTTAATGTCAACCTGTACGCCAACTCTCCAACTCTCTCAAGAATCTTGAACGGATCGATATATCTCGGACTTAGCTTTCCTTTTCTCCCAAAACAAAAGATCCCCCGAGTAAGAGAAACTTTTAAAAGTACGTGATCTCTAGTACTGAACTCTAATGGGCGACGACGCACATCTGCATAAGATTTCTGTCTACTCTGGGCAGTCAACAGTCTTTAGCGAATCAATGCTATCTTTTCTCGTGTCTGTACTATCAATTTTGGTTCCATTCCGATCAAGCCTGATGAATTGTCCCATCATAGGGTCGATCTGCATCTCCTCCCGTATAATGCCTCAAACGGTGCCATCTTAATGGAAGCATGCTAACTATTGTTGTAGGTGAATTCGATCAATGGTAGATGAACTTCCCAATCAGTCGACCAATCTAAGGCACAAGCCCTCAACATGTCTTCCACTATTTGAATAGTCCTCTCAAACTGTCCGCTTGTCTGCGAATGATAAGATGTGCTGAAATTCAATTCGGTTTCAAAGGCCTTATGAACTGCTTTCCAAAAATGAGACACAAAGGGACCATCTCGGTCAGAAATAATGGTCTTCAGCGTACCATGCAATCGGACTATCTATGTAATAAACACTTGTGCTAACTTCTCTGGTCCCCAAGTGTCCTCTATGCCCAGAAAATGAGCCGGTTTGGTTAGATGGTCAACTATAACCCAGATCATGTTCATTCATGTTCTGGACCTCGGCATATTAGTGATAAAGTCCATCGATATGTCCTCCCATTTCCATTCAAGAATCGGGAGTGGCTTCAACATTCCGGCAGGTCATTGATGCTCGATCTTAACATGCTGACAAATCAAACATTTCGAGACGAAATCGGCTAAATCTTTCTTCATGTTGCCCCACCATAAATTCTGCTTCAGATCCTTATACATCTTACTGGTGCTATGAGCTTCCTTCATAACTGTCTGCTTCAACACATCAACATCAGGAACACAAAGTCGTCTCTGGAATCTCAATACTCCATCATCATGAATTACAAATCCTGGGGCCTTTCCCTTGATCACTTCATCATGTAACCGAATCATCAGAGGATCATTTACTTGCTTAGATTTGATTTCTTCGACTAACGATGAAGTTAATTCCATCACACACAGTTGTCCTTGGACTCTTTGCAACCATACTTCAATTCCTTCGCGAATAAATTCCTGTTGAATGCTGGGCTGTGAGGTCAGAGTCTCCAACATCTGAATAGAAATAGGCTTGCAGCTATGTGCATTGGCCACTACATTTGCTTTCGTGGATGATAAAGAATCTCCAAGTCATAGTCATTAATCAATTCCAGCCATCTCCTTTGCCGCATGTTTAACTCTTTCTGACTGAATATATATTTGAGACTCTTGTGATCTGTAAAGATTTGACAGTGAGTCCCGTACAGGTAATATCTCCAGATTTCAAAGCAAAAACTACCGCTGCCAGCTCCAAATCATGCGTTGGGTAATTTACTTCATAAGGCCTGAGCTGTCATGACGCATAGGCGATCACCTTCTCATTTTACATCAATACACATCCGAGACCTTGGTTTGAAGCATCACTATAAACCGTGAATCCTCTAGTTCCCTGTGGGAGTGCTAAAATCGGTGCCGTCGTCAATCTCTTCTTCAATTCATCAAAGCTGGTCTGCTAAATCTCGTTCCACTCAAATTTTTGGGTCTTCTGAAGTAATCGAGTAAGTGGGCGGGAAATTTTGGAAAACCCTTCCACGAACCGACGATAATAACCAGCAACTGCTAAGAAACTTCTGACTTCCTTCACGTTCTTAGGAGATTTCCAATCCATAACTGCTTCGATTTTCTGGGGATCTACTCGGACTCCTTCTGCTGATATCACATGACCAAGGAACATTACTTCCTTTAGCCAGAATTAACTAGAATGCTGTGCATGCTCTTCCGGGCTCTTGGAATAAACCAGAATGTCATCAATAAATACAACCATGAATTTGTCCAAATACTCTATGAACACTCGGTTCATCAGTTGTATGAATACAACAGGTGCGTTAGTGATATCAAACGGCATCACTACAAAGTCATAGTGTCCGTAGCGAGTTCTGAATGCTGATTTTGGAACATCGGATTCCTTAATCCTTAACTGATGATATCCCGACCTCAGATCGATCTTAGAAAACACTGTTGCTCCTTGTAACTGGTCAAGCAAATCATTAATCCATGGCAACAGATACTTGTTCTTGATCGTCATCTTCTTCAGCTCTTGATAGTCAATACACAATCGAAGCGATCCATCCTTCTTCCAGACAAAAAGAACCGGTGCACCGCCCCAGGGCGAAACGCTTGGATGGATATAGCCTTTGTCCAACAACTCTTCCAGTTGCTTCGTCAATTCTTACATCTCAGTAGGTGCCATATGATACGGTGCCTTAGAAATTGGTGTAGCTCCTGGTTCTAACTCGATGGTGAATTCTACATCCCGTCGTGGAGGTAGTCCAGGTAATTCGTCAGGGCACACATCCGGAAATTCGTTCACAACAGGAATGGATGAAAGTTCTACTTTCCCGTCTTCCTTCTTCATTGCGTAGCACCAGTATCCAGTATAGTCCTATTTAAGCAGTTTAATAGCCTTCATCGCTTTGATCAACTTTCCTGAGCTTCCTGGTCTCCATCCCTCAAACAGTATTTCAAAACCATCTTCGGCTATCATCGATATATTTCTCTTCCGGTAGTTTACAATATCTTCATAACGATTAAGCCAATCATTTTCGAGAATCAGGTCGTCGCCTTGCATTTCTATCACAATTAGATTTGAGGGCCAATCATTGCCTCCAATTGATATGAGAAAATCTCTAGTTTCCAAATTCCCCTCAATTCTCTCCCCACTCGGTAAACCCACAACATAATTCTCACAATAATAAAAACCAGAAATGTTCAAACGATTTAAACAAGATAAAGATATAAATGAATGTGTAGCTCCTGTATCGAAAAAACGCTAACTGAATGTGAAAGGATCTGAACAGTACTTGATGCGACAGCAGCATCCTGATCGTCTGCCCTCCTCATCTCGTATAGGCGTGGAGGAATGGACCCGGCACTCAATGTCCCATTTTACTCGAACTGTCCTCTGCCTCGTCCTCGACCGAAATTTTGGGGCAGCTGAACACTCTGCTGCGTCTGCTGAATACTTGCTTCCTTCTGAGCCGGTTGTGAAGGATGAGTTCCATTAAACTTAGTGGCATCCTTGCAAAACATCGCACGATACCCCTCCTATCCGCAATCAAAACATGTAACTGGAGTATGGAAACAATCATGCCAAAGGTGGCCTGGCCGACCACAATTAAAACAGTTCTTCACCACGTCTGTCGGTGTTGATACTGATTTGAAGTTCTTTCCGCATTTGGAGAGGTGCGGAGGTTTCTTGAATCCCAATGCTCTTGTGCTCTGTGAAACTACCAGAGACTGCTTATTGGATTCTGCAAACTTTTCCATCGCTACTTCTTTGATTTCATACGCCAACGCTTTATCCTGATATTGACGGAGAGTGGTACATTCGAAACCAGACATGTACCTATAGATCTTTGGTTTCATTCTCATATCAAAATGGATCAGCATTTCCGCGTCTGTTCTGACCAGGTGTCGAACGAATGAACGAACGCCTTCCTGGCTCGCCTGACGATTAAAACGTTTAATCACCAGATGGAGTTCGTTCGACACCTGGTCAGAACATAAACGGAAATGATGATCCACTTGACATGAGATTGAAACTAGAGATCCAGAGGTACATGTCTGGTTTCGAATGTACCACTCTCCGTCAATATCAGGATAAAGCGTTGGCGTATGAAATCAAAGAAGCAGCGATGGAAAAGTTTACAGAATCCAAGAAGCAGAAAGTCTCTGGTAGTTTCACAGAGCACAAGATCAGTTGGCCCCGCAAGGCCCAGTCATCCTTTCATTCATTCAAGAAACCTCTGCACCCATCCAAAAGTGGAAAGAACTTCAAATCTGTATCATGTAATACCCGGTTGTAATTCATTCATTTTCATTCAGTAATTATCAGTCTGTAATTGTCACTCAGTAATTCTCACTCATTAATAATCACTCATCATTCATGAATCACTCATTTGCGTTCAATGTTGGCATGTTGTAATCGTATATCAGTTACCGATCGTCATTTTTATCTCCGTTTTTAGATCGAGACGGGAGTATTATCATTTTCATTGTGATTGATAGCCTTGTACTGAGAGTATCATCTTTGGCTCGTGTTAGACTTGTTCACTTTCACATTCGTATGATATGTCGGATCATTCATCAGTCGTAGCGAGGAATCGGAATTATCGGATTGTTTCACCTTGGCCAGCATCGAGTTACGGCCGTAAGGTTACGGGATACGGCCGTAAGTCACGGTACGGCCGTAAGGCTGGCGATTCTGGCCGTAAGTAAGTGGTCCAAAGTGCCGGGCATTTTGGCCGAAGGTGAGTTACGGCCGTAAGGAAGGTGAGATACGGCCGTAAGTGGTGTTCGTAAGTTTTGGGTGTTGTCGACCAAGGGTGACTTACGGCCGTAAGGGTTGCGGCATACGGCCGTAAGTCGAGGCGGTACGGCCGTCTGAGTTGGCGATTCTGGCCAGACGCGGCAGTGGTGCCCGGCCGTTGGCGAAAGAGGGCTTACGCCCGTAAGATTTGGCCGGATACGGCCGTATCATCCGAGTTACGGCCGTAAGGTGTGCGGTTACGGCCGTAAGGGTGTCGACGGATGTTTTTGGACGAAGGCGGAGTTACGCCGTAACTCGTGATCGATTACGGTCGTAAGTCTGCCGGCGAGCTTTGACGAAGCCGAGTTACGGCCGTCTGAGTTGGCGATTACGGCCGTAAGGCCGTTGACTTGGAAAGTTACGGCCGTAAGAGGGCCGAGTTACGGCCGTAACTTCCGGCGATTTAATGACTTGGCCGGGTCATTTCACCTCACTTTTTCATTTTTCCTACTTCATCCGAGAGAGTGTTGAGAGAGTGATTTCATCATCATCAATCACTTGAGTGTGTAATCTTCATCATCTTCATTCCTTTGGGAAGCTTGGATACTCGTTATAACTCGTGTTCATCGGATCGAAGTGGTTGGATCTTCAAGAGGTAATTTCTTCAACACCTTGGATCTCGAGTTTGTTGTGAGATATAAAGTTGACGACCATATAATCATGTTATATGAAGGGATATGTTTATGATTATGAGTTTGTATAAGGATTCATTGGATTATTGAGAGATTTATTCAAGAACACTTTGAATATCGAGTTGGATTTGGGGATTTCCGATTAATAGTTGTTATAATCACGTTTTTGGATATTCTTAACGGACTATTGATCGTATTGGAGATGTTTTATTGATTTGAAGCACTTCTTGGGGATTTGAGATTGGTATTGTTGAGGTTTAGTTGTAATCAATCGAAGTTGGACTCAAAGTGTTCGATATAATGCCCCTATGAACTTGGTTTAATCGTATCGACGTCTTGAGTTCGTTATATTCGTGGTTGATTCGTTATTGATCGGATTGTTGGTAATTGTATTGAATTAAGGTTGTTCGAGCGACCAGTATCTTGGTTAGGACGTTGTTCGTGGACGGACATTCTTCATCGTTGTTGTGTAAGTTGATTCTTACTCGGTTAAAAGGATATTCATTCCTTTTGTTGTTGATCATTCATAATCATAACTCGTTCATCATTGTATTAATCATTTTGAGACTTGTAATTGTCGGATAATCATTTCATTAGCGAGGAACGGCGGTTCCAATCACTTCATTGAAAACTATCAATCACTTCATTATCACTTTCGTATCGGTGAGTCATTCTTGACTTTGTCGGATTATTATTATTCATTGATATTCATTATGGTCATTCTTGTTCATATGACCTTCTGGGTTCATATTGCGTGGCCGGGTGCGGATGTGTGGAATTTTTAGTCGGGCACGTGATGGCCATGTATTGGGAGTGATACATTGGACTGTGCACACGGTAACGATTACCTCCGTGAGACTAATTAGGTACAAGGACGGGTGTGTCCGGTCATCCGTCTTGTACACTTGCATAGAACACTACGGGCGTACTATGATACTCCTCTTCAGCGTAATTCATAATTAAGAATATTTCATAACTTCAGTTAATTCATGATTGTGTAATTTCAACTCTTGAGGATTGTTGTTACGTATGGCCGGCCCGTTGGGGATTTTGTTTTCGTGTCACGGCAAGGCAAAGGCACGGAAGAGCATGTTGACGGCGACGAGTCCCGTGATACTAGTAGGGGCCCTAGTCATTCCGTTTGTTCATCATTTTCGATCATTTGATTATTTCGTCATTTGTATTTTCCATTGCAAATTCCGTTTGTAATGTTTATTTATTCGGGGTGGTGTATTTTATCTTCATATAAAATACACTAGTATTCGATATTGTCTGGTGTGTTGTACTTAAACTCCTCATCGGAGTGTTTGGTAATATAATGTGGTTCGGTACTACAATTATATTATTTAATTCATCATTTTCATTTGCTGGTGGGTCCCGATGGGATTCACGGCCTTTGTAATATCCGCCTAGTTTGGGGTGTTACGAGTTGGTATCGGAGCGTGGTTTTGAATACTACCCTCCAAGTCATGTCTCGTTTGAAATCATCGTCATCGGACTAGTATCATTGGACTTTCGCGTCACGTGTGACTGTGCAAGTGCCGAGCCAATCGTACCAAGAAGCGTAAGATTTCTAATGCCATGGTATAATTTCGCATTAATCATTCATTCATAATTCATCGCTTAACAATCCTCAATCATCATTGTCATGTTGGCCAGGATGGTCGAGTTAACTCATTAATCACCAAATCATTTCATTATTCGATTGTTGATCGGGAAGATCAAATCATTAACCTCGTTAACTCATTCAAGACAATCATTTCAAGAACTTCATCGGATAATCACGTCACGACAATTAAGCATTCATGTAATCGCCGTATTTAAGCGTGTATGTTCATTTTCATCACCTCATATCATAATCATAACGTGATATTCATGCGGAAATATAATCATCATGTGACTTTCCTACTTCAGTATGGAAAGAGGCGGGCAGAAGGACGAGGAGGACGAGGCCGTGGAGCGGGCCGAATCCGAGAACTCGTGCGAATACGCGCAAATGCCGGGAATAATGCTAACTCATCGAGTAGTGACGCCGCCACTCATTCACCGGACGCGATCATTCACTATCGGAGTCGTGCAGGACACGGCTCGGTCAGAGGTGTTCGGGTTGACCCACTCGCCTTTATGCGAGGCATGATGGCCCAAATGAGCAGATGGCTCGGTTGATGGAGACGATGCATAACTCCGTCAATCAAAATCAGCGAGGCTCCTCCACCGCCACCTCGGAGGCAAGAGAGGAATGTGAGTAATATCATCGGCGATATCTCTCGCGAGAGGCCACCTACTTTTGAGGGCTCGTCACGAACCGTGAGATATCATTCATTGGCTCGAGCATTTCGAGAAGCTGTTTGCTATGGTAGAGTGTCCCGAGGGACACAAAGTTTCTGTTGCGGCTTACTACCTGGGTAAGAGCGCACATTCTTGGTGGTTGTCGTTGAAGCCCACCGAAGGATCTTGTACTTGGGAGCAGTTCAAGACTCTCATGATGGAGAGGTACTATCCGGCCCCACTCAGGGAGGCCAAGCTGTCAGAGTTACTCACTCCCGACCTTTCGATGGATGATGATGTTCTCGCCATTGCCGAAAAATTTCAGGAACTTCTTCCGTTCGCCTCATCTATCATTCACTCAGAAGCGGACAAGATCAAGTATTTCAGCAAGAGGCTGAAACCCCGTATGAGACTACAGTTGCTCAATCATAATTGCACCACGTTGGCTGAATTCATTGAGAAAGCTCTCACCTATGAGCTTACTGCTAAAGAGATTGCTAAGCAGCAACCTTCGTCTGCTAGCAAGAAATCGAAGAATCGTAACCAGTCTGAAGGCGGTCAGACAACCTTCAAGAAACCCCGGGCGGGCTCTGCTTTTTCTGAGCGACCTCCAGTGTCGTCTAAACCCGCGGAATCTCAGTCACGAGCGGCCAGTTCGGCCATCACTTGCTATAACTGTGGGGATCTTGGTCATGTCAGCACCAAGTGTCGAGGCGATGCATCACGTGTCATAAGCTGTGGAATTGTGGGACATAAGGCCCGTTTTGCCGTAGGGACTCCAAACCTACTCGACGTCATCTCGGGCACCTAAGCGATCGGCCGTTCGAATCGCCACTCAATCGGCGTCGTTTAAAGCAGCGGGAGCGACTAAAGGTGGAGCTTTTAGCCACCAGGCAGGAGCGTCGGTGCGGGACTAGCAAGCCGGATTTATGAGATGAAGAAGACCGATGATCCAGAGGCCGAATGATCTCGGTACACTCGATATTCTATCTCAACTTTGTGTGTACTCTTTTCGATCTTTGGTGCATCGCATTCATTCATTTCGAGTCATGTTTGAGTAGACTACGTGCGGGTAGTGCTACTAGTTGTGAGCCTTATGTCATCGGCCTGCGATGGTAGACGAATTATCGGTGTCGTGAGATTCATTGTCGATTCAATTTCATGGTCGTGTATGGCCGGCATACCTAATCGTGGTAGATTTGCCGAGGGCGACGTCATCTTGGGTATTGATTGGATGGATCGTCATGATGCCATCATTAGTGTCCGTAGCGTATGGTCACTATCATTTGAACGATGGGGTTGAATGTGTGTTTCGGGAGGTAATCCCATTTGTTCGTAAGGTCATTAATTTGATGAAAGCAGTAAGGTTACTCAATCAGGGATGTGTCGGTTATTGGTGCTATATGGCCAAAACCGAGAAGTCATCAGTAATATTAACGGATATTCCGGTGGTGAGGGAATATGCCGATGTTTTTCGAGACGAGTTACCTGGTTTGCCTCCACAGAGGGATGTGGAATTCACGATTGAGTTGGAGCCTGGTACGTCCCCGATATCGAAGGCGCCCGTGCGGATGGCCCCGACCGAAATGCAGGAATTAAAGAACCAACTTGAAGAGTTGTTCGAGAAGGGTTATATTCGACCGAGTGCGTCCCCGTGGGGAGCACCAGTGTTATTTGTCAAGAAGAAGGATGGTTCATTTCGCTTATGTATTGATTATCGGGAGTTGAACAGGGTGACGATCAAGAATAAGTATCCCTTACCCCGTATTGATGATCTTTTAGATCAACTTCAGGGAGCTTCAGTATTTTCCAAGATCGACTTAAGGTCTGGATATCATCAGTTGCGGATTCGAGAGTCGGACATCGCGAGGACGGCGTTTCGAACACGCTATGGCCATTATGAGTTTGTGGTTATGCCGTTCGGATTGACTAATGCACCTGCGGTGTTCATGGAGTTAATGAATCGGGTTTTCATCGACTTTTTGGATCGGTTTGTTGTTGTCTTCATCGATGACATTTTGATTTATTCTCGTGACCGGGAGGAACACGAGTCTCACCTTCATCGAGTGCTCGACGTGTTGAGACGCGAACAACTTTATGGGAAGTTCTCCAAATGTGAGTTCTGGATGTCCGAAGTGACTTTTCTCGGACATGTAATTTCATCAGACGGAGTTCGTGTCGACCCTCAGAAGACGGAGGCTATTCGAGATTGGTTACCTCCGAAGAATGTTAAGGAAATCCGGAGTTTCCTCGGATTAGCGGGTTATTATCAGCGATTTGTGGAAGGATTTTCCAAAATTGCTCAACCATTGACGAACCTTTTGCGAAGGGATAAGAAATACACGTGGTCCGACGCGTGTCAGCAGAGTTTTGAGGAACTCAAGAGCCGGTTAATGACAGCACCTGTACTTTCCTTGCCGCAGGGGACGGAGGGATTTGTGGTTTATAGTGATGCGTCCGGCGGGGTCTCGGATGTGTGCTCATGCGAGCGGAAAGGTTATTGCTTATGCTTCACGGCAATTGAGACCTTACGAGGTTAATTATCCGACCCACGACACGGAGCTAGCGGTAGTGGTGTTCGCTTTGAAGATCTGGCGTCATTACCTTTATGGCGTCACACATCGGATATTCACCGATCATAAGAGCTTAAAGTATATATTTACTCGAAGGAGTTAAATATGCGTCGAGAGGCAGTGGTTGGAATTAATCAAGGATTATGATATTGAGATCCTCTACCACCGGGCAAGGCGACGTTTTCGACGCCTTAAGTCGTAAGTCGATTCGGGAGCGGATGCTTGCCGTTTACTTGATTCGAAGGAGCTTGGCGGAATTCCTTAGATCCGAGATCGAGGTCCGCTTCAGCGAGTTCAGGGGCACTTTGTATGTTAGAGATTTCATCGTCACTCGAGGAGGAAATCCGAGAGAATCGGGAGTTCGGACCCATCATTGTTGCGCATCCGAGAGGATGTGGCTCGGGAAAGCCCACGGATTCGTGGTCCACGAGGATGGACTTTTGAGATTTAAGAATCGGTTGTGCGTCTGCGGCGACGAGTTGAAAAACTCGATTTTGAGAGAAGCTCATGCTACCCCTTATTCTGTTCATCCGGGGTCTAGCAAGATGTACAAGGACTTGAAACAAAATTACTGGTGGAGTAATATGAAGCGAGAAGTCGCAGAATTTGTTTCGAGATGCTTAACCTGTCAACAAGTTAAGATTGAACATCAGCGACCGGCGGGTATGCTGAAACCCCTTCCTATTCCCGAGTGGAAGTGGGAAGACATTTCTATGGATTTCATCACGAGTTTGCCGACGAGTCGTCGTGGCATGAACACGATCTGGGTGATCGTGGACCGCTTAACCAAATCAGCTCATTTCCTTGAAATCAAGGAAACGTGGGGTCCCGAGAGACTTGCTCAACTGTTCATCAAAGAGATAGTCAGACTGCACGGTACTCCTAAAAGTATCGTTTCCGATCGTGACGGACGGTTTGTGTCGCATTTTTGGAAATCAGTTCATCGTGCTATGGGAACTCAGCTTAATCTCGATCTGCTTTTCATCCTCGGTCAGACGGACAATCGAAGGACCATTCAGACATTAGAGGACATGTTGAGGGCATGCGTCCTCGATTGGAAAGACGATTGGGAAGCCCAACTACCATTGATCGAGTTCACGTATAATAATAGCTGGCATGCTTCCATTAAGATGGCACCTTACGAGGCCTTGTACGGTCGTCGTTGTCGGTCTCCTTTTTGTTGGGATGACTTGTCAGAATCAATCGGCACCGAGCCCGATATGCTTATAGCCGCCCGAGAGAAGGTAGCTTTAATCAGGAATCGTATGTTGACAGCTCAGAGTCGACAGAAATCCTATGCAGATAATCGTCGTCGACCACTAGAGTTTGAGACGGGCGACCACGTTTTGGTCAAGGTATCCCCGAGTCGAGGTATTTTCCGTTTTGGGAAGAGGGGAAAGTTGAGTCCGAGGTTCATTGGACCGTTTGAGATTCTGGATCGAGTGGGCGAGTTAGCTTATCGATTGGCTTTACCTCCGGCGTTGAGCCGAATTCATAATGTATTTCATGTCTCTCAGTTGCGGAAGTATGTTGCCGACCCGAGTCACATACTCCAGTTCGACGAAATCGAGATCGCCGACGATCATTCATATGAGGAACGTCCTATTCGAGTTTTAGAGCGGCGAATCAAACAGTTGAGGAATAAGACGATTCCTTTGGTTAAAATTCAGTGGTCTAGACACGTAGTCGAAGAGGCCACTTGGGAAACCGAAGAGAGTATGCGGGAGAGTCATCCCGAGTTGTTGGACCCTTAGTTTCGGGGACGAAACTATTTTAAGGGGGGGAGTATGTAATACCCGGTTGTAATTCATTCATTTTCATTCAGTAATTATCAGTCTGTAATTGTCACTCAGTAATTCTCACTCATTAATAATCACTCATCATTCATGAATCACTCATTTGCGTTCAATGTTGGCATGTTGTAATCGTATATCAGTTACCGATCGTCATTTTTATCTCCGTTTTTAGATCGAGACGGGAGTATTATCATTTTCATTGTGATTGATAGCCTTGTACTGAGAGTATCATCTTTGGCTCGTGTTAGACTTGTTCACTTTCACATTCGTATGATATGTCGGATCATTCATCAGTCGTAGCGAGGAATCGGAATTATCGGATTGTTTCACCTTGGCCAGCATCGAGTTACGGCCGTAAGGTTCTGGGATACGGCCGTAAGTCACGGGTACGGCCGTAAGGCTGGCGATTCTGCCGTAAGTGGTCCAGAGAGTGCCGGGCATTTTGGCGAAGGTGAGTTACGGCCGTAAGGAAGGTGAGATACGGCCGTAAGTGGTGTTCGTAAGTTTTGGGTGTTGTCGACCAAGGGTGACTTACGGCCGTAAGGGTTGCGGCATACGGCCGTAAGTCGGCAGTGCTGGCCGTCTGAGTTGGCGATTCTGGCCGTCTGCAGCGGCGGTGCACGGCCGTTTTCGACGAAGAGGGCTTACGCCCGTAAGATTTGGCCGGATACGGCCGTATCATCGAGTTACGGCCGTAAGGTGTGCGGTTACGGACGTAAGGGTGTCGGCGGATGTTTTGGCGGCGGAGTTACGCCGCCGTAACTCGGGATCGGTTACGGCCGTAAGTCCGGCGAGCTTTCGGACGAAGCGAGTTACGGCCGTATGAGTTGGCCGATTACGGCCGTAAGGCCGTTGACTTGGAAAGTTACGGCCGTAAGAGGGCCGAGTTACGGCCGTAACTTCCGGCGATGCCAATGACTTGGCGGGTCATTTCACCTCACTTTTCATTTTTCCTACTTCATCCGAGAGAGAGTGTTGAGAGAGTGATTTCATCATCATCAATCACTTGAGTGTGTAATCTTCATCATCTTCATTCCTTTGGGAAGCTTGGATACTCGTTATAACTCGTGTTCATCGGATCGAAGTGGTTGGATCTTCAAGAGGTAATTTCTTCAACACCTTGGATTTCGATTTTGTGTTGAGATATAATGTTTTGGACGATATAATCATGTTATATGAAGGGATATGTTTATGATTATGAGTTTGTATAAGGATTCATTGGATTATTGAGAGATTTATTCAAGAACACTTTGAATATCGAGTTGGATTTGGGGATTTCCGATTAATAGTTGTTATAATCACGTTTTTGGATATTCTTAACGGACTATTGATCGTATTGGAGATGTTTTATTGATTTGAAGCACTTCTTGGGGATTTGAGATTGGTATTGTTGAGGTTTAGTTGTAATCAATCGAAGTTGGACTCAAAGTGTTCGATATAATGCCCCTATGAACTTGGTTTAATCGTATCGACGTCTTGAGTTCGTTATATTCGTGGTTGATTCGTTATTGATCGGATTGTTGGTAATTGTATTGAATTAAGGTTGTTCGAGCGACCAGTATCTTGGTTAGGACGTTGTTCGTGTACGGACATTCTTCATCGTTGTTGTGTAAGTTGATTCTTACTCGGTTAAAAGGATATTCATTCCTTTTGTTGTTGATCATTCATAATCATAACTCGTTCATCATTGTATTAATCATTTTGAGACTTGTAATTGTCGGATAATCATTTCATTAGCGAGGAACGGCGGTTCCAATCACTTCATTATCACTTTCGTATCGGTGAGTCATTCTTGACTTTGTCGGATTATTATTATTCATTGATATTCATTATGGTCATTCTTGTTCATATGACCTTCTGGGTTCATATTGCGTGGCCGGGTGCGGATGTGTGGAATTTTTAGTCGGGCACGTGATGGCCATGTATTGGGAGTGATACATTGGACTGTGCACACGGTAACGATTACCTCCGTGAGACTAATTAGGTACAAGGACGGGTGTGTCCGGTCATCCGTCTTGTACACTTGCATAGAACACTACGGGCGTACTATGATACTCCTCTTCAGCGTAATTCATAATTAAGAATATTTCATAACTTCAGTTAATTCATGATTGTGTAATTTCAACTCTTGAGGATTGTTGTTAATATGGCCGTTGGGGATTTTGTTTTAGTCACGGCAAGGCAAAGGCACGGGAAGAGCATGTTGGCGGCGAGTCCCGATGATACTAGTAGGGGCCCCGTCATTCCGTTTGTTCATCATTTTCATCATTTGATTATTTCGTCATTTGTATTGTCCGCTGCAAATTCCGTTTGTAATGTTTATTTATTCAGGGTGGTGTATTTTATCTTCATATAAAATACACTAGTATTCAGTATTGTCCTGGTGTGTTGTACTTAAACTCCTCATCGGAGTGTTTGGTAATATAATGTGGTTCGGTACTACAATTATATTATTTAATTCATCATTTTCATTTGCCTGGTGGGTCCCAGTCGGGGATTCACGGCACTGTAATATCCGCCTAGTTTGGGGTGTTACATATCAACACCGCAAGACGTGGTGAAGAATTGTTTTAATTGTGGTCGGCCAGGCCACCTTTGGCGTGATTGTTTCCGTACTCCAGTTACATGTTTTGATTGCGGACATGAGGGTCATCGTGCGATGTTTTGCAAGGATGCCACTAAGTTTAATGGAACTCGTACTTCACAACCGGCTCAGAAGGAAGCAAGTATTCAACAGACGTAGCAGAGTGTTCAGCTGCCCCAAAATTTCGGTCGAGGACGAGGCAGAGGACAGTTCGACCAAAAGGGGACATTGAGTGCCGGGTCCGTTCCTCCACGCCTATACGAGATGTGGAGGGCAGACGATCAGGATGCTGCTGTCGCATCAGGTACTGTTTAGATCCTTTCACAACCAGTTAGCATTTTATTCGATATAAGAGCTACGCATTCATTTATGTCTTTGTCTTGTGTACTTCGTTTGAACATTTCTGATTTTTATTATTGTGAGCCTTGTGTTGTGGGTTTACCGAGTGGGGAGAGAATTGTGGGGAATTTGGAAACTAGAGATTTTCCCATAGCAATTGGAGGCAGAGATTGGCCCTCAAATCTGATTGTGATAGAAATGCAAGGTGACGACATGATTCTCGGAGATGATTGGCTTAATCGTTATGGAGCTATTGTAAACTACCGGAAGAGGAATATATCGATGATAGCCGAAGATGGTTCTGAAATACTGTTTGAGGGATGGAGACCAGGAAGCTCAGGAAAGTTGATCAAAGCGATGAAGGCTATTAAACTGCTTAAACAGGGCTGTACTGGATACTGGTGCTACGCAATGAAGAAGGAAGACGTAAAAGTAGAACTTTCATCCATTCCTGTTGTGAAAGAATTTCCATATGTGTTCCATGATGAATTACCTGGACTACCTCCACGACGGGATGTAGAATTCACCATCGAGTTGGAACTAGGAGCTACACCAATTTCTAAGGCACCATATCATATGGCACCTACTGAGATGTACGAATTGAAGAAGCAACTGGAAGAGTTACTAGACAAAGGCTATATCCATCCAAGAGATTAACGACGGAACTGATTTTAGCACTGACACAGGGAACCGGAGGATTCACGATTTATAGTGACACTTCAAACCAAGGTCTCGGATGTGTATTGATGCAAAATGAGAAGGTGATCGCCTATGCGTTATGACAGCTGAAGCCTTATGAAGTAAATTACCCAACGCATGATTTGGAGTTGGCAGCAGTAGTTTTTGCTTTGAATATCTGGAGACATTACCTGTACGGGACTCACTGTCAAATCTTTACGGATCACAAGAGTCTCAAATATATATTCAGTCAGAAAGAGTTAAACATACGGCAAAGGAGATGGCTGGAATTGATTAAGGACTATGACTTGGATATTCTTTATCATCCAGACAAAGCAAATGTAGTGTCTGATGCACTTAGCCGCAAGCCTGTTTCTATTCAGATGCTGGAGACTCTGACCTCCCAGCCGAGCATTCAACGGGAATTGACTCGCGAAGAAATTGAAATATGGTTGCAAAGAGTCCAAGGACAACTGTGTGTTATGGAATTAACTTTATCGTTAACCGAAGAAATCAAATCTAAGCAAGTAGATGATCCTTTGATGATTCAGTTACGTGATGAAGTGATGAAGATAAAGGCCCCAGGATTTGTAATTCATGAATATGGAGTATTGAAATTCCAGAGCCGACTTTGTGTTCGTGATGTTGATGTGTTGAAGCAGACAGTTATGAAAGAAGCTCATAGCACTCCCTATTCTATCCACCCAGGCACCAGTAAGATGTATAGGGATCTGGAGCAGAATTTCTGGTGGGGCAACATAAAGAAAGACATTTCCGATTTCGTCTCAAAATGTTTGATTTTTCAGCAGGTTAAGATCGAGCATCAACGACCTGCCAGAATGCTGAAGCCGCTCTCGATTCCTGAATGGAAATAGGAGGACATATCAATGGACTTTATCACTAATATGCCGAGGTCCAGAACAGGCATGAACATGATCTGGGTTCTAGTTGACCGTCTAACTAAATCGACTCATTTTCTGGACATAAAGGACACTTGGGGACCAGAGAAATTGACACGAGTATTTATTGCAGAGATATTCCGATTGCATGGTACGCCGAAGACTATTATATCTGACCGAGATGGTCCCTTTATGTCACATTTTTGGAAATCAGTTCATAACGCCTTGGGAACCAAATTGAATTTCAGCACACCTTATCATTCGCAGACAGACGGACAGTCCGAGAGAAATATTCAAACAGTGGAAGACATGCTGAGGGCTTGTGCCTTAGATTGGTCGACTGACTGGGAAGTTCATCTATCGTTGATCGAATTCACCTACAACAATAGTTGGCATGCTTCCATTAAGATGGCACCGTTTGAGGCATTATATGGGAGGAGATGCAGATCGCCCCTATGTTGGGGCGATTCATCAGACTTGATTGGAACGGAACCAGAATTGATCGTAAAGACACGAGAAAATATAGCCTTGAATCGCGAAAGACTGTTGACCGCCCAGAGTAGACAGAAATCTTATGCAGATGTGTGCCGTCGCCCATTAGAGTTCAGTACTCGAGATCACGTATTTTTAAAAGTTTCTCCTACTCGGGGGAACTTCCATTTTGGGAGAAAAGGAAAGCTGAGTCCGATATATATCGGACTGTTCGAGATTCTTGAGAGAGTTGGAGAGTTGGCGTACAGGTTGGCATTACCGCCGTCATTGACTCATGTTCATAACGTGTTCCACGTATCCAAATTACGGAAGTATATACCAGATCCGAGTCATGTCATTGATTTTGGCGAGATCGAAGTCGCTCAGGATGGCACGTTTGAAGAGAGACCGATCAGGATACTCGAGATTTGAATTTAGCAATTGAGAAACAAATCGATCGCTTTGGTTAAGGTTCAGTGGTCGCGCCACGGAGTGGAAGAAGCCACTTGGTAAACGGAAGATAACATGAGGTCCAGATATCCTGAGTTATTTTCGTCTTGAGTTTCAGGACGAAACTCCTTTTTAAAAGGGGAGTATGTAATATCCGGATTAATTATAGAGTATTTCATCTGTAATTGAATCCTGTATTATTCGGATTTGTGATATCGATAATCGAAGTATGATATTTCTTGTATTCGTATCCATGTGCATGATAATATCAACATATGTATTTTCACATGCAAACACGTGATAACATACGCTACGAAGTGAGCATAGTGTACGTTATGTGCCAAGATTAGCGTACGCTACAAATGAAACGTACCGTACGTAAGGCATCCAATAATTGAGCAAGGCAACTAACACATGAGCCAGCTGGTTGGTGGGTCTGGATAAGATTCCCACGGATGAACCTGGACAGTTTTAAGTCAATGGATATTAACGTACCCTAAGGTAAGTATGTAGCGTATGCTAATGTATTAGTTACGTACGTAACATGATAAGTGTAGTGTACGTAATGAAGCTCAGAAACAAGGCAATAATCTATCTTTGGACGATAACGTACGCTATGAGCAAAGGCTAGCGCACGTTATGCTCATAAAGTTATAAATGGGACAACACCCCATTTCAATTCATTTCATTCCTTTTCACTTGGCCATCGACTTATCTCATTCCAGAGAGTTCCTAGCCTCCTTAAACACTTATAGACAATCTATACTTGATCATTGGGGATTTGGATATCACTTTTACTTGATCATTGAAGTGGAGAATCATCTTTAATTAGCATACAAGAAACTGGAGTTGGATTCTACCTATTGTCTCGGTGTTTTCTTCATCTTAAGGTATGTTAATGCTATCTCCAACCTTGGATTCGTGTCCTTAAGGATATTATGATCATGCTATCAAGATATTAAGTTCCATAGATGATTTGTTCAACCAAATATCATGTTTAGAAGTTAGGATGATTATGCTTAAATTATCATTGTTGAGAACATCATTGCTGGAATCCTGTTACGTCAAATGATGAGAGTAATGTTCTGAGATTGATTATCCGTATTGAATAATGTTGCCATAATGGTCGTAGATTTAGTATTGGTATCACTTTTTCTAAACGGAATTAGATGAAGGATCACCAAAGGTTGAAGTTGAATTAGTAAATTAATCTTCATGATGAAGCTGGAATATATTGATGATATTGATAACTAGAGTATCAACATCAGAATAACCAAATTACGTAAGAGAATTTATAATCAAGATTGGAGTATGACATCATGATAATATGCTTATCCTTGAGGTTGTAAGACAATGAACACCATTAGATCATTCAAGTTTTCATGAGTGTAACATGTATGATTCAAGTTTTCTTAATGTACGTTAACACTGAGAATTTCGTGCGGCGAGTCAGTTGTCTGATTAGGGAGGAGACTGTCGGATGCATGTTTAGCGTGTGCTAGGATCTGTAGCTTACGTACGCTAACAGGCAGAATTAACGTACGCTACGTTGGGTACGTAACATGCGTTATATCATCAGACAAGTTAGTCGTCTGATCAGAGTGGAACTATCAAGTGCATGATTAGCGTACGCAAGGATTCATAGCTTACATACGCTAACGAACCGACTTAATGTATGCTACGCTGTGTAAGTAACGTACATTAGGAATGTCAGACAGGATATGTTTTGTTGAACTTTCGGCCGTAATTTGGATTGTAGATGTTTGTACGTTAGTTATTCGACGTGAGATGAACTCTATATTATTTCTTTTGTTTAAGGTTCGAGATTTGCAACGTGATTGATCGAATGGGATACCTTAGAGTGTATTGATATTCGTCGAAGTTTTATTCTTGTCATCAATTATAGGCAAGTACTTTAATTAGAATTGTTCGTATTATGTCGGTTATGTTATGATTATACTGTGTACATATGTTGTGATTAAATTTCCCACCATGCATTGATCCGACGGGAATCATCATCGGAAATTTATAGCTGTGTGCGTTGGATCGTTGGAAAGGTAGTTCCACCATGCGTTGGTCCGACGAGATCATCATGGGAATCTCTAGCTGTGTGTGCTGGATCGTTGGAATACCATGAGTATGTTGAGACTGTCATGATGTGTTATGTGTTGTTAATATTTCTCGTTGGAGAAACTTGTCATGATTATTGTTGATTAAATCATTTTTGTATAATTATCGTACTTGTACTAGCATCGTTGTGCTAACCCCTTCGGGGGTGAACATTTGTTTATGTTGAGGACTCAGGAGAGCAAGAAAACAACCACTGGAGCTGCATGACGACGAGGGTGCATAGTGATGTTTCGATCGGATTTATTTGTTAGATGTTTGTGTTGTTTTTAATAAGTACTCGAGTACATTGTCTTTTGCGATGTTGGATTTGACTATGTAATAATGTTTTTCGTGGGACGTTTGCATTTCCTGCACTAGTCCAGAACCGTTTTATCTTTATTTAAGTGATTGTCATTGATGGTATTTGTTATTGTCTTTTCATTTCATTAGCCTTGTAAGTTCTTACATAAAGGATTTACGGCGTTGTAATATCCCTGAATGTATCGGGGGTGTTACAGAATATGGTATCGGATCTAAGATTATGGATATCTTGTCCGTTGGGTTAAAATAGGGGTCGAGTATGTCTTTTGAGATTATCGGACGTGAATAACATCACTGTACTACCTACGTCTTCGTGCGAGCGGTGGTTGTAAGATTCCTAAACTCTATCTCGTCGTTCACATGATGTACCTTTTGTACTTGAAATTTGAACAATATTGCTAACTGTATATTGAGAGGTGGATGTGGATGTGGTCGCGGTCGCGGACGCGGACGAAGGAATGCTGAGAGAGAAGTTTCGCCTTCAAATCAGGATAGCCACAACTCAGGTGAGCCACATGAATCCACTAATAATAAACCAGAACCTGCCATTCCCGACATCCTTCGTCAGGTGGTTAACTAGATGACTCAGTTTGCTCAGGTCGTGGACTGAATGCAGGTGGCAGTAGGATTATAACAGGGAGAAAGACAATAGGACATCCTAGACTTGGGAAACCTAGGCGACCGATGGCTCCAGGAGGTGGCGAAAATGCATCCGCCATAGTTTGACGGTTTCTCAGAGACACTGACGTGGGATCACTAGCTTAGGGAGCTGGAAAAAGTATTCGCACGGATTAATTGCCCAGACGACTGGAGAGCCACTATTGCGCATTACTTTCAAATAGGGGAAGCGTCCGAGTGGTGGGAGGCCATTCGACCCTTGGATCATAATGCTGACTGGGAAGAATTTAAATTGATGATGGAAGCTCAGTACTGTCCCCGTTCGTTGAGGGAAGCAAAAATTCGGGAATTTTTCTCTGCACAGCCGTCAGGCGAGTCAGTATCCCATACGATTAAAACGTTTAATCAGCATATGGCGTTTGTTCGAAACCTGGTCAGAGCAGACGCGAAAATGATGATCCATTTTGATATGAGAATGAAACCAAAGATCCATAGGTACATGTCTGGTTTCGAATGTACCACTGTCCGTCAATATCAGGATAAAGTGTTTGCGTATGAAATCAAAGAAGCAGCGATAGAAAAGTTTGCAGAATCCAAGAAGCAGAAAGTCTCTAGTAGTTTCACAGAGCACAAGAGCTGTGGGCCTCGCAAGGCCCAGTCATTCTTTCATTCATTCAAGAAACCTCCTCACCCATCCAAAAGCGGAAAGAACTTCAAATCAGTATCAACACCGAGAGACGTGGTGAAGAACTATTTTAATTGTGGTCGGCTAGGCCACCTTTGGCGTGATTATTTCTGTACTCCAGTTACATGTTTTGATTGCGGACATGAGGGGCATTGTGCGATGTTTTGCAAGGATGCCACTAAGTTTAATGGAACTCGTACTTCACAACCGGCTCAGAAGGAAACAAGTATTCAGCAGACGTAGCAGAGTGTTCAGCTGCCCCAAAATTTCGATAGAGGACGAGGCAGAGGATAGTTTGACCGAAAGGGGACTGTTGTGTCGAGAATTATACTCTCCGACCGGCGATCGCCTCGGAGATCGGGCGACCTAGCCATTGCCGAGCAGCCGAGGCAAAACTGCCAACCAGCGACCAGGCCGCCTAGCCTTAGCCCAGCAATCAAGATAAATCGGCCAACCGAAGGTCCCAGGACAAGTCCCGGGGCCGAGCGATCGACATCAAATATGATCGTCTCTCGGTACTTGGCGACCGACTCCTGGTGACCGACTAGCGGACGATCATCTCCCGGCACTTGCCGACCGACCTTTGGTGACCGACCGATGCCGACCCTCAGCAACTGGCCGATGCCGACCCTCAGTGACCAGCTAGAGACGACCGCATCAAGCCGATAGTCATCCAGTCGGCAAAGGCCGAGCCTTAAGACTGACACCACGTGCAGAGCCGAGACAAGATCTGCATATCACGGATCGTTGACCACAGCCTGTCAGCATCTGTCCACCAGCCGACAAGCCCGCCGAAAGTTGTCAGTAGGACCGCATGTGACAGTGACTCCGGACGCGTGCTGGCTCCTCATTAGACCGCACAGCTGGCTGCCAGCATCTACCTTGGACTTTAGGCCGACAGCCCGTGTGATCGCCCCATTATAATATTGGTCGGCGGACGATCGCCCCATTATTATAATGGCCGGAAGACGATCACCCGCCAGAGGACAAGGCGCCTCAGCCCCTATATATAGCAGGCTCCCTGCACTCGGCCAACCTCCTGGCATTATCGCGATTTCAGCGCACAATGCAGAGATTCTTCAGCACTTGGCTATCTCCTACTCTTGGCAACAGCTATCATTCAGTTCTTTCTTCTCTCGGCCTCTCTCATTCAGCAGACGATCAGCAGGGACGAAGAACACCGAGCTTCGCTCAAGATCTGGATTAACAGAGTCTTTTTACACTCATTGTATTTAGATTTCTCACATTAATACTTGTATCCACGAATATTTGTATTAATAACATCTGGCGAGAGCATTCAAGCCCGGGCCTAACAAACCCGGCAAATCTTGTGTTTATTCATTTTCTCTCGGAAGTGCTCCCGCAAATTGTTGTTTGTTGTCCGTTCATTCCAGCAGTATTTAATCTTCGGATAAATATTTTGGGCAACAACAGGGACATCGAGTGCTGGGTTCGTTCCTCCACGCCTATACGAGATGAGGAGGGCAGACGATCAGGATGCTGCTGTCGCATCAGGTACTGTTCAGATCCTTTCACAACCAGATAGCATTTTATTCGATACAGGAGCTACGCATTCATTTATATATTTGTCTTGTGTAAATCGTTTGAACATTTCTGGTTTTTATTATTCTGAGCCTTACGTTGTGGGTTTACTGAGTGGGGAGAGAATTATGGGGAATTTGGAAACTAGAGATTTTCCCATAGCAATTGGAGGCAGAGATTGGCCCTCAAATCTGATTGTGATTGAAATGCAAGGTGACGACTTGATTCTCGGAGATGATTGGCTTAATCGTTATGGAGCTATTGTAAACTACCGGAAGAGGAATATATCGATGATAGCCGAAGATGGTTCTGAAATACTGTTTGAGGGATGGAGTCCAGGAAGCTTAGGAAAGTTGATCAAAGCGATGAAGGCTATTAAACTTCTTAAACATGGCTGTACTGGATACTGGTGCTACGCAATGAAGAAGGAAGACGGAAAAGTAGAACTTTTATCCATTCATGTTGTGAACGAATTTCCGGATGTGTTCCCTGATGAATTACCTGGACTACCTCCACGACGGGATGTAGAATTCACCATCGAGTTGGAACCTGGAGCTACACCAATTTCTAAGGCACCGTATCATATGTCACCTACTGAGATGTACGAATTGAAGAAGCAACTGGAAGAGTTACTGGACAAAGGCTATATCCAGCCAAGCATTTCGCCCTGGGGTGCACCAGTTCTTTTTGTCCGGAAGAAGGATGGATCGCTTCGATTGTGTATTGAATATCAAGAGCTGAACAAGATGACGACCATGAACAAGTATCCGTTGCCACAGATTGATGATTTGTTTGACCAGTTACAAGGAGCAACAGTGTTTTCTAAGATTTATCTGAGGTCGGGATATCATCAGTTAAGGATTAAGGAATCCGATGTTCCAAAATCAGCCTTCAGAACTCGCTACGGACAATATGAGTTTGTAGTGATGCTGTTTGGTCTCACTAACGCACCTGCTGTATTCATGTAATTGACGAACCGAGTATTCATAGAGTATTTGGACAAATTCATGCTTATATTTATTGATGATGTTCTGGTTTATTCTAAGAGCCCGGAAGAGCATGCACAGCATTTGCGGATCATTTTAGACATTTTGAGAAACGAGCAATTGTATGCCAAGCTTTGTAAGTGTGAATTATGGATAAAGGAAGTAATGTTCCTCAGTCATGTGGTATCAGCAGAAGGAGTCCCAGTAGATCTCTATAAAATCGAAGCAGTTATGGATTGGAAATCTCCTAAGAACGTGAAGGAAGTCAGAAGTTTCTTAGGACTTGCTGGGTATTATCGTCGGTTTGTGGAAGGGTTTTCCAAAATTTCCCGCCCACTTACTCAATTACTTCAGAAGACCCAAAAATTTGAGTGGAACGAGATGTGCCAGACCAGCTTTGATTAATTGAAGAAGAGATTGACGACGGCACCAATTTTAGCACTCCCACAGGGAACCGGAGGATTCACGGTTTATATTGACGCTTCAAACCAAGGTGTCGGATGTGTATTGATGCAAAATGAGAAGGTGATCGCCTATGCGTCATGACAGTTGAAGCCTTATGAAGTAAATTACCCAACGCATGATTTGGAGCTGGCAGCGGTAGTTTTTGCTTTGAAAATCTGGAGACATTACCTGTACGGGACTCACTGTCAAATCTTTACGGATCACAAGAGTCTTAAATATATATTCAGTCAGAAAGAGTTAAACATACGGCAAAGGAGATGGCTGGAATTGACTAAGGACTATGACTTGGAGATTCTTTATCATCCAGGCAAAGCAAATGTAGTGGCCGATGCACTTAGCCGCAAGCCTATTTCTATTCAGATGCTGAAGACTCTGACCTCCCAGCCCAGCATTCAACGGAAATTGATTCATGAAGAAAGACGTAGCCGATTTCGTCTCTAAATGTTTGATTTATCAGCAGGTTAAGATCGAGAATCAACAACCTACCGGAATGCTGAAGCCGCTCCCGATTCCTGAATAGAAATGGGAGGACATATCGATGGACTTTATCACTAATATGCCGAGGTCCAAAATAGGAATGAACATGATCTTGGTTATAGTTGACCGTCTAACCAAATCGGCTCATTTTCTGGGCATAAAGGACACCTGGGGACCAGAGAAGTTGGCACGAGTGTTTATTGCAGAGATAGTCCGATTGCATGGTATGCCGAAGACCATTATTTCTGACCGAGACAGTCGCTTTGTGTCTCATTTTTGGAAAGCAGTTCATAAGGCCTTGGGAACCAAATTGAATTTCACCACAGCTTATCATCCATAGACAGACGGACAGTTCGAGAGGACTATTCAAACAGTGGAAGACATGCTGAGGGTTTGTGCCTTAGATTGGTCGACTGATTGGGAAGTTCATCTACTGTTGATCGAATTCACCTACAACAATAATTGTCATGCTTCCATTAAGATGGCACCGTTTGAGGCATTATACAGGAGGAGATGTAGATCTCCCCTATGTTGGGATGATTCATCAGACTTGATCGGAACGGAACCAGAATTGATCGTATAGACATGAGAAAAGATATCCTTGATTCACGAAAGACTGTTGACCACCCAGGGTAGAAAGAAATCTTATGCAGATATGCGCCGTCACCTATTAGAGTTCAGTACTGGAGATCACTTACTTTTGAAAGTTTCTCCTACTCGGGGGATCTTTCGTTTTGGGAGAAAAGGAAAGTTGAGTCCGAGATGTATCGGACCGTTCGAGATTCTTGAGAGAGTTGGAGAGTTGGTGTACAGGCTGGCATTACCGCCGTCATTGAGTCATGTTCATAACGTGTTCCACGTATCCCAGTTACGGAAGTATATACCAGATCCTAGTCATGTCATTGATTTCGGCGAGATCGAAGTCGCTCAGGATGGCACGTTTGAAGAGAGACCGATCAGGATACTTGAGAGTTGAGTTAAGCAATTGAGGAACAAGCCGATCGCTTTGGTTAAGGTTCAGTAGTCGCACCACGGAGTGGAAGAAGCCACTTGGGAAACGGAAGATAACATGAGGTCCAGATATCCAGAGTTATTTTCGTCTTGAGTTTCGGGACGAAACTCCTTTTTAAAAGGGGAGTATGTAATATCAGGACTAATTATAGAGTATTTCATCGGTAATTGAATCCTGTATTATTCGGATTTGTGATATCGATAATCGAAGTATGATATTTCTTGTATTCGTATCCATGTGCATGATAATATCAACATATGTATTTTCACATGCAAACACGTGATAACATACGCTACGAAGTGAGCATAGTGTACGTTATGTGCCAAGATTAGCGTACGCTACAAATGAAGCGTACCGTACGTAGGCCATCCAATAATTGAGCAAGGCAACTAACACATGAGCCAGCTGGTTGATGGGTCCGGATAAGATTTCCACGGATGAACCTGGACAGTTTTAAGTAAACGGATATTAACGTACGCTAAGGTAAATATGTAGCGTACGCTAATGTATTAGTTACGTACGTAACATGATAAGTGTAGCGTACGTAATGAAGCTAAAAAACAAGGCAGTAAGCTATCTTTGGACGATAACATACGCTATGAGCAAAGGCTAGCGTACGTTATGCTCAGAAAGTTATAAATGGGACAGCACCCCATTTCAATTCATTTCATTCCTTTTCACTTGGCCATCGACTTATCTCATTCCAGAGAGTTCCCAGCCCCCTTAAACACTTATAGACAATATATACTTAATCATTGGGGATTTGGATATCAGTTTTACTTGATCATTGAAGTGGTGAATCATCTTTAATTGGCATACAAGAAACCGGAGTTGGATTCTACCTATTGTCTCGGTGTTTTCTTCATCTTAAGGTATGTTAATGCTATCTCCAACCTTGGATTCATGTACTTAAGGATATTATGATCATGCTATCAAGATATTAAGTTCCATGGATGATTTATTCAACCAAACATCATGTTTAGAAGTTGGGATGATTATGCTTAAGTTATCATTGTTGAGAACATCATAGTTGGAATCCTGTTATGTCAAATGATGAGAGTAATGTTCTGAAATTGATTATCCGTATTGAATAATGTTGCCATAATGGTTGTATATGTAGTATTGGTATCACTTTTGCTAAACGGAATTAGATAAAGGATCACCAAAGGTTGAAGCTGAATTAGTAAATTAATCTTCATGATGAAGTTGGAATATATTGATGATATTGGTAACTAGAGTATCAACCTCAGAATAACCGAATTACATAAGAGAATTTGTAATCAAGATTGGAGTATGACATCATGATGATATGCTTATCCTTGAGGTTCTAAGACAATGAACACCATTAGATCATTCAAGTTTTCATGAGTGTAACATGTATGGAGTTAACGTACGTTAACACTGAGAATTTCATGTGGCGAGTCAGTTGTCTGATCAGGGAGCAGACTTTCGGATGCATGTTTAGCGTGCGCTAGGCTCTGTAGCTTAAGTGCGC
Source organism: Orobanche coerulescens (assembly GCA_033398695.1). Taxonomy (NCBI): domain Eukaryota; kingdom Viridiplantae; phylum Streptophyta; class Magnoliopsida; order Lamiales; family Orobanchaceae; genus Orobanche; species Orobanche coerulescens. Next base: position 100,454,290 of record CM065801.1, on the reverse strand, counting down.
TAACAGGCAGAATTAATCTACGCTACGTTGGGTACGTAACGTGCGTTATATCGTCAGACAAGTGAGTCGTCTTATCAGAGTGGAACTGTCAAGTGCATGATTAGCGTACGAAGGCTTCATAGCTTACGTATGCTAACGATCCGACTTAACATACGCTACGCTGTGTATGTAACGTACGTTAGGAAGGTCACACAGGATACGTTTTTTTGAACTTTCGGCCGTAATTTGGATTATAGATGTTCGTACGTTAGTTATTCGACGTGAGATGAACTCTATATTATGTCTTTTGTTTAAGGTTCTAGCTTTGCAACGTGATTGATCGAAGGGGTGACCTTTGAGTGTATTGATATTTGTCGAAGTTTTATTCTTGTCATCAATTCGAGGCAAGTACTTTAATTAGAATTATTCGTATTATGTGGTTATGCTATGATTATACCGTGTACATATGTTGTGATTAAATTGTCCACCATGCATTGATCCGACGGGAATCATCATGGGAAATCTATAGCTGTATGCGCTAGATCGTTGGACAGGTAGTTCCACCATGCGTTGGTCTGACGGGATCATCATGGGAATCTATAGCTGTGTGCGCTGGATCGTTGGAATACCATGAGTATGTTGAGACTGTCATGATGTGTTATGTGTTGTTATTATTTCTCGTTGGAGAAATTTGTCATGATTATTGTTGAATAAATCATTGTTGTATAATTATCGTACTTGTACTAGCATCATTTGCTAACCCCTTCGGGGGTGAACATTTGTTTATGTTCAGGATTCATAAGAGCAGGAAAACAGCCACTGGAGCTGCATGATGACGAAGGTGCAGAGTGATGTTCCGGCCGGATTTATTTGTTAGATGTTTGTGTCGTTTTTAATAAGTACTCGAGTACATTATCTTTTGCGATGTTGGATTTGACTATGTAATAATGTTTTTCGTGGGACGTTTGCATTTCCTGCACTAGTCCAGAACCGTTATATCTTTATTTCAGTGATTGTCATTTATGGTATTGTTATTGTCTTTTCAATTCATCAGCCTTGTAAATTCTTACGTAAAGGATTTACGGCGCTGTAATATCCCTGAATGTATCTGTTGGCCACTAAGTATACAAAATACAACTTGGAAAGTGTTTAAAACAACAAGCTGTATGATTTTCAAATCTGAGTGCGTAGTGGAAGTCTTGTTAAGGTAAGTTGCTGTAAATACAGCAACTCGGTATGAAGTGTATACCTAAAATAATCACAGATATTAAAATAGTAAATGCAGAAGGTAAATGACACAGTAATTAAAGTGGTTCGAGGTAAACCCCTCTACATCCACTGGTCCTCCACACATGAGTTAAAATGTTTATTATAAATACTACGTACACAACTACGTATTTATAATCAAACCTATCAATGTATCGTTCACACCGATTGATACAATGATCGAAGCTTTCAACCGTTCACACAGATTGGTTTAGGCTTTCACTTGACTAGCTTCTTCACACACAATTCCGATGTTTTGTCTCTTCAATGCAAGTCCGCCACACACATTTCGGGAAAAGCAATGCTTTCTCAGTCCACACAGGGCTGATGGGTTTGTTCAATGATAGAATGATAGTTTGAACAACAACTTGACTTTCTTGAGCTTGAGTTGATGATGTGTTGTTCAAGGTTGAGCACTGGATATTTCTTCTCTCAGAATAGCAGTATACTTGAAGAAATATGTTTGCTCAGATATATTTTTGTAAATACTTCTTGGTTGCCTGTTATTCTTGGTGATTGATCTTCAAACAATGGGGGTATATATATATATATATATATATATATATATATATAGTCTTCTAAATAGATCCGTTGAGCAAAATTCCTTGACAACTAGATAGTTGACTTGTATAAACCAAGATCCGTATTTTGTGTGGTTTGAAGATCTCTGCCAGCTTCAGTATTTAAATACTTTATCTCTTTAGTATCTAAATACTTCTTTATCAAACGGGACTTGACTTTAGCGAATACCAAATATTCTTTTCAAATGGTCTTTAGTCCTGTTTTGATGGGTATTGAAGGTCTCAATACTTCACAGCTTGAATGTTGTATCTATTTGTGTTGTAGGCTATAAAGAAGAGGTCGATGTATGAAGGGACAACTTCTATACTTGGCGCTTTTAGACTCTTGTTGCTGTATGATGGCATAAGGATATGTCTTCGATACAGGATCAACAAACTTCGATTGGTCTATCGATACAACAGCTTGTTGTATGCTGTATTGGCACATTGTCAAAACACTCTATCAAGATCTTTCGATACAGGGATTGTTATCCCAACAATTTCCCCCTTTTTGATAATTTGCCAAGTCTTCCTTTAAAATCCTTTTGATGTTATCCAAACATCCTTGATGATGCCAAAACTTTGACACTTAACATCTTGAAGGAGGGCAAACTTTTTGGTCTTCTGTTTGAATGTTCTGGTCTTCAGTAATTAGCCTAACACTAGAAACTGCTCGCTGGCAAGTTCAGCTTTTATCAAAAGAGTATTACATCTTTAAACTTATGATTGGCGCGCAGGCACAATCTTACAGTGTTATCTAAATACATACAACTGAATCTTATGAACTATTTGCAGACAAGTTAACATTTAACAAGTTTTCATACTTGTATTAAATTCAGCAAATGAATTAAATTACGTAATCATACAAACACAGTAGATTACGAGTTGTAATCTTCAATAGAAAAATATTTTATTGATATTGAGCAAAGATTACAATGTATTTGCTATCTCATAGTAAATAAGAATACAAAAGCGTGAGAAAATAGGATAAGAATACAGGAGGGAATTTAGCTCCTATAGTCCGAATGCCTCCAAGGCTTTCTAGGGTTATTCTTGGTACCCTTCCACCAGTTCTAATGTGCGTCCTTGTTTCGATTAAGGTATATAGCTTGACCTTGGTAGGACTTATCGAAAACTAGGATCCAATCTTCTAGATGGGTAAATAAGTTGCCTTGCTTGTGCTTGGACTTCATTTTCTGCTGGAGCGGGAGCGTTCATTCGTCCAACCTTTTCTTGAACTCCTCAGTGGCTTCCTGCACCGTTCTGCAACTATTAAATATTTGAGATTCCCTGATAAGAACAACAAAGTATCTTAGCAGTTCATTCTTCCTCCAGTTCTTGATCTCGTCTGTAGAAGGCTGTTAGTTGGCCGGGAGGTTTATAGCTTGCGGCTTTTGAACGAGGTTCTTCCAAGGAAACTTAGGGTCCTGGAATTCTGGGCGATCTCCCTGTATCCAGACGTTTTGATCCATAGATGCTAAACGATTAATTGAAGAAGTAATGATGTCTCCTAATGCAGCTTCCAACTCCTTCTCTTGCTCAAGCCTCAATCTCCTAGCAGCTTCCCTCGCCTCTTCCCCATTTTTGGCGTCATCAAGATATGAGACCTTCTCATCCAAGCGCTCAAGGATTTTCATAGCAACATCATGTTTGGTCTCAAAACTTGTCATTTTGTTCACTAGGGAGTTGAGCACCTGCGACATATCTTGAATCTTTTTGTTGTGGGCTCGAAGCTGGGAACCTGATTCAATGAGAGCGGATGCTGTCTTGGCCTCAGACACATGAAGTTTTGATTGTTCTTCCAGCAGGATCTGCTCCTAATGCTGTTGCAATTGGTTGAGGGCCTATTTGAAGACGGTAGGCAGGATACAGAAGGCTTCTTCAACTTTAGAAACTTCATGCCTCATACCAGTCATTTCTTCAACGGCAGACTGATGTAACCAATTAATCTCTTTTTCAATAGAATACAGGGCATTCACGGCGTCCTGCAAAAAATAGTTTGGCGGCCAAGAGCATGCAATTTCTCTTTCGTCTCGGCAGTTCGTGGGGAGTCTGGCTTGGCAAAATCTTCAACTCCATTCAACTGTCTCAAGTTCACGTTGGGATGTGAATTGAGTTGGACATCTTTAGGTATTGTACCGTTGTCGATTTCAAAATAGTTGAGGGTGCGGGAGTATCAGATGCAGGCTCGGCAACAAGGGTTGTTGTATTCTCCTATTCTGAAATAGGTTCTGAAGACATAGGTATAGGAGGGACTGATTCCTCCTACTGTATCTCAGCGTCCACCTGCTCCTGTAGAGGGAATGATTCCTCGTGCGGGATGGCGCTGGTCTGGTCTTCGGTGGCGACAGGCGCGGATGCCTGTTCCGGGGTTGGTTGTTCCTACACGACAGGAGGGACTGAATCCTCGCTGTTGGGAACATTATTTTGGTTAGAGGTCCAGTCTTCCTGGAGCATCAAAATTAGGTCCGACTCATTGGAAAAATGTATGAGTAGATCCTCCGTAGCTTGGGGATACTCCCAGCTACTCATTTCAATAAAAGCTTGCAGTTGAGTAAATAGAACAGATTTAAGAGTTTTTCAATCTTCAAAAATATCGACAAAAGAATGTTTGAGAGCATGTTGTTTTACCAGTAGAAGCTGCTCTATAGATAGGTTGAAGGACTTATTTTCGAGCAGGTTGAACGAATAATTTTCTTCTGGGATGTGAATAATCAGACCTACTTTTTCTTCTTCAGATATGAAATGAGGGGTTAGAATAGGAACCATTTGATTTTCCAGGATGGTGGGAGCAGGCTGATCCTCCATGTGATCTGGTGCAGGAGTATATAAGTATTCTGACTGCTCCTCATCTTCAAAATCTAGTCGCCTGGGCCTCTTGGGGGATGGTTCTAGTGAGGATTCGATTAAGGATGGTTCTCCAGGGGCTGGTCCCCTTCTATTGAAACAAATAGCGATTGGGGTATCATTTGAATCTGAGTCAGACTGAGCTGCAGGTTAATCCCTGGCTGCAGCTTGATCTCCAGCTGACTCTCCTGAGCTCGATGGGTATCTGTAGGGAGTTGGCTCTACAGACATTTCCCTTAGCAATTGAGCTGCTTTCCTTTCTCTGCCTAATCTCCTTAGGGTCTCTTGGTCCAAATGACCAAGCCTCTTGTTGATGTGGAAGGGGTCAGGGTTTCCCTTCGCCACACCTACCTGCTCCAAGATCCAACTTATTTGCGTTCCAAATGCCAGTTTGTTTTTGAATCTCTTTTCATTGTACAGCCACTGGACTTTGTTTACCTCTCGCACCAATTTTCTGAAAATGTGGTCAGACCAATCGATCGGTTCATCTTGAATAAGAGCCCCCAAAACCATGAATTTGGCTGACGACAGTTGATCATAACTCCCAGCCATGCCCATCACTATTTTGTTGGTAATATCCAATGCATAACGATATTCTTTCTTTAGCTCACTTCGCTTGGCAGTTAGCTTCAGCTTTGATGGTTGCTCGGGAGCCTTGATCTTCAGCCACGTGTCAGCTGCGTCTTGTTTTAGGGCTTCGACAGCCATTCCATGAGACTTCATCCCGAAAACTTTTCTGACCGATTCGGAGTGATATCTACTTGAATTCCAAGAATTGAGCTCCTATTGCCCGATTCGAGAACTCTGGCTTCTCTGTAGAAAGCGATAACAGCCTCTTTGAAGAGATATTTGGGGCAAATATCGAGAAATGGGTAGATTCCATTCGACTTCATAGATCTGATAAGATGTCGCACCTCGTTATCCAGGTTGGTTTCGAGCAGTCCCTCGAAATCGACTACCAGAGACAAAATTATTTGGTTCTTCACCGCCTTCAGGTTAACGCCGTTGAAGTAGGATTCCATTTCTGCGCAAGAAAAATTTCTGAGTGTATTTGAAAGTTCGAAGGATTTCTGCTCTCGAAAATTAGGGTTTGTAAGATTGAAGAAGGTAAAATGAAATGACTTTTCCGTCTTTAAAAGGAAATTGAAGCGACGTTTCAATATTAAATTAATTTTGAGTCGGTTCAACTTTTAAACTCGTATGACGGTTGGAATTTTTAATTTGTATTAGTGGGGTCATGTGAACGTGTAAGCGTGTGAGCTTGTCATCGTGTAAACATGTGAACGTGAGATTGCTACGTGTAAATAAATAATAATAAAATATTCAGGAGTCAGTCAAGTTTAGAAAAACTTAGCTGGTTGACCGTTTGACTATTTGACTGTTTGACTGCTTCTGCATTAGGTAACTCTCCTTGTCTGCTTCAAGTAGGTTCTGATGCTTGTGGTCAGCTAAGTCCGTCCTTCGTTTTTTTGTCTGGTATAATCAGGTAACTCCATTTGCTCGTCTGATCTGGTCTTCAGGTAGCTTTCTCGTCTGTACTAGATTTCCAATCTAGTAATCCAAGTTCCCTGCTCAGCTCCAAAAACCTTTCTTCTGGTAAAGGTTTGGTGACTATGTCAGCAATCTGGTATTCTGTGCTGACTCTTTCAACTCCGAATCTCTTGTTAAGCACGTGGTCTCTTATGAAATGATGCTTAACATCAATGTGCTTCGTCCTTGAGTGCAATACCGGGTTACCGGGTTGTTGGTGACTGCAATTGAATTATTGTTGTCACACCAAATTGGGACTTCATTTGCAATTATGTTGTAATCCCTTAGCTGTTGTCTGATCCACAAGATTTGGGCACAACAGATACCTGCAGCTAGGTATTCTGACTCTGTTGTTGAGATAGAGTTAGATATCTGCTTCTTGCTAAACCAAGATATCATTCTGGTTCCTAGAAATTAGCACGTTCCACTAGTGATTTTCCTATTAATCTTACATCCTGTAAAATCTGCATCCGAATATCCTGACAACTCAAAGTTGTCATCTTTAGGGTACCATAATCCAACATTAATGGTAGCTTAAGATATTTAATGATACTCTTAGCTGCTTCCAGGTGTGACTGCTTGAGTTTGGACTGAAATTGTGCACATACTCCTACATCATATGAAATGTCTGGCCTGCTTGCAGTCAGATAAAGAAGTGATCCAATGAGTCCTCTGTAGTGGGTTTAGTCCACTGATATGCCTTCTTCATCTGCATCTAGGTGTGTGCTTGTGCTCATAGGAATTTTTGCTGACTTGGTCGATTCAATTCCAAATCTCTTGATTAGATCCCTGGTGTATTTGGCTTGGTTAATGAAAATTCCATTTTCCATCTGCTTAACTTGCAGTCCTAGAAAGAAATTTAGTTTACCCATCATACTCATCTCAAACTCTCCTTGCATGAGATTTGAGAACTTCTCACATAGCTCTGGATTGGTTGAGCCAAATATGATATCATCGACATATATTTAAACTATCAATATGTGGCCTTCATGCTCCACTCTGAATAGGGTCTTGTCCACCTTTCCTTTGCTGAAACTATTCTTCTCTAGAAACACAGATAATATTTCATACCATGCTCTTGGTGCCTGCTTGAGTCCATATAGAGCCTTTAGAAGCTTGTAGACTTTGTCTCCTTTGACAAATCCAGGGGGTTGCTCCACATAGACTCCTTCTTCTAGAATTCCATTAAGAAAGGCACTCTTCACATCCATTCAGTAGACTATGAAATCCATGAATGCTGCATATGCAAGGAATAGTCTGATGGCTTCTAATCTTGCAACAGGTGCATAAGTTTCATCAAAATATGTTCCTTCACATTGTGAATAGCCTTTAGCGACAAGTCTGACCTTATTCCTAACAACAGATCCATCTTCATCGCATTTGTTCTTGTACACCCATTTGGTGCCAATAACCTTCTTGTGATCTGGTTTGTCTGTTAGTTCCCAAACATTGTTCCTTTCCATCTGATTAAGCTCTTCTTTCATTGCATTGATCTATGAGTAGTCTTCCAGGGCTTGCTCTGTTGTCTTGGGTTCTATTTGAGACATAAAGCATGAAAACATTGCCATTCCTGTGGGTAGAGTAGACTGTATGGTCTTGACTCCATCAGTTAGCTTCCCAATGATCTGTTGGATATGATGATCTTTGAGCCACTTAGGAATGTCTTCTTATTCAGGGTCTGTTCCCCCTGTAGATTTGCTTTGGTGGGTTTCTTCTCTCTCTGCATCAGCTTGGTTCTGATATCCTTGGTCTATAACTGGATCAGCTACTGTCTTGTCATCTACAGGTGGGGATCCTGTCTGATCTGCAGATGGGTCTTTATCAGCTACATATTGGTCTTCATTAGCAGCAACTGGACCAGGTAGGTTTTGTGGTCCTATCTAATCTGCAGTTCGGTCTTCAGGCTGGTCTGCAGGTGAGTCCACCATTCCTGTGTCATGGACAATGACTTCTTCAAGGGTGGCAGATTTGAGCTTATTCTCTATTAGCTCCACCTTTTTCCTGTACTCAATAGTAGTTTCATCAAATACAACATGAGGTGTTTCCTCCACAACTAAGGTTATTTTATTAAAAACTCTATATGCCTTGCTTTTTTGTGAGTATCCCATAAAGAGCCCATCATCAGTTTTAGCATCAAAGGCATTTAGTTGGGTTTTACCGTTGTGGATGAAACACTTACAATCAAAAATATAAAAATATGCAACAATTGGTGTTCTGCCATTCCAAACCACATAGGGAGTTTTGCCATGTCTCCCTACTATCATACTGCTATTCTGAGTGTGACATGCTGCTGATGACTTGACCAAGAACCTCTTAGTGTGTCTGCTTCTGCAATCATGGACCTGGCAGCTTCCTTCAAGGTTCCGTTCCTTCTTTCAGCAACACCATTCTGCTGAGGGGTCCTGGCTGCAGAGACTTCATGCTGGATCCCATTCTGATCACTGTAATCAGTGATTGCCTTGTTGAGAAATTCTCCTCCTCTATCTAATCTGATCTTAATGATTGAGAGAGATTTCTCATTCTGGATCCTCCTTAACAGCTCAGGTAACTTGATTAATGTTTCACTCTTTTTATAGAGAAAAGCAACCCATGTGTACCTTGAGTAGTCATCAACTACTACTAGAGCGTGTTTTCTGCCACTTTAAGGTCCTTGGCTTGATGGGATCAAATATATCCATGTGAAGTAGATCTAAGATCCTTGTTGTGAGAGTGGTAGGTTGAACTGGCCTGAATGATGCTCTAGTTTGCTTCCCTTTCTGACATGCATCACAGAGAGCTTCCTTCTTGAATACTTCTTCTGGAAGTTCTCTGACCATCTTCTGAGAACTAATCTTGTTGATGGATTTGAAATTTAGGTGACATAGTCTCTTGTGCCACAACCATCCATTCTCAGCTATTGTCTTAGATAGAAAACAGGTATTAGGAGTTCCTGTGTTCCAATCTATCATATAGACATCTCTTCTTCTGAATCCTTGTAGCTTCACTTCTCCATATAGGATATCTATCACCATGCATTTCCAAATGGTGAAGACTACTAGATTATTCTCATCACAAAACCGACTTATGGTCAAAAGATTATACTCGAGTCCTTTGACATAATGAACTTTGGATATGGTGATGTTTCCTTTGTGCAGCTCTCCAAAACCTTTAGTCTGACTTCTAGAGCTATCTCCAAAGGTTACGTCTGGACCTTTTTCTTTGGTATAATTTGTCAGCACCTTCTTATTCCCGGTCATGTGCCTTGAGCATCCGGAATCTACAAACCATTCTTCACCTCCAATATTTAAATTTGTGGAGATGTGGTAGTAGTCCTTCCACATTTTATGCAATCAGACAAGCAGAGATTTACGTACCCAAATCTGTGTGGGTCCTCAGTGGTTAGTTGGTTTCCTGGAGAATTGGTTTTTCCTGGGATTGTGAAAGTTGCTGTTATTACCCCTAAAAGGTGTGTATTGTTTGGGTCTATATCCTCTGTTAGGATTGTGTACCGGATATGCCTCATAAAACTAATGGTGTGGGCCATGCCTAAATCTTGGTTGAGACCATTTATTAAATCTTTGAGGTCTCCACACCTGTTTGTTTTGAAAATTAGGATATCCTTGAGGTTTCCATTTGCCCCTCCCATTTTGAAATATGGTTTTGGGAAGCTTTGATAATAATGGGCATGTTGTCTGGGCTGCTGCTTCTGTCTTGGCCATTGCCTAGTCTCATGTCTAGGTGGCTGCCTTGTATACCTTGGCTGCATCCTAGACCTGTGACTTGGCTGCTGCCTATTTTGAAGCACAGGTTTGTATATTGGCTCAGCAGACGAGACAATTATTTCTCCCTTGATGAAAGTGGTTTTAGAACTAGAGGGAGTGTGGGGGTCATATCCAAGGCCTGATCTAGAATATAATGGCCTTTTATTCGTACACAATTCGTCCAGGGTTAGAGATGCCTTCAGGGAGGTTATTTCCTTCGCCTAAGTTTTACTTAGATGAGTTAGTTTTGTAAACTCGGCTTTGATATGAGCAAGTGCAGCTGATTTTTCACTATTCAAAATAGTTAATCATTTTATCTCAGCTATGGTATTATCAGCCTGGTTTGTAGAGTTGTCTGCAACCTGTTTTTCAAGATCAGCTTTGGTTTTATTCAATTCTAGGCTGAGTTTTTCAAAATCATTTTTCAGCTGCTCATTCTCATCTTGCAGCTGGGTCCTCTCGGCTGATACGGATTGGTGTGCAGATTTTAATCTCTCAAAATATTTGAGAAGCTGATTTACAGACTCGTGTAAGTTCATGTCTTGTGACATGTCTGAGCTGTTATTATTTGAAGCTGGGGGTTTAGATGTTACCTCTTCATTAGCTAGGTTGGCTTTCAGACAATCATATTCTTCATCATCATCAGAGAAGAATTCGCTGCTTGATTCTACTCACTCTTGGTCTTCTCCAATGAGGGCCTTTCTCCGGTCTTCTTTTCTGCTCGCCTCCTTCTTGCTCTCGTCCTTCTTGAGATCAGGACAGTCGATTTGGATGTGTACTGACTTGTGGCAATTATAACACTCCACCTTCCAGCTTCTAGCCTTTTGATTTCTCCTGGGATTCTCCTTATAGTTCTTTTTATATCTGGAGTAATTCTTTCTGAAGTTGTTGAACCTTTGCATTATGAACGCCATTTCTTCCTCGAAATCGAGTGGATTTGGAGGTTTGACATCAGATAGGTTCTTGGATGGGGACTCGGATGTAAAGGCTATTCCCTTCTCTACAGGCTCGGTTGAGGATGAAATTGGGAGTTCGAATTCATAAGCCTTTAGATCGGAGAACAGCTTCTGGATTTTTATTTTATTGAGGTCTTTGGATTCCCTCATGGCCACCGCCTTCATACTCCATTTGGGACTAAGAGATCTTAGCACCTTCAAGGCCATCTCCCTGTTGCCATAATTTTTACCAAGGGAGTTGATTTCATTGATGATCTCTGTGAACCTTGTGTCCACCTGGTCTATAGATTCTCCGGTCTTCATCTTGAAGCTGTCAAATTTATGGGTAGCAATTGACAAATTGTTTTCTTTGATCAACTCTGTACATTCACACATCACCGCAAGGGTGTCCCAGATCTCTTTGGCATTTTTGCAGTTCTTGATCTTGACCATTGTTGATTTATCAAGAGTTTGATACAGCACATCTCTGGCCCATTTGTCAAGGTTGGCCAGCTTTCTTTCTTCAATGGTCAGCTCCGTCCTCTTCTTAGGAATCTTCTCTGGCTTCCTGGCTGCAATCTCCTCAGGAGTGTTGTCCTTCTCGTTTATGAAAGGACCATCTTCGATAATGCACCACGTGTCATCATGGATGGAAGATAAATGTGCCTGCATCCTTATCTTCCAAAGATCATACTCATCAACTGAAAAGACAGGTAATCTAGAATGCATGTGTTCCATTTCTAAAATGAGCTTAAAATATATATCCTCGATATATGGATCTGGTTCTTGAAATATTGAACCAGCCTCTCTTATACCACTTGTAGGTCACAAATCATCCAGGAATAAGTCTAGAGATGGGGGGTGAATAGACTTATTGAAACTCTTTTCCACAAAGGATGAGTTTCTCAGCTGATGGTACAGATGACATAGAGTCGTCTGTAGTCAATGTAAGTGCGGAAGTCAGCTGATGACGAATACAAAAATAATCAATGGAATACATAAGTATGAATGCAGCAGTTAAGTATGATGCTAAAAACAATAAAGTACGCAGGCAATTTATAGTGGTCTCATAGGTGGGGTAATCCTCTACTAATCTACTTTCTCCAATCCAGTTGGAGATGAATCCACTATAATTTTCAACCAGTGATAAATATTACAGTGATTCTACAACTTAGCTACAACAACTTCCAACCAGTGGAAATACTGTCGTTGCAACTCCTTTCCGACTGCCTAGCACCACTCGATTCTTCAAATCCTTGGATGTCTATCAGTCGTGCAACTTCAACCAGTGAAATACCCCTTACTCAGGTTTTAAGACAAGAGTGTTTTGTCTTCTCCAACTAAAGAGCTTTCTTCATGTATGAACTTAGAGTACTGTTCTTTCACGATGCTATAGTTTTCTGATTGCTTTTAATTGCTTTGATTGCTCGAGAGTCTTGTTCGCATCGTACAGCTTCAACTTTAAATCTTTGGATATATATAGGTGTCGTTACTTTGAGCTTTTCTTCATAGCCATTGTAAATCTGTAACAAATCCGTCAGTTAGAGAAATAGACTTCTTTGTTTTTCTTTTTGAACATTGCAAGGCTGGATTCCCATATTTTAATCCATTTTCGACCATTGTGAAGACTTCCATGTGATGGCGCTGAATCTTTTGAATATAATAAGATTAAAGTCTCCAGTGGTGGGTCTGGATGAATTACTTAATTCATTTCCTTTCCGGGAATCTCTCCAATCTGTCTCTAATCGCCCGCATGTGACTTTCTGTAAATATTGACTATTCAACGCATGCTGACGTGGACAGGTTTACTTGGCTGATCACTTAACTGATCTCTCTGCGGTCAAACTGTCTGATGTGCAGTCAACCTTCTCTGATGTCGACTTCTTTGATGTGACGACTTGTTTGAAGTTTTCTGACTTGCTTGAACTTGACTGATCTGATGGTCAAACTTCAGATGACTTGACTTTCCTTCTTGACTGCAGTCTGGTCCAACTTCGCTGATTAAATTGTTGACCAGAACTTCTCTGATAAGGGTTGGCTGATATAGCTCGACTGTGGTCAACCTTATCTGAACAGTTGAGTTGACCAAGTCTCGGCTGATAGATACTTATCTGTGGTTTGTACTTAGCCATTTTTTAAAGCTTTACTTATATGGCCTATAGAAGATATTCATTTGGTTCATCTTTACATTTTGCCAAGTATCTAACTTAACACAGTTTGGCCTATGGAAGATACTCATCTGGTTCTTCCTTACATTTTGCCAAGTAATTTAAAACATATATTTGAATAAACAAATACAATGATGACATCATCAAAATCTAACAAGTATTCCTAACACCTCTCTGATGTAGCTTGTCTGACCAAAACTTCTCTGATGAACTTAATTTTAGCCGATTTAAGCCTAACTTATATGGCCTATAGAAGATACTCATTTGGTTCTTCTTTACATTTTGCCAAGTATCTAACTTAACGTAATTTGGCCTATATAATACACTCATTTGGTTCTTCTTTACATTTTGCCAAGTAATGAACATACATTTGAATAAACAAATACAAGGATGACATCATTAAAATCTAACAAGTATTACAAACAATCGCTTTCCACGTGTCACCAAGCTCTCACAGTTGGATCAATCACTTGTTGCATGCTAACCATATGATCACAAGCCATGTGTCACCGTAGTTTTCTTAGACTCTCACGGTTGGATCAATCACTTGTTGCATTCTGACCACATGATCACAAGCCATGTGTTACAGTAGTTTTCTTAGGCTCTCACGGTTGGATCAATCACTTGTTGCATCTTGACCACATGATCACAAGCCATGTGTCACCGTAGTTTTCTTAGGCTCTCACGGTTGGATCAATCACTTGTTGCACCCTGACCATATGATCACAAGCCATGTGTCACCGTAGACCTCGCCCAGCTTCACAGCTAGACTATGACCATTCACACCACTTAACACAGTACACCAAGGATATCCTAACAATTCATCCAGAGGCAACAAATACTTAGCACGACACAAACATCAAATCACAACGCACCGAAATGAGGTAATATATGTATGTATGAATTATCAAAGAACAACATCAACACCAAACATATCCTTAGGATTCACTTAATCATTTATAAATACACCATTCACAAATGCACACGCATTTTGAAAGTGAGCCTTTAACGAGGTGTAAGCAAATCTTTTGAAAGTTCATTTCAGACAACCAAACGAACACACTTAGACGATCACCGATCATCATATCCACAAAACAAGAAATGTATGAACAAGGTACTTGACTCGAAATCGGCACATGAATCCTTCAACGAACACGGCTCGATCGAAGTGCTTCGAAACCTATATCTACCGTAAGAAACAACGAGAAAACTATCATAACGAGGATCCAGACCAATAATAACAGAAATCACCTCAAAACATCAAAGGATACTCATTGAAGCAGTTAATCGAACATTAAATATTCAATAATTCCCAAGAACACTCAAATCGTCAATTGCATTAAACGAACTCGAAATATGGATATACAATCCATAGAACATGATTAATAACATTATATAGTACTAACCGATTCATCAAAATCAGACTAGGATCGAGATCAAGAACAAAACTCCAAAAAGTCAACTCTAGAAAAAAAATAGAGAAATACCTCGATCCGACGAACAACAACAGATTAGATGATATTACAATCACCTAGAACTCCCCAAAACACCTTCGATGGAACAAAAATCAACCAGAAGTTCGAACCCGAGTCGCCCTCGTCTCAAACCCGCGGAGAGGAGAAGAAATGAAGTGGAAATGACAATTCACGACCCCTGTCCAGTTTATATACTGGACAGTAGCGTGCGCTAATCATTACGATTAGCGTGCGCTATCGAGGCACTGAAACAAAACATCCCGTCCAAAACACACTGTTAGCGTGTGCTAACCATAAGTGTTAGTGTGCGCTAACGAGACCTCCAGACCCAGTCCAGTAGCTCCTGTACTGCCCCCAAACTACCATTTAGCGTGCACTATCCTCAGCATAGCGTGCGCTACTGCTGCATCTTAGCGCGCACTATACCACTACATAGTGTGCGCCAATCAATGTTCCAACCTAGTCCAGTAGTCGCTGGACTGTTTCTGCACCTCCAGTTAGCGTGCGCTAAATGGTCTTAGCGTGCGTTAGCAATCTCAAGTAGCGCGCGCTATATCTACCCCATAGCGTGCGCTATTCCTACTGCACAGGCAGTAGGATTGCACCAAAACTCATAACGACACTCCAAAAAGGTCGGAGTGAGGAATACGAAAGAAGTTCCCCAAGACTTTGGGAAATTATGAAATGGCCTGAACAACTGAAATATCACGATACGACAATGAATAACCAAACCGAAGCTCACAACACGTCTAACAAAGTTAAACAAACTTACGGGATACACGATGTGATAATTTCAAACGAGTTTCGCGAGAATCGAACTCAACTGCGGAAAAGTCGCTAAGAAGCACGGAACTCAACAAAACGACACCAAGATGAACTCGGATGACAAAAATTAATCATTCTCAGAATGACGAAGTTTCAAAAAAGAAATTTATTGAAAATCGAAATTGTGGGTATTACATAGTATCCTCCTTAAAAGAAGTTTCGTCCCGAAATTTAAAATAAGTAGGAAGGAGCAATATCCCACCAGGAACAACTCTACGAGATACATAAGAACCGAATAACTCACGCTCATCGGCGAAATGCTACAAGCAACAGAAAGAAAAATACGGCGTAAAATCACGCTCAACGACAACCATCACAATGTCACAAGCAGAGACATAATAAAACCAACAAGTGTCAAGTATCACTAAACAAATAGCACAATCAAGTCAATTATTCGAACAATCACAAAGCAAAAGGTACCCATCACTAGAAAACATGCATAGTCGAAAATAGAAATTAAACACACACGATCCGCGAGGGTAACCATGAAGAACTCCGGCCACGCCAAAATTCTTGAAAACCACACTAGGCATCTCCATGTACTTTCAGAGCGGAGACACAAACTCGATCCCCAAACCTCTCAGCTACCATCTCGTAATGCACGGCTCGATGTCCCAAATGACCGCAATCGAAACACCTGACCAACAGTGAACGACAATTCTTCGCGGTATGGCCCGCTCGACTACAGTTATAACACGTCTTTGTGCTGCTCACATTACTCACTACAGGGGTAATACTCCTCCTCTATCCTTAACTGATCCTTCACGTAGCTGAGCGTGTTTGCTATAGTCAATAATAGCTTGAGACAGTGGTACATCTTGCGGCCTTGCCGAAAAGAATTAATTAATCCTCTGTTTTCTGATCAGTTCAGGACAAACTCATCTCTCATGAATCCCTGGAACTCTGCCCACGTGACAACATGATCACGAGGCTTAATAGCCTCCCACCGGTTAGCAGCATCCTTGTCGAGAAGATATTGAGCGACCGGCACCTTAAGTTCTTCTGGACAATCAACCACCTCGAATATCTTTCCCAACTAGAAACGCCAACCTTCCCAGCCCAGTGCATCTGCAGCACCAGCGAAACGAGGGGGATTCATACGAACCACTTCTCGAAGCCACTGATCTGCACTAATGTTCTGGGTCACATCTGTATTACGTTGAACTGCTTGGGTCAACTGAGTCATCTATGTATCTACCTGCTGCAAAACAGTAGCAACACCGATACCAATACCATCACCGACAGCATGGTCCTGCTCACGCATCTGGTCGCCACGACTACGACCTCTGCCCCTCAGCATACTGAATAAGTAATCACTCAGCACAATAGAAAATCATAACACATAACACATACAACGATTACCATCGTAAGGCAACACACATACGAAAATCACAGCAACAACGACATCGTTCGGCGATTTCAACGGCCCTAATGATAACCATCACACAATTATAAAACATCATGAAACAATCACATATGTACATAATCATACAAACCCAAGCTCTAAAAGCTCGCACAGATGTGATAACACGCAAATCACCACGAAGCGACAAACATTTAATACCAACTTCACACCTCTCACAGAGGGCTAACACAACAATTGCATGGCAAAAGAATCAACGCTCCCACCACCAATTCAATCTCAGATCAGACGGCTAACACCCTAATGACAATGCTAATATCATACACACATTCTCTGACCGCAAACAGGAAATGATAGGTTTTAAAAACGAAAACCACCTTTTTGAAAAAAAATTTGGAAACACCAGTTGATCTTAAGTATCACATTTCGAAAAAGTAATACAAACATCGTTATTGAGACTTTTTGAAGAAAAAACCGTCTTATGTTTGATAAAAAAAATGAGGACAACTTTCTTTTAGTAAAAAACTTTCAGAAATATTCGACCTTCGGGTCTACACAATGCGTTTCTAAATTTCGGAGAGTATCTCAAAATATTTTGGTCCTCAAAGTGGAAGAATTTTGAGACATACAGTTGTACTAGTAGGCACTTTAAAAGTACCGCGAGGAAATAATCCATTTTAAAAGTACGTCTCAAAATCTATTCTCTAAGATACTCAAGCTTTTCAAAAATACATTCGGCCAGAATGCCCAAAAACTCACACGTTATAAAGTATATGTTAAGCCTCTGCTCACACGTATCGACTTTCGCTTACACATCTCATAGCACATGCATCAAATTGTTTCAAAATAAAACTAAGACATGTCTTTACCTGAAAACAAACAGTCAATAATCACAGTTGAAAAATGCCTAGGACCGAGGCTAAACCACTGGTCCCATCCGAGGCCTCTAAGGACCCCTACGGAATGGCTATCCAAACAAACTCGTGAATTAGGAGCGAAATCACAGATTCCTCCAAGGCCTCGCTGGAGCCTCCCAGAGTGAGCAAATCACACACATAAATCGCCTAGGACCGGGGCGAAACCACTCGTCCCATCCGAGGCCACTACGGACCCTCCTGGACTGGCTATCCAAACAAACTCGTGAATCAGGAGCGAAATCACAGATTCCTCCGAGGCCTCGTCGGACCCTCCCGGACTGAGCAAAGCACACATATATACATTACCATTTCATGATAAGCATAAGGGTTTCACAAGAATACTTGCAAAACGAGCAAATCATTTTGGAAATTATTAGCAGCGGACAAAATCAATAGTCAAAAATACATTAGCAGCGACATCGCTCCTCATATAAAAAAAATATGAGAGTCGAATAAACATATACCACGAAATTAAAATCTACATAAAAACTCCATCATTTAACAAATAATCATACAAGTAGCTCGTGTCACATGAGGCACAACACAAACAAGGGAGACTTACATCCACAGGTCGCACGGAGATGATGATCGCCCCACGATCCTAATCACGACCAATGAACACAGACGACACGTCGCGACATGAATTAGTCAGAAAAAATCCGAAGAGACAAGACTCAAAAGACACAACTTGACCCGACAACCTAGGTTTCCACAACCTAAGCTACGATACCAATTATGTAACACCCCCAATCCAATCAGGGATATTACACGTCGTAGACCCTTTTATCAAGGATCTACCAGGCTGATGACAAAATCAAACATCTCAACATCGCCTTTAAGGCTAAAATGACCCAGTATACCAATTTGGTCTTTCAATCCATATATACAACTCAATCTCAATATATACCCACGCAGGGGTCAAAATACAACACGCTCCCGTACAACGGAGAAAATACTATAGCAGAAATAACTACAACTAAACCAATACAAAGTCGTACGGGTCCTCATGTGATTAGTATCGATCATCATTCATCATCATTCATGCCAACTCTGTGTTATGAACCCCAAGACCCTGCACGTACCTGAATGCAATAAAGACATTCACCCCCCGATTTCTCGGGGGTTAGCAAAATTCCACTATTTTGCTAGTGTAAGTACACAGTGTAAATACAAGTGATGCAAATCATATTACAAGAATAATAAAAATCAAGAATCCTCAAAGATTCAAACATAATGAAAGATACTTCCCGAGGAAAAGAGTTTGAGTAAACTTTCCAAATTCGAAAGATCGCAAATCAAGAGAACAATATATAAAATGTTTTAAAATGCCCTTGGGAGTTTTAACGGAAAACAATTTAGGATTATTGAGTCCCTATCTTTCAAAAAAGAAACTGAAATGGGTCACAACCCAAAGATTTGCTTTCTCAAATAAAACCAACAGTAATTCACGGGATCCATAACCCACACCACGTGTCCTCGATGGACATAAAATCAACAAAACATAACCACCCAAGATACGAATTCTCGGTAACACGTCCAAGGTACTCGACCCTGGCAAAAATACAACCAGAATCATATCCATGACACCGTGATCGCTTGCCATGTGTCATCAGACTCTCACGGCTGGATCAATCAGTTATTGCATCCTGACCACATGATCACAAGCAATGTGTCACCATAGTTTTCTTAGGCTCTCACGGTTGGATTAATCACTTGTTGCATCCTGACCACATGATCACAAGCCATGTGTCACCGTAGTTTTCTTAGGCTCTCACGGTTGGATCAATCACTTGTTGCATCCTGACCACATGATCCCAAGCCATGGGTCACCGTAGTTTTCTTAGGCTCTCACGGTTGGATCAATCACTTGTTGCATCCTGACCACATAATCACAAACCATGTTTCACCGTAGACCTCGCCCAGCTTCACGGCTAGACTATGACCACACATTCACACCACTTAACACAGTACACTAAGGATATCCCAACGGTTCACCCAGAGGCAATACTTAGCACGACACAAACGTCAATTCACAATACACCGAAATGAGGTAATATATGTATATATGCATTATCAAAGCACAACATCAACACCAAACATATCCATAGGATTCACTTAATCATTTATAAAGACACCATTCACAAATGCACATGCATTTTGAAAGTGAGCCTTTAACGAGGTGTAAGCGAATCTTTTGAAAGTTCATTTTAAACAACCTAAAGAACACACTTAGATGATCCCTGATCATCACATCCACAAAACAAGAAATGTATAAACAAGGTACTTGCCTCGAAACCGGCACACGAATCATCTGATGAACACAGCTCGATTGAAGTGCCTCGAAACCTACAACTACCACAAGAAACAACGAGAACACTATCACAACGAGGATCCAGACCAATAATAATGAAAATCACCTCAAAACATCAAAGGATACTCATTGAAACATTTAATCGAACATTAAATGTTCAATAATTCCCAAGAACACTCAAATCATCAATCGAGTTAAACAAACTCGAAATATGGATATACAATCTGTGGAACACGATTAATAACATCATATAGCATTAAACGATTCATCAAAATCGGACTAGAATCGAGATCAAGAACAAATCTCCAAAAAGTCAACTCTAGGAAAAAATGGAGAAATACCTCGATCCGACGAAAAACAACAGATTAGATACACAATCACCTAGAACTACCCAAAACACCTTGGATGGAACAAAAATCGATCAAAAGTTAAACCTGCAGAGAGGAGAAGAAATGAAGTGGAAATGACAATTCACGACTGTTGTCCAGTTTATATACTGGACAGCTTAGAGTACGCTAATCATTACGATTAACATGCACTATCGAGGCACCGAAACAAAAATTCCTGTCCAAAACACACTGTTAGCATGTGCTAACCATAAGTGTTAGTGTGCGCTAACGAGACCTCCAGACCCAGTCCAGTAGCTCCTGGACGGCCCCCGAACTACCAGTTAGCATGCGCTATCCTCACCATAGCGTGCGCTACTGCTGCACCTTAGCGCACTCTATACCACTACATAGTGTGCGCCAATCAACGTTCCAACCCAGTCCAATAGTCGCCGGAATGTTTCTGCACCTCCAGTTAGCATGCGCTAACTGGTCTTAGCGTGCGCTAGAAATCTCAAGTAGCGCGCGCCATATCTAGCCCATAGTGTGCGCTATTCCTACTGCACAGGCAGTGGGATTGCACCAAAACTCATAATGACACTCCAAAAAGGTCGGAGTGAGGAATACGAAATAAGTTCCCCAAGACTTTGGGAAATTACGAAATGGCCCGAACGACTGAAATATCACGATACGACAACGAATAACCAAACCGAAGCTCACAACACGTCTAACAAAGTCAAACAAACTTACGAGATACACGATGCAACAATTTCATACGAGATTCATGAGAATCGAACTCAAGTGCAGAAAAGCCGCTAAGAAGCACGGAACTCAAAAAACAACACTAAGACGAACTCGGATGACAAAAATTAATCATTCTCAGAATGACAAAATGTTCACAAGCGATCCATTAAGAGGGACTCCTGCCGAAAAAAGAAATTTACTGAAAATCAAAATCACGGGTATTACATTCGGTCAAAGTTCGCAGTTACGTGTACGTATAGCCTTGTGGGTCCTATGTAGGGGCTCACAGAACTGTAATATACCCTGAATATATTGAGGGTGTTACAGAATATGGTATCAGAGCTTAGGTTTATGGATATCTAGGCTGTCGGTCTCTTTGGGTCAAATTGAGCCATCTTTGTATACAGTATTACTACATTGTCATCATCTCAGTACGACCAGTGCTCGTAAGTTATCCTTATCTCTCTTCTCTCTTCTTTTATGTATCGTCTTTGGATTTGTACTTTTAGGAATCAGTCACCTCGATGGTGTGTAATCTGAACTGTGCTCATAAATATTCTCATTGTTCCTTAGAATGTCCATGGGTAGAGGGTACAGACGCAGTCGTAGTCGTGGGCATGGTACAACTGGTGGGGGTATATGTCTTTAAGCGCTGACACTGGTTCGACAACTACTACGTTATCTAACTCAGTGCATCCAAGTACAGATGGTTAGCAGGACCAGTCGAACGGCCAAGGGAATAATGCATATGCTGGTGTTGCGAACATTCTTCAGCAGGTGGTAAATCAAATAGCTCTATTAACCTAGACGATCTAATAGAATAATCCAAACATGACGGCTAATCACTATGCAAAAAGATGGCTCTAGGATGTAGTCCAAATGCATCCTCAACAATATCTCCTTGCCAAGGAAGCAGCGACTTGGTGGCAGGCAGTTACGCACAAGGTCATGTTGCTTCTTAGGTTGAGTTCAAGAACCCAATGAAGGCCGAGTTTTGTCCTTGGCTAGTTTAATAGAGTAGAATCCAGGCCTTTTTTGAGGCTAAGCCACAAGATATCCCAATTTTATAAGAAATAGTTGAGTACAACTAGCAGTTAGTCCTTGTGAAGAATCAAGTGCGCGATGAGCGTGATGAGATCCGCCATTTCAGTATGCGGATGAAGACGGAGATCCGACACTATATGGCCGAGTTCATTTGTACCACACTGATAGAGTATCAACATAAGGCACTGTCCTGCGACTTGTTGAGTTCGGCGACTAAGTCTGCTACCGATTAGAAGAAATAGAAAACCACTGGGAACTTTTCTGGTAATAAGGGTAGTAACTTTCAGAGATGCCATTCAGTTAACCATCCTGTCGGGAATCCGTCATGTTCTTTTAGGGGCAGGAAGAATTTTCATTCTACTTTGGGCGCCCCGACTCACGAGGTGACATGCTTTAATTGCTACCGTACTGGTCACATCAACTGTGAGTGCCATTTTCCACCCCTGAGATGTAACATTTGCGGTCAGATGGGTCATGGAGCGATTTATTGCACTGAAGGGGCTAACACCTTTGATACTCAAGCTTCTGCCCAAGTACTCAGGGATCCGAGTGTAAATTAGCAGAAGTCAGCTAGCCAGCCACAATAGAGTTTCAGTAGAGTCCGGGGATGGGGTCAATCCATTAGAGGGCGAGATTCTAGTGCTGGTTCGATACATCCATGAGTTTACAGGATACGTCGAGTGGATCCCAATGCGGCAGTGGACTCAGGTACCATTCATATTCTATCTCATCCAGTTCGAGTGCTATTTGATGCTGGTGCTATGCGTTCTTTCATTTTCTTAGATTGTGTACGCCATTTGAGTATTTATTGCATAACTGCTTGTGAGCTTTTTATTGTGAGACTACCTAGTGGGGATAGAGTAATGGGTAATCAGGAGAATAGAAATTATCCAATGAGCATAGCAGGTGTAGACTGGTCATCAAATTTGATTGTGGTTGATATCGAGGGCGAAGACTTGATCCTCGGTGATGATTGGCTCGAGAGTCACAGAGCGATTATGAACTATCACACTAAGATTATCACTATGATGACTGAGGATGGTTCTGAGTACTCTTTTGTGGTCCATAATCTAGATAAGCATAAATTG
This sequence comes from Orobanche coerulescens, assembly GCA_033398695.1. NCBI lineage: Eukaryota > Viridiplantae > Streptophyta > Magnoliopsida > Lamiales > Orobanchaceae > Orobanche > Orobanche coerulescens. The sequence continues at coordinate 100,431,172 of CM065801.1, read as the reverse complement.
CTTATTAGTGCCATGAAGTCCGTGAAACTCCTGAATAAGGGTTGCACGGGCTATTGGTGTTATGCTTTGAAGACGGAGGAGGGCATAATCGACTTGTCCTCGATTCCAGGCATTAATGAGTATCCAAAAGTTTTTCCATATGATCTTCTTGGATTATTGCCAGATCGAGAGATGAATTTTCTGTTGAATTAGAGCCTGACGCGACACCAATTTTTAAGGCGCCTTATCGTATGGCACCTTAAGAGATGCATGAGTTGAAGAATCAATTCGGAGATTTGTTGGAGAAGGGGTACATTAGACCGAGTGCTTCTCTTTGGGGAGCACCGGTCCTATTCGTGAGGAAGAAGGATGGATCATTGCGTTTATGCATCGATTACCGCGAGCTAAAGAAAGTGACAATCAGGAACAAGTATCTCTTACCTCGTATAGATGACTTGTTCGATCAGTTGCAGGGAGCTATAGTATTCTCGAAGATCGACTTGAGATCTCATACTATCAGCTTCGGGTGAAAGATCCGACGTTCCAAAAACTGCTTTTCAGATGAGATACAGACATTATGAGTTTGTGGTCATGCCTTCCGTACTGACCAATGCGCCAGCAATGTTCATGCTATTGATGAACAAGACATTTATCGAGTACCTTGATAAATGGGTGGTTGTCGATATTCTGATTTATTCCCGAGATGAAGAGGAGCATGCCCAACACTTATGTTTAATATTAGAGATTTTGAGAGCTCAACACCTTTATGCGAAGTTCTCAAAATATGAATTCTGGCTGAAGGAGGTTATGTTTCTCGGCCATGTGATCTCGGCCAAAGGAGCTTGTGTAGACCCGCAAAAGATTAAAGTAGTATTAGATTGGCCACTGCCTAAAAGTATAAAAGAAGTTCGTAGCTTTTTGAGATCCTTACACCTCAAGCAAAGATTCGCCAACAGGGAATATAATTTTCACTTCAGAGGATGCAAGGACAGTTGTGTACCCTCAAAATTACTTCGTCCTTAGTTGATGACATCAAAGGGAAATAGTGGAGGTGATCCGATGATTGCCCAACTTAAGGAAGATGTAATTAAAGGAAAATCTCCCGGTTTTATGGTCCATGAGGATATTATTTTTAGATTTCAGGGGAGACTTTGTGTTCCAAATGATTTAGAGTTGAGATAAAATATACTTCAGGAAGCCCATGCTATGCCTAACTCAATCTATCCGAGAACGAGTAAGATGTACAAAGATTTGAAGCAAAATTTCTGGTGAAATAATATGAAGAAGGATGTCACATAGTTTGTTTTGCTGTGTTTGACTTGTCGAAAAGTCAAAATCGGGAATCAACGACCAGTAGGGTTACTGAAGTCGCTTTCTATTCTCGAGTGGAAGTGGGAGGACATCTCCGTGGACCTTATCACTGTATTGCCAAAGACTAGAGCTGGAATGAATATGATTTGGGTAGTCGTCAATCGATTAACCAAGTCGGCATATTTCCTGGGTATTAAGGACACTTGGGGACCAAAGAGGCTGACTCGTATACCTATAACAGATATTGTGAGATTACACGGTACACCTAAAACTATCGTATCTAATCGAGATGGCTGTTTTGTGTCACATTTTTGGCAGGCGGTCCATGAGGCCTTGGGTACCGAGTTGAGGTTAAGTACATCTTTTCATCTGCAGTCAGACGGTGAGACTGAGCGGATGATTCAGACGTTAGAGGACATGTTGCGGGATTGTGCCCTAGACTGGAGTAGTGATCGGGAACTACATTTCGGTAGTAGCTCTCTGCATAGCTTCCATTAATTGACCCATCTGGGTCATCTGAGCCATCATGCCCTGCATCACAATGTAAGGATCGACATGCGCATCCTCGCCTCCAGTGTGGTGCGATTGGTCCCTAGAAGGTGAATCACTGCCTGCGGAACTATGCTCTGCATTTGCACGCCTGTTGGCTCGTGGTATCAGGATTCGGACCCTTCCGCGGCCTTGTCCCCCTCTGCCACGGCCTCTCAGATTTCATTCCATACTGAAAGAATCAAATCATAATGATAACCATAAGTAAAGTTCATGATACCCATCAAAATGCATGCTAAGTTAATAGCAATAAGGAATTACATATTTAAGAAAACAGTTCACAATGAATTATCGACACTACGAGTGTCACACAGAATATCATATCGACGTTGACTCGAACAATTTCAATCATATAATCAATCCAGAATTTACTTCGAATTATCAATCAGATAAATCCTGCCACAAATCCTCGAAATATCAAGATCAACAAAGAGATCCATTCCGATATCAATATCATGCTAGTAATTAAATCATGGCTCATAAAGTACATACCGTATTTGGCTCGTAGGGTCAAGCGCTTGCACAGGTCACACGTGACACGAAGGTCTCTTGATACTAGTTCATTTCACAATGACTCATAAAAAGAAAACAACTCTCTGATACCATCTTGTGTAACACCCCAAAAAGGCGGCCATTACAGTGCCGTGGACCCCACACTGGGACCCACCAGGCGATGCCTAAAATACATATTAAATATGCAATACAGGAGTTTACAGTAGTATGGCCAACGGACTTATTATACACAGGATCCAGAATACAAGTATAAACCATATGGAGATGGAATATACCTTAAATAACAATACATTCGGTTAATAATTTAAATAAAGCGGAAAGATAACGTTACACGGTTTGAACAGAACCGGACAACAAAAGACTTGGGGACCCCGAACTAGTATCCTTCGAACCCTTCGCCATCACCATGATCTTCCCGTGCCTTGTCTTTTCCTCGACCTAAAATACAACACAAGTATTTCGCCCAACACAGGGTCAGATATACATGATAAATGATTTCTCATAACATTATACAATTCACATGTATTAGATCTCAAGGAACTAACGAACAAACCCCTCGGGCGTATGAACGATTAGTCACAAAACGTCGAACATATCCATTTATACAAGGACTATGAAGGACCAAAATAGTATGGCTCAAGATGGACATCACAGTATGCCCGATCCAGAAACGTGTTAGTGCACATGTCCACCCCATATACGGAATCCAGGATATAAGTGGGACAATGTACCTAATTAGCCTCACATACGTCTCATGTGCACAGTTCAATGCGAAAACATCCACGCATGACTATATATGTGCCTGGATAAAAATCCTACACAATAACCAATCGGAACGCAGATATGATTCCAGATATGTCACGATACAACATGACAACGAATTCAATATATCACATATTCGATTAAGGATCAATAAACTCACCAAAATGACAATAAGGATCAATGATATCAATGGTTCAAAGGTGATGAACTTGGGAATGCAATCCCATGATGAAAACGGGACATCATCAAGACTAATATCAAATCACGAATCACAAATTCATAAGTGTTTCATATACACGAAACACATAACCATCACAAGAATCCAAACATCATTATAACCAAGCAAGATAACTTGGCTCAATACGGAGACGAGAATAATCCTTCCTTGTCGAATGAACGGTCCTCGACTAATATCGGTTACTCGAACAATCAACATTGTAAGGGATAAAATCCATTCAATAGCACATTCTCATAACTATCGATATCTATTTCAATGAAACGATATCCTAAATCCTATTCGATTAGTTCAACTATCTTTGTATACATCATAATTACATTTCAAGGATTCATACTAGCTTCAATTTGTTCTCATTATCAGTTATCATTTCAAGATGTTCTCGATTATTCGCATGGTTCAAACAAATAAGAATTTATGAAGAACAATCATCAAGGAGAACTTTGCTAAAAATTGATAATATGATTATTCTTGACAATACTGTAGCGTGCGCTAAACCCCATTGACTCAACTTTTCAAAAGTAGTCCGGGTGAGTCCAAAAGGGTCCGTGATTCCCGCGATCCGGTTCCCCACCTACAGATCTTGTCTCGATATGGTTGACTGAGTGTAGCGCGCATTAAGTTATAACACTAGCGTGCGCTACCTCTCAGTATTATTGTGCGCAACGAAACAAGTGTAGCGTGCGCTAATCACGAATGAGAACATGCACAACTAAAACTCTCTAAAATCATGCAATCCGCAATATTGATTTACGAATGCGTAGAAACATACATCAATCAGAAATACAACATAAGCAAATATCAAGAAGGTTCCAATACAGATAAATTACATATCAAATATTCAGATATTACAACGGCGCTATAATATACCCTGAATATATTGGAGGTGTTACAATCCCTCCTTATTTTCCAGCATTTTTTGCTCCTGTCCGATTATTCGGGCAATTCCAATATGTCTCTTCATGTAATGGACATCACCATTTTCTTCAATTATTTTTTCTCTCTTCAAACTTATTTTGATATTTTTCTATCAAGTAATAAACCCAAACTTGAATGAAGAAAAATCTTCCCCATTTGCACCCCACACCCTTAACTTATTCTTCTACCAATTTACTCTAACAAGTTGAAAAGGGAAAAAGAATAAAAGTGAAGGGAAAGCTCAATATGTGGCTAACAATAAATAGATATTAGGTTCAAATGGGTTAATTTAGGGAATTAATAATTGTCGTATAGGCTAAAAGGATTGAATGTTTAAATAAAAGCGCCTAAAATTACATTCACTATTTTGCACACACTTGTGATTTCGAGTAAGATGCCAAGACAAGTTCTAGAGTCTAAAAATATAAATGGTACACTAGACAATAAGATTTTAATATTCAGTAATGCACAAAGGTTCAAAAGCTCACATGTTAAATTTCTGTTCGTACCTCCAAGATATTAAGCTACTTATTTAATTCTACACCCTCACGATTATCTATAATTTTTCCCCATCATATAAATCTCAACTTGTATATAAAAATAACAAAACAAATCTATAGACATCCAGGACAAGAGTTCATTCTTCTGAGTTTTTAACCAAATAAATCACTCGAGCAAACAAAAATAAAAATGCAAAACTACCAACTAAAATAGCAATAATAAAGATACTTAAAATGATAAATATGTTAATACAATAAACCTAAAATGAAAACTTGACAAAATATAAAAATATCTAATAAAAAATAAAATAAAATAAATACAAGTAATTCTTAACCCACAATCTCTCCACCAAACTTGAATTAGAGAATATACTAAACGATAGAAAGTATAGGATTTAATAGTCGAGGTCAAGAAATACTTACAAGCGGACTTTGGAGAAGGAGCTTCGATCACTCATCATTGATTAATTGAGCATAAACATCATCAACCTGTTGGGATTCGGTGATAAAATACGCAGCGGAAAATAAAACGGTCCAACCAAATAAAATCAAACTCCAAAAACAGATCGATCAAGCATCGTATAAACGAATATAAATTGACAAAGATAGAATTTAGAAGTCATACATTTCGTTCTACCTTTATGAATGATCAAACACCGAAAATACCGACTGTCTCTACGTTATCATGCATCGGATATTGATCGGAAAAATAGTATGTCAATTCGTTCTCAAAGAACACGGCTAGGGATCAACACAATATTTTTCTTCTCTCCTCTTCTTCCTTTTCTTTCTCTCAAGGTTGAACAAGAAACAGAAAAATAATTTTCTCCTCACTCTCACAAAACTCACGGCTGAACTCCTACAAGAATGAGGTGTTTTTTCTTCACTTGTTGGTGTATTATAATCATTACATATATAATACATAAATAGATCAAATAAACAAATGATGATATCTCATCCATTTGTCCACAAGTGAGATTCCCCCCGCCACCACACCACACACCACATGGAGTCAAGTGAGGAAGGTAAGAGGTAATAGAGGGGCGGCCCACACTAGGTTGGTGAGAAAAACGAGTCGAGCCACTCGGTTCGTGTACCGGATGTTCGCACGTCTAATACACCTCGTTTTATCTCAAATATATTTATACTTAATTAATTGATCCAATTAATTAATTTTATCATATACAAAATTATAATAATATAATTCCAAAAAATAATTATTTATGAATTTAATTAATCACCCGGTAATTAATTTCAATTCACTAGACCGCATGATTTATCAAATAAATCAAAATTAGATATATAATATTCAATATTAATGAAGAGATATTAAATACATATTTATCCATCAAATATCCTTATGCGCGACTCTGTAGGTCCGTCTTAGTCGGTAATGGGAGAAACCAAGGAGTACTGGTAACACTTTGCCAGTCTAGTGCTCCGTACCGTAACCCAACTAAGAACGAATGATCGGATCATTCCAAAACCATTATGTCGTGAATGCCGTATACGTATAAACCTTTAAATCCTATGTCCCGATCAAGTATTAGGGTCATGGTAAAGTCAAACTCTACTATAACTTGACTCTATGCTTTCTGTTAATGCAAACAGGGATCACCGAGCTTCTGGGTATCAAATACAACTTTAACTGCTTTGGCCAAAGACTTATGATTTCATTTGCCATTAACCGCATAGGACATTTACCTGCTCACTAACAAGAGAAAAAAATCCTATCTTGGTGTTCAATAGAGATTGCTACTTGCCCACTAAGTTGCATTTCGAGGTTGACCCCACCAAACGGCGATTGGATCGAACTACTCTAGTGACTAACTTAATGTCACAAGCACATGTCCTATTGAAACCTCCAGTCAAAGGGCCACGCATACCTATCACATCCTTTCAATTCAATCATTGACAATCCTAGAGTGATATCCATGTGACCGAATCGAGGTGAGTGGTGTTCGAGTATTTTAATCCCATTATCATACCTATAACGTGTGCTCCCACTAACCCTTAGTGAGGACAGGCACTCCACATGTCAAAACAGTTAAGCATTCAAGCCCTAAACAATTCCAGTGCCTATCTCCTTATTTCCATAAAGAGTGGATTGTTTGCTCTCAAATGAAAGGACTATTATTTTATATACCAAGTCACAATGCCTGTGATATACAATAATATAGAAATGATAAATGCCTTATTTAATATTCATAATAACCATACAATGCTCTCACTCTCTCATCTTCTGAGTGGCATTCGATGTCATATTCCTAACAATCTCCCACTTGCACTAAATGCCACAGACTATGGTATCTAATACTCATACTCTCCAGATGTCTCTCTAAGACCTTCTGAGATAGTGGCTTGGTAAGTGGATCAGTAACTTTATTTGTTGTGTCTTCTGCAGTATAACATTCCTTTCCTGAACCATTTCTCTAACAAAATGATATTTTCTCGCGATGTGTTTGGTATTATGGGGATCCCTAGGCTCCGTTGACATGTAGAGATGGCAGTCGAACTTTGCTTGGCACTTCTCCAAGAAATTGCCTCACCATTCAGAGTAAAGATATACCCCGATGTGGACATCTGAGCATCCATGTGATCCCCAGAAAAATCTGAGTTTGTATAACCCACCACTCTAAGTTTTCCACCGCCGTATGTAAGAACCAAGTCTTTAGTCCTCCTTAGGTACTTAAGAATGTTCTTTACAGCAGTCCAATGTTCCTGCCTTGGATTTGACTGAAACCGACTTACTACGCTTATATCATAGGCAATGTCCGGTCTAGTGTAAATCATAGCGTACATAAAGCTACCTACTGTCGAAGCATAGGGTACCTTGCTCATTTCCTTTCAATCTTCCTCACTTTGAGGACACATATCTAAGGATAGTTTTGCACCATGTTAGGTAGAAACCCTCTTTTAGAATCTTCCATCCTAAATTGCTTTAGGATCTTTTCTATATATATGGCTTGAGAAAGACCTAGCATTCTTTTCGCCCTATCCCGGTAGAGGCAAATACCCAAAATATAGGTAGCTTCTACCAAGTCTTTCATTGAGAACTCTTTAGAAATCCAAGCTTTCACAGAACTAAGCATTCTTACGTCGTTTCCTCTCAGTAGAATGTCATCAACATATAGTATTAAGAATGCAATCTTGCTCCCACTAACCCCTCTTGTAAATATAGGGCTCCTCTTCGTTTTGGACAAAATCAAACTCTTTGAGTGTCTCGTTAAAATGAAGATTCCAACTCCACGAAGCTTGCTTCAGTCCATAAATGGCATGCTGAAGTTTGCATACTTTATGAATATTGGTTTGAGATATGAATCCATTAGGCTGTTCCATGTAAATCTCCTCCTCGAGGAATCCATTTACGAATTCCATTTTCACATCCATTTGCCATATTTCATAATCTAAGTGGGCTGTTATGGCAAGCATCATGTGAATAGACTTAATCATAGCTACATGCGAGAAGTTCTCGAAGTAATCGATTCCTTCTCTTTGGGAATAACCCTTTGCCACAAGCCTGGCCTTATAGGTATCAACCTTGCCATCTCCATCAGTCTTTCTTTTATAGATCCATTTGTTTCCAATAGGCACTATGCCTTTAGGACGATCTACTAAAGTGCAGACCTGATTAGCATGCATTGAGTCTATCTCAGCTTCCATAGCTTCTTGCCACTTGGAGGAGTCAACATCTACCATCGCTTGGACGTATGTAGAAGGATCATTCTCTTGACTACTTTCTGTCATCTCACGGACACCAGTTCCTCTTGATGTAGATAGCCATACCTCTCAGGTAATTGTGAAATTCTACTAGACTTGCGAGATTGTGTTTGTATTTCAGAAGGTTCGGTTCTAATATCTTGCATAGGTGTCTCATTTGGTGTTTTTTTATTTCTTCCAAAGAAATATTTCTACCTGTGCCTCTTTCCTAAATAAACTGATCTTCGAGGAAGTGTGCTTGTATAGCAACGATGATCCTATGACCTTTGTGCATGTAGAATAGATATCCCATGGAATCCGCTGGATATGCTATGAAACAGCCTTTCACAGACCTAGATTCCAATTTCTCTACTTTAGTCTTCTTTATATAAGTAGGGCATCCCCAAATCCTAATGTGATTAAGACTTGGTTTCCTACCTCTCCACATCTCATGTGGAGTCCTAGAAATGGATTTGGAAGGACATCTGTTCAAGATTTGCGCAGCAGTAAGGAGCACGTAACCCCACAGATAAATCGGTAGATCAGTATAGTTAAGCATGGAGTGAACCATATCCAACAAGGTTAGGTTCCTTCTTCCTGATATACCATTTAATTGTGGAGTAGCTGGAGGAGTGAATTGTGACACTATTCCTAGTTCTTTTAAGAACTCATCAAACTCGGTACTCATGTACTCACTACCTCGGCCTGACCGAAGAGTCTTAACACGGTTACCTGTTTAATTTTCAACTAGGGCTTTAAATTCCTTGAATTTATCAAAAGCTTCAGACTTATGTTTCATTAAGTACACAAACCCATACCTAGTATGGTCATCAGTGAATGTAATGAAATACTGAAAGCCATCTCGTGCCACTTCGAAAGGGCCACAGACGTCAGTATGGATCAATCCAAGTTTTGAGCAGCTCTTTCAAAAGTCCCTACGAAGGGTAACTTAGTCATTTTGCCTTGATGGCAAGATTCACAAGTTGGATAGGGATCTGATCCCAATGGACCTGTAAGCCCATCTTTCTCGATTTTAGGAACCTTGGTCTGACCAATATGACCAAGTCTAAGATGCCACTTAAGTTCTTGGTTTGTTTCATCCCTACCATGCTTCCTAGTTATAGTGTTCACAGTTGTTTTATTCTTTAGATTCAAATGGAATAAACTATTTAATAATGTAGCAGTACCAACCAAATTATTTATGAAATAAATATGACAGGAGCCATCTCCGATAAAGAAGTGAAATCCCTTTCGGTCCATGATTGGAATTGATACAATATTTTTGTGCCCCTTGAGCAAAACAAGTACATCATCTAAAGTAAGAATAAAACCAGATTCTAAATTTAACATAAGGGATCCAATATCAGAAGCCTCGACACTATGTGAGAACTCGCACCGGAATCAAGTATTGTTGGGATAAACAATCCTGTATCAAAGTTTTGATAAAATGCCAACATACAGCAAAAGTATAGAGTGCCAACATATAACAAGCAGCATTCCCGAAGACAAACGAAATTGTTGGAATAAACAATCCTCTATCGAAGTTTTCTCAAAGTACCAAACATACAGCGAAGAACTCATCTGTCAATATGACGCTAAGTATGGAAGTTGTCCCGAAATAATCATACAGTATCCTTCCATACAGTATCAGTCTAAGGTAGCCTATAGCAGATAACCTACAACATTATGTCAGATACAACATACAGGCTGTAAGTATTGAGATCTTCAATACTTATCCAAATAGGACTGAAGACCGTTGAAATGGAATCTGCCTTATTCGCTAAAAGTCAAGTCCCGTTTGAAAAGAAGTATTTAAATACTGAAAGGATAAAGTATTTAAATACTAGCCGACACAGATCTTTAATCAAGGAGCAAAAACTAGATCATGTTTTATTCAAAATACTCAACACATTGAAACAGACTGTAGGCTCAACGGATCTATTTCCAACGGATTTATTCAGAGGCTATATAAACCCCAGAGTTTGAAGATCAGTTAATCATCAATCCAATATATACAAGCTTACAAGCAATATACGAACAATCTATCGACTAAATATTCAATATCATCAGATCAAGCTTACTAGAGCAAAGTATATTTCTTCCAAGTATCATTCATATCTGAGAAGAAGAAATATACTCGGTCAATCAAGAACAGACATCATCAGCTCAAGATCTTCATAGTCAAGCTGTTGTTCTTACCTGGTTACGTTACCTTTACCTTTGAGTAAAAACCTAGTTCTATGTGAACTAAAGAAGCTATTCCGACCTGTATGGGACGAATAAGACGAAACTTTGGAATTGTGTGTGAAGAAGCAAGTCAAGAGTTAGCTTTGACCAATCTGTGTGAACGGTTGAAATCTACAGTCTTTATATCAATCTGTGTGAATGATACGAGGATAGGTTTGATTATAGACATGTAGTTGTGTACGCATTGTTTATAATAAAACATTTTACTGCTGTGTGGAGGACCAGTGGATGTAGAGGTGTTTACCTCGAACCACTTTAGTTACTGTGTTAATTACCTTCTGCATTTACTGCTTTCCTTATTGTGATTTGTTTAAGTATACTCCAAAAACACTGTACGCACCAAACAAACAGGAGATTAGCCCAGTTGCTGTATTTACAGCAACTCACTGTTTCAGGACTTCCGCTACGCACTCTAATCTAAAATCATACAGCTTGTTGCTAAAATCTTTCCAAGCTGTATTCTGTATACTTAGTGTCCAACAAGTGGTATCGGAGCGGTTGATTGTAAACAGAATCAGTCGTATTTTTGACCGAATCAGATCCAAAAATAACTTATTTTTTAAAAACAGTCTTTTTCTTTCCTATATTCTCATATGGATACATCAATGATCAATAAAGTTCCTATGTTTTCTATTAACGAGTTTGACGATTGCAGAATTAGGATGGAGGCTCATCTTGCAGGAATGCACGAAGAGATGATTTTTGTTATACAGGATGGCCCCATAAAGATCATGAAGGTAAATCCGGCCCCAAGGATTTAAGGCCAAGCTCATGCAGAGATGCTCGAGAAAGAGCGCGAACAATGGACCACTGATGATCGAAAGCGCGCCAACCTTGACAATATTGCTAAGAACGCGTTATTTGTCACTCTTGACAAAGGCACATTCTCCAAGGTAAAAAGCTGTAAAACAGCCAAGGATATTTGGGATAAACTCAAGTTAATTTGTGAGGGAATTGAGCTCTCAAAAGAAAACAAAATTTCAAAATTGACTCAGCAATTTGAATCTTTTGAAATGAAACCAACTGAAACACTTGAGGAACTTGACCTTAGATTCACTGGTATTATTGGTGAACTTGAAGCGTTGGGCAGAAAACCTAAGAAGGAGAAAACCTAACAAATTTCAGATCTCTCCCTGCCCGATAGGACATTAAGACCATAGCTATGCATGTGTTGTGCAATCTTAATGAAATATCTACTTTTGATCTCTTCTCTGACCTCAAAGCTTTTGAGTATGATATTGACAGAAGAGGGATAGCTGAAGAATCTCCTGCAAAGACTACAGCACTAGCCGTTGTATCCAATAGAAGTGTTGTGGGAAAATCCCTCACAATATGCCGCAAGTGCACAGTGTCAACAAGTAATAAAGTGATGAGTAAAGTATCGTTCCCTCGAGGACTGATTTCACTAAGTACCAAAATATAGTCAACTCACAATTTTATTTGAAGAACAATTAAATAAAGTTTATATCTAAACTAATTGCAGAAAGTAAATAATAGTACTAATAATAATAATAATAATAATACTAATAAAAGGTAGGATTATGATTTTCACCTCAAACAATCGGGAATGATATTTATTCGATTCAATTCACTGTTATTCAATTGATTGTAAGCCAGGAATTCCTAAATTATTCTAAAGCCTTTCCCAAGGTCGATAGAAAATACTACGAATTACTAATTCGATATATCCCTATTCGAATCAGATAATTAATAGCTAAAATAGTTCAAGAATTCCCACAATAACGGGCTTCACAATTTGCATGAGTATATCCCTATCTCACGAAAATTATGATTCGTCTCACAAGAACTATGCCTAAATTTCATCTCCCGAATCCATAAAGACATTCAAAACAAATTAACTGTTGGCCAGACAATTAAAAAGCATTAAGAACAGTAAGAAGAATCCAATTCAATAGAATAACGAGTAAATCGAAATAATAATAAATAATCAAACCGTCATGTAATTGGCTACAATCAAAATCCTACTCGAATAAATCTAAAAACTAAGATGCAGAAAAACCGTAGGGATCCGTGGTCTTGTCGTCGCCCCCACAAATCTACACCTTGTTTTCTCCTTATTTCTTCCGCCGCCGAACTCTCGTTAATCCCCCTGTCTGTTCTCTCATGTGCCTTTTATATCCTTTTATAGTTTTTTTTTTCTTTTTCAATTACCCCCAGTAGTTTTCTCTCAAGGAAATAAATTCCTCCACCACCTTTTTTTTTTGCTCCACTCAGCACCACAAAGAAAAAAAAAACTTGCTGCCCAAAAGCTGATGCATCCGCGGCCCACTATCAAATTCAGCATATTTACAGCGTCTTTTTGCGCTTTTTGTGCCGCGGCTCACTTAATGTGTGCCGCGGCACACAGTACAGTGTGCACCTCATTCGCTGGTTGTCTTCGTGTGCCGCGGTTCACTTGGTGTGTGCTGCATGACTAAAATCATTGCTTCGTTTTTTATCTTTTTGGCTTCCGGACTCCGATTTCCTGCAAAACATATAAAAATAATGCATTAAAAGCTCATTTATGCTGATTTAGGCTCAAGATGGATATAAAATAATGATATAAAAGCGCATAAAAATACGCCTAACAAGAAGGCATAGCATGCCCAGCTCATCAAAGCCTACCCATAAGAATGCTTACAGTTGTTAGGAATACTTGTTAGATTTTGATGATGTCATTAATATAAATTCAAATGCTTATTACTTGGCAAAAAAGTAAGGAAGAACCAAATGAGTATCTTCCATAGGCCAAATAATGTTAAGTGTAAAACTTGGCAAAATGTAAAGAAGAACCAAATGAGTATCTTCTATAGGTCAAAAATAAGTTAGGCTGAAAATCGGCTAAGTACTAAAGATCAGCTGAGTTCATCGTAGAGGCAGTAGGAGTCAAGTCATAGTAGTTCTGGTCAACAAAATTCATCAGGATGTTTGACCAGATCGCATCAAGATACCTCATACAAGTCATCTGATCAGACAAGTCCTAAACAGTGAACATCAGAGAGGTCCAGACTGCAGAGAAGTTAACTGCACATCAGCTTAGTCGAGATCAGCCAAGTACTCCAAGTCCACGTCAGCATGCGTTGAAAAGTCAAATATTATGGAAAGCCACATGCAACATGAAGAGACAAATTGGAGAGATTCCCGCAAAAGATATGAATTAAATAATTCATCCAGACCCACCTTGAAGACTTTAATCGTATTATATTCAAAAGATTCGGTGCATCACATGCAGAGTCTTCACAACGGTCGGAAGATAGACTAAAATATGGGAATCCAGCCTTGCAACGTTCAGAAAAGAATAAACAAAGAAGTCTCCCTCCAATGGACTGATTTGTTACAGATTTGCAACGGCTATGAAGGAATGCTCATGGATCAACACCTATATATATCCAAAGATTTGAAGTTGAGCAACTACCGGTGCAAACATACTTTCAAGCAATCAAAGCATTCAAGCAATCTAAAAGCGAAATACAGCATCGTGAAAAGAGCGGTTCTAAAAAGTTTATACATGAAGAAGCTCTTAGTTGGATAAGACAAAAACTCGTGTCTTAAATCCTGAGTTCGGGGTACTTCACTGGTTGAAGTTCGAGACTGTAAAGGCATCCAAGGATCGAGGATCAAGAGGTGCAAGGCAGTCAAGTGTGTTACAACGGCACGGATTTCCACTGGTTGGAAGCTATTGTAGTTTGGTTGAATCACTGTAATATTTATCACTGGTTGAAAATTCTAGTGAATTCATCTCCAACTGGTTTGGAGAAAAGTGGATTAGTAGAGGATTACCCCACCTCTGAGACCACTATAATTGCTTGCGTCTTTTACTGTTTTATAGCATCATACTTTAACTGCTGCATTCACTACTAAGTGTTTCATTAGTTGTTCTGTATTCGTCATCAGCTGACTTCCGCACGTATTAAGAACAAACAACTCCAAGTCATTTGTTTATCTATCAGCTGAAGAAACTTACTCTTTGAGAAAAAGAGTTTAAGAGTTTCAATAAGTCTATTCACCCCCCCCTCGAGACTTATTCCTGGACGACTTGTGGCCTACAAGTGGTATCAGAGAGGTTGGTTCATTTATTTCACGAACCAGATCTATATCAGAGATATATCTTTACTCTCATTTTATAATGGAACACATGCATTCTAGACTACCTGTGTTTTCAGTTGACGAGTATGATCTTTGGAAGATAAGGATGCAGGCACACTTATCTTCAATCCATGATGACATGTGGTGCATCATAGAGGACCGTCCATTCATCTTCGAGAAGGACAACACTGCAGAGGAGATCGCAGCAGGGAAGCCAGAGAAGATCCCAAAGAAGAGGACAGAGCTGACTCCCGAAGAAAGAAAGCTGTCCAATCTTGATAACCGAGCCAGAGATGTGCTATATCAAACTCTTGACAAATCCACCATGGTCAGATCAAGAATTGCAAGAATGCCAAAGAAATCTGGGACACATTAGCCTTAATGTGTGAAGGAACGGAGCTAATCAAATAAAACAAGTTGTCAATTGCTATTCAAAAATTTGACAACTTCAAAATGAAGAATGGCGAATCCATAGACCAAGTGGACACAAGGTTCACTGAGATTATCAATGAAATCAACTCCCTCGGCAAATCTTATGGAAACAGGGAGATGGCACTGAAGGTTCTAAGATCTCTCAATCCTGAATAGAGTATGAAGGCAGTAGCTATGAGAGAATGCAAGGATCTTAATAAGATAAAGATCCAAGAGCTGTTCTCTGATCTGAAGGCTTATGAGTTGGAGCTTCCAAGTTCATCCTCAACCGAGCCTGCAGAGAAGGGAATAGCCTTTGCAGCCGAGTCCCCCGCCAAGAGCTTATATAATGTAAAGCCTCCAAATCCATTAGATTTTGAGGAAGAAATGGCGTTTACAATGCAAAGGTTCAGCAACTTCCGGAAAAACTACTCCAAATACAAGAAAAATGATAAGGAGAATCCCAGAAGGAACCAGAAAGCCGGAAACAGGAAGGTGGAATGCTATAATTGTCACAAGACAGGGCACATTCAGATCGACTATCCTGAGCTTAAGAAGGACGAGAGCAAGAAGGAGGTGGGCAGAAAAGAAGACAGAAGGAAGGCCCTCATCGGAGAAGATCAGGAGCATGTAGAATCAAGCAGCGGATTCTTTTCTGATGATGATGAAGAGTATGACTGCCTGATGGCCAACTTAGCTGATAAAGAGGTAACATCAAAACCCTCTGGTTCAATTAATAGTTCAGCCATGTCACAAGATATGGATCTACATGAATCTGTAAATCAACTACTTAAAGATGTTGAAACACTAAAATCTGCACACCTATCTGTATCAGCAGAGAAGACTCAGCTGCAAGATGAGAATAGGCAGCTGAAAAATGATTTTGAAAAACTCAGCCTAGAACTGAATACAGTTGAGATAACTGCAGCTAACTTGCACACTAGTAGAAAAATGCCTTTAGGTAACACCCATAAAGTGTTCCCTAGAGAGCCTAAACTGTTCCTATAGACCATCGGTAACACATTTTGGGTGTTACCTCTGTCCGTGTTCCCTATGATCCTAGGTAACACTTTTGATCAATTCTAGTAACACTTTAAATTGTGTTCTCCAAAGTCATCTTAAGGAACACCTTAGTAACACTTTAGAAATTTCTTAGGTAACACCTTGGTAACACTTTCAGATTGTTTAAGGAACACTATTGTAACACCTTTGTAACACTTTTAAATATATCAATGTTTTTAAGTAACACTTTAAATACCTTAAGGAACATTTTCGATTTTATGGGTGCTAGCTTAGGTAACAACTTATTCATTATTAAGTAACACTTACAATTATTATTATTATTATTATTATTAGTATTAGTATCATTATTATTATTATTCTGATTAATATTTATCAATAATATGAAAACTAGAAGAAACCATTTTTTCATATATAAATAACGAGAAAATATATTGATAAAACTCAAATAAATAATCCAATAACAATAAGACATAGATCATAGTATGTCAAACACATATCAAATAACTAAAAAAACAATAACCTAATTGTTGTCTAATTTGTAACTTGTATAAAAAATAGCTCCCATATATCTTCAATTCGTTGTTGATATTAATGATGCCATTGTTGTTGTTGTCTTGAACTTCTACATGCTTTCTTGAACGGGGTCGGCCTCTATGCATATGCGTTCACAAGAGCACGCAGCCCATCCAACAACTTTCTTGCTATATAACCATTCGATCTGGCTTGCTTAAAGAAAGAATGTTTGAATAGTTTTTTGGCAGTAGGTCGTTTTGAAGGATCCTTAACCAAGCATCTAGCAATCATCTGCTTAAACGACTAAGAAAGAAAAAAAAATATATGATTAATAACATGATCGTAAAACTAATATAGTTCAGCTTATTAGTGACATACCTTTGAGAACTTGTTATGTCGCTCATAGTCAAGTCCAGGGGGTGCATTTTGCAGAGTCAAAAGCAACACCTACCAATATAAAAATAATTGGAGCTTAATAATAAGGGTCCATTTCAGATCAAAGTAAAACAACTTAGGATTATCAGTGGACCTTTATTGGCGGATACTTTGAGAAAGGAGCATGGCCATGAGCAAGCTCCAATGCAGTTATATCCCAAATGACCAAATATCCGCTCTGAGAAAAATGGAGAAATTTAATAAACTTTGTGACCTATCTAGTCTGGTACCAAAAAAAATAGAAAGTGTGCATGTACAGGCTTAAAGTCGTAACCATGCACTTGCTCCATAACCTCTGGAGCCATCCTACAATGTTACAGAACCTTTAGTCATCAACCACACGGAGCTAGGAAAATGGACATTGTAGAACCCCGATTGAGTAAAGGAAAATTTGAATAAGGATCATTTCAGTCCTTACCTTGCACAGCGCGGCGAAGAAAGAGCAGCCGAGATTGAATCACAGATAAAAAAACAAGCAACTGTGAGCGATCCTGAAATCAAAATTGATGGGGAATTTCAACATGGTAACAAAAGTATATTCAAGAAAAAAAACTAAAATGTTAGATCATTGACAAAATACAAAAACCAAAAACAGACATGAAAGATATCTGATATTGGAATCCGCTCATATAAGTAGATTTCAAACCAAAAAAGGTTCAGCGTTTATCATTCTTGCACCAAAATGCTCAACCTGACCTGGTACAACAAAGAACTAAGATTTCGTGAGATTGCTATTCCCACATCTAACATTAAATGCTGAAAATAAAAATCATCATAACCTCCGAAAAATTTCCCAATGAAGATGTTATTTTTTGAGATAGTATGAAGTTGTGCACAGCATCAATATAATCCATTACTAACATGATTGAAACTTTTCCTCTTGCTCCATTTGGATACTGTAAACCATAGCAGAATAAGTTTGAATTCAAACATACTACAGAATGAAAACCTGTGGATGATAAATGTAAGAAATTACCTGAAAGAGCATGAACAGTTATATTCTTTGCGGAAGTAGTATTCAAGCAAACACCACATGGCCTTTCCATCCAATAAGGAAGATCGGCTTTCAACCTTTAACTCGTAAGTTTCACATATTGCCTGAAAAGTAAGTTAAAATGTATCATGTTAAAAGAAACATAGGGAACAACAGTTCAAATGTATGAATGCATCAAATAGCTCAGTTGCCTGCTCGCACTCACCATAACAAACAACTAACAAATGATCCTTTTTTATTTAGATCATAAGGAGGTTATGCTTTGGCCTTTGTGTAGTATATAACTTCTATAAGATGTATCCCAGACCACAACACTAACAGCAAGCCTCATATGAACAATAGTCTATTTTTTTTCACATACCTATTTGTTTCTTAGATCGCTCTCCATGAAAAGAACAATATCAATCAATAATATTTATTCTACCCTCTCACTCTATGAAAAGAAAACATGACCGGAAGCTTAAGAACACCTGAATCCAACTAATAAAATCTAACCTAGTCACTCAACATTCCAGTTCCATAACATCAATACCACACAAGACGAAAGGAATTGAGAAAAACAAGAAGGTGGTCGGAACAACAAACCTGCATTGTTAAAAATTGTTTTTTTTTTAAAATTCTACTACGCGAGTCTCATTTTTTCCTCCAATACTCGAACCTGATGATTCATCTGCTGAATGTTTCATTATGTTGGCAATTTTTTATTCACAAACAATCTAGCAAGCTAAAAATTTAAAATGAAAGTCTTTTTTGCCTCTTCTACTGACACCTATTTAATTATTTTAATGTGTATATGTAGTTTATGTTAAATACATTCCCGAAAATGAATTTAATTCTTGGTTAAGATTCACCAAGTTCCAGAAATACTCTCCCCAATTGTGTTTTCCCTGTCTAGCACATTCACAACATAGCATAAATTAAGCCCCACAAAAGAATAACCAACTTCAACCAACAAGAACCCTAATGGAAAATCCTCAAGAAATGTTAATTCCAGAGAATCCGAACAAAAATATCAAAAAACCCGAAAAAACCATCCACAAAAATACAACCAGAAATCAACGAGAATGACCACGAACATGAAAATTTGTTCAGTCCAATACTCTGAAGCACGGACTCGCCCATACAGGGAGAGTGTCCGAGTCCAGTTCGTTTTGGACTCGGACTCGCCGCCGACGCGGCGCGGATGCGTGTCCGACGCGGTCGGACCGCGTCCTGGTGACGTGGATATCTGGACGCGGCGATGGACTCGGTTTGGGCCGCGCGAGACTTCGGTTTGGGCCAGCGGCGACGCGTTTTCTGTTTTCTTTCCTTTTTTTAAGAGAGAGAGAGAGAGTCGCTATTAGTGATGCGATGCCGGGAAGATAGGCTTTATTATTTAGGATTTTTAATTGATGGCCCACTATTACTTTTTTGGTTGAAATTCGAAAAGCAATTCACCAGAAAATCAAACCAGAAATGATAAAGATTCTACATAGTCTTAAATTATTTTTTATAACTAAAATTCTTTATTTAGGTGAGAATTCACTACGTAAATAAAATTTTTTATTATGCACTTTCAAAAAAAAATTTATTATTCAGATAATTCAATCATCTAACTCTACTATTATATAATATATATATATATATACATATATATATATATATTATATTATTTAATTTGCCGAGTCCTATGCTGTGTCCGAGTCCTACTTTTTAGAGTTTTTCTGTGTCCGCGTGTCCGTGTCCGAGTCCGTGTCCGTGCTACATAGGTCCAATATTTCAATTTCCGGTAGTTTTAAAACTCGACCAACAATTCAACATAGTTCGATCATATTCTTTTCAGCCGTAATCATAAAAATCAAGAAATAAATTGAAGGAAAGTAAAAAGGTACCTACCAATGAACACCCGAAAGCAAGAGCAAGTAACAAAACAAGAAATACATCTGCCCCAAGAGCCAAGACGTCAAGATGTCATCCATAACAATAAATTTCAAATCTAGATTTAAATATCATTCCCAATTTACGAATCCAAATCCGAAAACCAGATAAAGAAAATCATCATGCATAATTTTATCATGCTAGTTATTCCTTCCTCAAACAAATCCAAGGAAAAATGTTAATACATCGAAATATTTTACCTCATGATACCAAAACATACAGAACTGAAACAACCAAATCGAAGAGAAATAAAAAAATAACTCATTACTCACTCAATAATAACCGCAGAAGAAGATTACGTAGGCCACACAAGAAGGCCAGAGCTGGACTGGAGGCCTTTAGCAGCAGGTGGTTTAACCGCTTAGCTGCACGCCCAATTATGAGCAGAGCGAAATCAGCCAGTTGAAGGAAATCAACAACAAAAGAGAAAAACTTCCTTTCCTAAATTTCACCTGATTGATAAACATAGGTTTGGGGAGAAGAGAAGTCAAACCACCAACGAGAGAAATAGGAAAAAACCAAAACCTTAATTTCAAAGGCCAAAACAAAATACGAAGGTTAAGATAAAAACCTACTCGGGCACACGAGCAGAGAACAAGAGAAAAGATGAAAGTGAAATGAGAAATACAAACGGTGGCAATTGCTTTCTCAAAAACGAAGAAGAACAATAAAGATGGAGGTGGAAATCTCACGAAATATTATCCTGCAGCACCTTCAACTTCAAACAATAATCTGTTTCAATATAGAATGAATCAGGGTCTGTTTCATATGTCCCTAGAAACTTGCAGGTGTCTAGTTTTCAGCAAATTTTACGGTTCTCAAATATATTAAACGAGCAAAGAGTTATTGCTGTTTGAATACAGGCTATCCAATCTGGCAGCATGCTGAAGACTCACGAAAATGTTATTGTTGTATCCAAAACTTCACTTATCCATTTTACACTTCTCACAAAGAAATACTAAGCATAAAACCAGATATACTAAGCCTTTAATATCAAGATTTTGATCAAAAAAGTTGGTCTAACTATCCTAATAAATTTCAGATTCAAACAATGCACATATCATCAAGAACACTAAGGTTTCAACAATAATTGTCTTCGCCTTTTAGACATATAATCAAGCAGTTGGTGATCGAGCCTTCATAGAGTCAGTTTTATCACTCTTAATCAGGCTTGCAGCAGCCACACAACAACTATAGAATCTCATAATCACACACATTTTTAGATTTAGCCAACTCTTAAAAATTATGAAGACTCCATCATCAAAAGTCTTACAAGTTACCTAATATGTTCTTCCCCAAAATTTGAAAATCCTAACTAAATGGGTAGAGAATATATACCTTGACTGTAAATTCTTCTCCTTCTTCACTCAATCGAACTCCTTTGCTTCTCCTTCATCTCCTCTCTGTTCTTCTCCTCTTGCCCTAGCCGAGCTCCCTCTTTCAAATCTCGTTCTACCCCTGATTCTTCTCTCTTTTCTTTCTTCTCCCTATCGTTTTCTTTTCCTATTCCGATGATAGCATGTAAGAGTGAGCACATATGGGGTGGAGAATTCTAGAGAGAGAGATGGAGAGATTAGAGAGGACGGGATCTAGAAGAATAGCTGGTGTATCGTGTATTTACCTAATCTGAAGAAGAAAGGAAGAGACCGGTTGGTTAAACAACAGGTCTCTTAGTTTTTACACTTTAGAGACCCGTCAACAAAAACAACGGATCTCTTATTTCTTGCACATTAGAGACCCGTTAACCCAAATAAATAGTCTCTAAAGTCTCTTACAAAAAAATAGTGCGTTCATTTGACATATTAGAGACCTGTTGTTTAAAATATTACGTGTCTTATATTAAAGAGACCGGTTATCTTTATCAACGGGTCATTTATTTTGGATCTCTTTACTTTGTTTTTGTAGTAGTGAGGTTGCACCCTTTGCAGCGAAGCAGGAGAAAAGGCGATGTGAAGCGGGAGTCGGGCGACGAAAGATGTAGCCTTATTATATATGGATACAAATATATTAAATTTACATCTTTATCTATTAAATTTACATCTTTATCCCTACTGTGTAGGTGAAGTATATGAGCTCAGGGGTAAACTGGTCATTTTAGATTATATTATTGACACTTAAGTGTGCATATATTTTTAAAAAATAATGTAGCTTAGAAGAATCCAACTCACGCCAATCAATAGGAATTACAAATACTTTGCGATTTGGACAAGCATATACCTGTTATAAGGCTTCGCATTATATAAATTAATCATCAACCGTAAAATACTAGCTATTAGGCATTGTATTATATTTTAAATGTTTTATATTTCAAATTTGTTACATTTAGTGATACATAAGATAAATCGAATTTTAATATATATATATACTTATTTTTTATATTTTTAATGTGTAGTTAATAATAATATTATTGTAACGCAAAAAAAGTTATAATATAACTTCAAATAATTATACATATTCTCTAAGTGTTACATAAGTGTTACTTAAATTATGTAACACACAAAAAGTATTACCTGAAGTGTTACCTATTTTGAAAGTGTTACATGGAGTGCTACCTAAACTAGGTAACACAAAAAAGTATTACCTGAAAGTGTTACCTATTTTGAAAGTGTTACCGTGAGTGTTACCTAAACTAAGTAACACAAAAATGTGTTACCTGAAACTGTTACCTATATTGAAAATGTTACCTTGAGTGTTACCTAATAAAAAAGTGTTACCTATGTGTTACATATGCACTCTCCAATTTTCAATTATCAAAAGCGTTACCTGCACGGTGTTATCTAAAGTCATTTTTCTACTAGTGGCAAAACCAGGCTGATGTCAATACAGCTGAGATAAATCGACTAACTGCTTTCCTAAAGAATAATCAGCTGCACTTGCTCATGTCAAAGCCGAACTTACTAAGCTGACTCAGGCAAATAAGACTCAGGCGCAGGAAATAACCTCCCTGAAGGCGTCTTCAACTCTGGAAGAATTGTGTACTAATAAAAGGCCACTATATTCCAGATCAGGCCTTGGATATGATCCTCACACTCCCTCTAGTTCCAATACCACTTTCGTCAAGGGAGAAACAATTGTCTCGACTGCTGAGCCTACATATAAACTGATATTTAAAAACAGGCAACAACCAAGTCACAAGTCTAGGCTGCAGCTAGGATACACAAGGCAGCCACTTAGACAAGCGACTAGGCAATGGCCCAGGTAGAAGCAGCAGCCCAGACAACATGCCCACTATTATCAACAACTCCCTAAAAACAGATTTCAAAATGGGAGGGGCAGATGGAAACCTCAAGGTTATCCTAATTTTCAAAATGAACAAGTGTGGAGACCTGAAAGATTTAATAAATGGTGTCAGGCAAGATTTAGAAATGGCCCACACTATCAATATTTTGAGGAATATCCGGTATACAATCCCAACAGGAGATACAGACCTAGACCTTACACACCTTATAAGGGTAATAATAATAACAATTTTTATAATCTAAGGAGAAATCAATTCTCCAGGAAACCAACTAACCCTAGAGGACCCACACAGATCTGGGTACCTAAATCTCTGCTTGTTTGATTGCAGAAAAGGTGGAAGGACTACAACCACATCTCCACAAATTCAAACTTTGGAGGTGAAGAATGGTTTGTAGATTCTGGATGCTCGAGGCCCATGACCGGGAACCAGGAGATGCTATCCAAATACACCAAAGAAAGAGGTCCTGATGTAACCTTTGGAGATAGCTCTAGAGGACAAACAAAGGGCTTCGGAGAGCTGCACTGAGGAAATATTGTGATATCCAAAGTTCACTATGTCAAAGGGCTCAAGTACAATCTCCTGAGCATAAGCCAGTTTTGCGATGAGAAGAATCTAGTAGTCTTCACCATTTGGAAATGCATGGTGATAGATATCCTATCTGGCGAAGTGAAGCTACAAGGATTCAGAAGGAGAGATGTCTACATGATAGATTGGAACACAGGAACACCTAACTCCTGTTTTCTATCTAAGACAGTAGCTGAGAACGGATGGCTGTGGCATAAAAGATTATGTCACCTGAACTTCAAAGCCATCAACAAGATTAGTTCTCAGAAGCTGGTCAGAGGACTTCCAGATGAAGCATTAAAGAAGGAAGCTCTTTGTGATTCCTGTCAGAAAGGAAAGCAGACCAGAACATCATTCAAGCCAGTCCAGCCTACAACTCTCACAACAAGGATCTTAGATCTACTCCACATGGATCTATTTGGTCCTATCAAACCAAGGACTCTGAGCGGCCGAAAGCATGCACTTGTTGTAGTAGATGATTATTCAAGGTACACTTGGATTATCTTCTTGTATAAGAAAAGTGAAACCTTGACCAAGCTACCCGAGCTGCTGAGAAGAATCCAGAAAGAGAAATCTCTATCCATCATCAAGATTAGATCAGATAGAGGAGGAGAGTTTCTCAACAAGGCGATCACTGATTACAGCGATCAGAATGGGATCCAGCATGAGCTTTCTGCAGCCAGGACTCCCCAGCAGAATGGCGTTGCTGAAAGAAGAAACAGAACCCTGAAGGAAGCAGCAAGGTCCATGATTACAGAAGCGGACCTGCCCAAGAGGTTCTGGGCTGAAGCTGTCAACACAGCTTTCCATACTCAGAACAGGAGTATGATAGTAGGGAGACATGGCAAAACTCCCTATGAGGTTTGGAATAATAGAACTCCCACTGTTGCTTACTTTCATGTTTTTGGTTGTAAGTGTTTCATCCACAACAACGGTAAAACACAACTAAATGCCTTTGATGCTAAAACGGATGATGGTCTCTTTATGGGATACTCACAAAGAAGCAAGGCATATAGAGTATTTAACAAAAGAACCTTAGTTGTGGAAGAAAGACCCCATGTTGTTTTTGATGAATCTACTGTTGAGTACAGGAAGAAAGTTGAGTTAATTGAGAACAAGCTCAAATCAGCAACCCTTGAAGAAGTCATTATACATGACACTGGAATGGTGGACTCACCTGCAGACCAGCCTGAAGATCCATCTGTAGCCGCCAAGACCCAATCACAGATCGACAGATCACCAAACCTATCTGATCCAGTTGCCGCTGATGAAGACCCAGCTGTAGCTGATAAAGACTCATCTGCAGATCAGACCCAACCTGCAGATGACAAGACGGTAGCTGATCCAGCTGCAGACCAAGGAGACCAGAACCCAGCTGATGCAGAAATCCACAAGAGCAATTCAACAGGGGGAAAATACCCAGAAGAAGACGATATCCCCAAGTGGCTCAAAGACCATCCAATCCAGCAAATTATCGGGGAAGCTGACTGATGGAGTTAAGACAAGACAGTCAACTCTACCCGCAGGAATGGCTATGTTCTCATGCTTCATGTCACAGATAGAACCTAAAACAACAGAACTAGCCTTGGAATATTATTCATGGATCAATGCCATGCAAGAAGAACTGGAGCAGATGGAAAGAAACAAAGTTTGGGAACTAACAGACAGACCAGATCACAAGAAGCTTATTGGCACCAAATGGGTATACAAAAACAAGAGTGATGAAGACAGAGCTATTGTTAGGAATAAAGCCAGACTTGTTGCAAAAGGCTATGCACAGTGTGAAGGAATAGATTTTGATGAAACCTATGCACCTGTTGCAAGATTAGAGGCCATGAGACTATTCCTCGCGTATGCTGCATTCAAAGATTTTGAAGTCTATCAAATGGATGTAAAGAGTGCTTTTCTAAATGGCATCCTAGAAGAAGAAGTCTATGTAGAGCAACCCCCAGGTTTTGTCAAAGGAGACAAAGTCTACAAGCTGTTGAAGGCTCTCTATGGACTTAAGCAAGCACCAAGAGCATGGTATGAAACACTGTCTGTGTTTCTTGAGAAGAATGGTTTTTGCAAAGGAAATGTGGACAAGACCCTATTCAGAGTGGAGCACGAAGGCCACATATTAATAGTTCAGATATATGTGGATGACATCATATTCGGCTCAACTAATCCAGAGCTATGTGAGAAATTCTCCAACCTCATGCAAGGAGAATTTGAGATGAGTATGATGGGAAAGCTTAACTTCTTCCTCGTACTACAAGTTAAGCAGATGGAAAATGGAATTTTCATCAACCAAGCTAAGTATACCAAAGATCTAATCAAGAGATTTGGAATGGAATCAGCCAAACCAGCAAGAATTCCTATGAGCACAAGTACCCACCTAGACGCAGATGAGGCAGGCATATCAGTGGATTCAACCCACTACAGAGGACTCATTGGATCATTGCTATACCTCACTGCAAGCAGGCTAGACATATCCTATGCCGTAGGAGTTTGTGCGTGATTCCAGTCTAAGCCTAAGCAATCACACCTAGACGCATCAAAAAGGATAATCAAGTACCTTAAGTCTACAGTCAATGTTGGACTATGGTATCCTAAGGATGATAACTTGGTCATCGGGATATTGGATGCAGATTTTGCAGGATGCAAAATCAATAGGAAAAGCACTAGTGGAACGTGCCAATTCCTAGGAACCAGACTGATATCCTGGTTTATCAAGAAGCAGGTTCTTAACTCTATCTCCACCACAGAGTCAGAATACCTAGCTGTAGGTAGCTGTTGTGCCCAGATCTTATGGATCAGACAACAGCTGAGGGATTATAATATCATTGCCAATGGAGTCCCTATCTGGTGTGACAACAATAGTGCTATTGCAATAACCAACAATCCGGTTTTGCATTCGAGGACCAAGCACATTGATGTTAAGCACCACTTCATCAGAGACCACGTGCTTAACAAGAGAGTTAGAGTTGAAAGAGTCAGCACAGACTACCAGATATAGCTGACATCTTTACCAAACCTTTGCCAGAAGAAAGGTTTTTGGAGCTGAGCAAAGATCTTGGTCTACTAGATTGGGAATCTAGTACAGAAGCAAGCTGAAGCATATCAGAGGAAGGACTGACCCAGCTGATTAAAGAAATCAGATCTTAGCTGATGCAGGCAAGAGGACGAAGGATGGACAAAGGAACCTAGCTGATCAGAATCTCAGACGAGAAGTCCATGGAGTCAACTCACCTGATGCACAGCAGTCAACAGTCAAACCAGCTAAGTTTTCTAAACTCAACCGACCTCTGAATATTTAATTATTATCTGCCATATGTATAATAATATTATATTAATTTTGGTTCACAAGTGGCATTTAAATACACGTGGCGATCACTTGATAAATCGACCTCCACGGTGGCTAATTAAAACCAACCGTCAAATTTCAAAATTAAAACCTGGACCACCGATTCGAATTTGATTTAGATAGAATCTCAAAAGGCGTACCACCGTTTCAAATGAAATAATAATTTAATACATACGTCTTTTCATCTTCTTTAAAAGGATGGAAACCCTTCACTTTACCTTTACGCTTACCAATCTTTCAAACCCTAGATTTACAGAGCAAAAATTCTTTGAACTCCAAATATACTAAAAATCTCTTGTTTGCAGAAATGGAATCCTATTTCGAAGGCGTTAACATGAAGGCGGTCAAGGACCAGATTATCTTCTCTCTGGTCATTGATTTCGAAGGTTTATTGGACGCAAATCTAGAAAATTACGACGTGCTTGACCTAATCCGTTCGATGAAGCTAAATGGGATCTACCCATTTCTAGACATCAACCCCAAACATCTTTTCAAGAAGGACGTTATCGCCTTCTACCGTGAAGCCCGTATAATTGAAGAAGGAATCAGAAGCACTGTCGGCGGAATTCAAGTCGACATCTCACCGGAGATAATTCGGAAAGTTTTTGGTATGAGGCACTGCGGCATAGCCGTTGAAGCTATCAAGCAGACAGCGGCCGATGTTTGGCTAAAGATTAAGGCGATTGACCAACCGACGAAGCTAAAACTCACTGCTAAAAGGAGCGAGATTAAAAAGGTCTATCGATATACATTGGATATTACCAACAAAATCATTATGGGTATGGCCGGCAGTTACGACCAACTTTCTGTTGGGATTCCTCAGAAAATAAACGCAGCGGAAGAATAAACGGAATCCCTAAGAGGATCGATCAAGTAACGTATATACGAAAAGAAATATGAAGATCAAGGAATCAAAGTCCCATACCTTTGATGTCTCTGAAAAACCTTCGTATGATGATGATGATGAAGAGCCCTTCGTTCCAAACACCGAAAGCACGGTGCCTCTACTTCACACGCCGGAACTTGACGGAAAAATCAGCAAACTTCCTTTCTCTAAGAATGTGGCTAGGGAAGCTTGTAGGTATTTTTTTTCTCTCGATATTTTCTACTAATAACTTGTCTCTAAGATCAAGTATATGCTGTAGAAAATTTTTCTCACTCTTGAAGCTCTCTCAAAAACGAAATCTTCACTTGGGGAAGGAAGAAGGAGACTTTTATGATTAAAAGACTTTTTTTTCACAGTAATACCAAGCCTCACATGTAGAAGATGCTTTTAAAAGCATCTCTACTCCTCACATGATCCCACAAGTATATTATATAATGAGAGAGAGACAAAGTAGAGAGGAGGGGGGACCTTATAGGGAATCTTCCAAGAAACGGGTCGAGTTAATTCAGCTCGTGTATTGGATGTTCGTCAAACGAATCCCTCGTGAATCGGATGTCCGTCAAACGAATCCGTTTAATTTCCAACGTGTTTATACTAATTAATTAATCCAATTAATTAGTTATATCAAACACAAATATACATTTCTCTAAGAAATATAATTTATGAATTAAAGTAATCACCGAGTAACTTACTTACAATTCATAAGACTGATATTTGATTTATCCGATAAATCACTAATATCTAATATTATAAGAGAGATTATTAATTCATATTTATCCGCCAATGATCCTGTTGCGCGACTCCGTAGGTTCGTCTCATCCGGCATTGGGAGGAATCAATGAGTGCAGGCAGCACTTAGCCAGCCTAGCGGGCCGCACTGTAAACCCCGACTGAGAACGAATGAACGAATCCTTCCAGAACCATTATGTCATGAATACCATATACGTATAGACCCTTCATCAGATGTCCCGGTCAAATCTTTGGGTCACGGTAAAGTCAAACCCTACTGTTGACTAGACTCTATACATGTGTTAATACAAATCAAGACCGACTGATTAATAGTGTATCTAATACGACTATATCAGAATGCTTTGGCCAAAGACTTATGATCTTATTCGCCATTAACCGTATAGGACATTCGCCTGCTCACTAATAGGAGATAGAATCCTTTCTTGGCGTATAGTAAAGACTGCTACCTGCCCGTATAGTCCGCACTTCGAGGTCGACTCAGCAATTAAGCAAATGAGTCTAACTACTCTAATGACAAACTAAACGTCACAGGCACATCTTCTACTGAACCCTCAAGTCAAAGGTCCACGTATACTATCACAACCTTTCGATTCGTCATCGACTCTTCGAGAGTGAATACCGTGTGACTGAATCGAGTATGAGTCGTGTTCGAGTATACTGGTCCCACCAATATACTTATAACTATGCTATCAAGACGTGCACACGTCCTAGCATCAGTTATACAAGTCTTATTAAAACTTAATGTCCTCTTAAGTTTTATCGACTTGCGAACTAGTTAAGCATTCGAGCTCTAAACACTTCTAGTGCCTATCTCCTTATCTCCATAAGAAGTAGAATGTTTACTCTCAAATGCAAGGACTATTATTCTATATACCAAATCACAATGCCAGTGATATACAATAATATAGAAATAATAATTGCCTTATTGGATATAATATTCATAATTACAATACAATTTCTCTCACTTTCTCATCCTCTGAGTGGCATTCGAGGGCATATATGCCTAACAATCTCCCACTTGCACTCAATGCCACAAACTATGGTATCTAATACCCATACTCTCTAGATGTCTCTCTAAGACCTTCTGAGATAGTGGCTTGGTAAGCGGATCAGCAACGTTATTTGCTGTGTCTACTCTCTGCCGTGTAACATTCCCATCCCGAACCATTTCTCTAACAAAATGATATTTTCTCGCAATATGTTTGGTGTTGTGGTGAGCCCTAGGCTCCTTAGCCTATGCAACAACTCCGTCGTTGTCACAAAACAGTGTCACAGGCTTCTCTGCATTAGGAACCACTTGAAGTTCCTCAGTGAACTTCTTTATCCAAAAATCTTCTTTAGCAGCCTCCGTGGCTGCCTGATATTCGGCTTGACATGTAGAGATAGCAGTCTAACTTTGCTTGGCACTTCTCCAAGAAACTGCCCCACCATTCAGCGTAAAGATATACCCTGATGTGGACATCTGGGCATGCATGTCCCCCGAAAAATCTGAGTCTGTATAACCCATCACTCTTAGTTCTCCACCGTCGTATGTAAGAACCAAGTCTTTAGTCCTCCTTAGGTACTTAAGATTGTTCTTTACAGCAGTCCAATGTTCCTACCCTGGATTTGACTGAAACCGACTTACTACGCTCACAGCATAGGCAATGTCTGGTCTAGTGCAAATCATTGCATAGATAAGGCTACCTACTGCCGAAGCATAAGGTACCTTGCTCATTTCCTTTCTATATTCCTCACCTTGAGGACACATCTTTAAGGAAAGTTTTGCACCATGTTGCATAGGTAGAAACCCTCTTTTAGAATCTTCCATCCTAAATCGCTTCAGGATCTTTTCTATGTAGAGGGCTTAAGAAAGACCTAACATTCTTTTCGCTCTATCCCGGTAGAGACGAATACCCAGAATATAGGTTGCTTCTCCCAAGTCTTTCATTGAGAACTCTTTAGAAAGCCAAGCTTTCACAGAACTGAGCATTCCTATGTCGTTTCCTATAAGTAGAATGTCATCTACATATAGTATTAAGAATGCAATTTTGCTCCCACTAACCTTCTTGTAAATACAGGGCTCTTCTTCGTTTTGGACAAAATCAAACTCTTTGACTGTCTCGTTAAAACGAAGATTCCAACTCCGTGAAGCTTGCTTCAGTCCATAAATGGCACGCTGAAGTTTGCATACTTTATGAATATTGGTTTGAGATATGAATCCCTTAGGTTGTTCCATGTAAATCTCCTCCTCGAGGAATCCATTTAGAATCCGTTTTCACATCCATTTGCCACATTTCATAATCTAAGTGGGTGCTATAGCAAGCATCATGCGAATAGACTTAATCATAGCTACAAAGTAGAAGGTCTCAAGTAATCGATTCCTTCTCTTTGGGAATAACCCTTTGCCACAAGCCCGGCCTTATAGGTATCAACCTTGCCATCTCCATCGGCCTTTCTCTTATAGATCCATTTGTTTCCAATAGGCACTATGCCTTTAGGACGATCTACTAAAGTCCGCACTGATTAGCATGCATTGAGTCTATCTCAGCTTCCATAGCTTCTTGCCACTTGGTGGAGTCAACGTCTACCATCGCTTGGTCGTATGTAGAAGGATCATTCTCTTGACTACTTTCTGTCATCTCATGGATACCCAGTTCCTCTTGATGCAGATAGCTATACCTCTCAGGTATTTGAGAAATTCTACTAGACTTGCAAGGTTGTGTTTGTATTTCAGAAGGTTGGGTTCTAATATCTTGCATAGGTGTCTCATTTGATGTTTCTTTTATTTCTTCCAAAGAAATATTTCTACCTGCCCCTCCTTCCTGAATAAACTGATCTTCCAGGAAGTGTGCTTGTATAGCAACGATGATCCTATGATCTTCGTGCATGTAGAATAGATATCCTATGGGATCCCCTGGATATCCTATGAAACGACCTTTCACAGACCTAGTTTC
This sequence comes from Orobanche coerulescens, assembly GCA_033398695.1. Taxonomy (NCBI): domain Eukaryota; kingdom Viridiplantae; phylum Streptophyta; class Magnoliopsida; order Lamiales; family Orobanchaceae; genus Orobanche; species Orobanche coerulescens. The sequence continues at coordinate 100,399,357 of CM065801.1, read as the reverse complement.
CAATTTCTCTACTTTAGTCTTCTTGACATAAGCAGGGCATCCCCAAATCCTAATGTGATTAAGACTTGGTTTCCTACCTCTCCACATCTCATGGGGAGTCTTAGGGACGGATTTGGAAGGACATGTGTTCAAGATATGCACAGCAGTAAGGAGTGCGTAACCCCACAGATAAATCGGTAGATCAGTATAGTTAAGCATGGAGCGAACCATGTCCAACAAGGTTCGGTTCCTTATTTCTGATACACCATTTAATTGTGGAGTAGCTGGAGGAGTGAATTGTGACACTATTCCTTGTTCTTTTAAGAACTCATCAAATCCGGTACTCATGTACTCACCACCCCGGTCTGACCGAAGAGTCTTCACACGGTTACATGTTTGATTTTCAACTAGGGCTTTAAATTCCTTGAATTTATCAAAAGCTTCAGACTTATGTTTCATTAAGTACACGAATCCATACCTGGTATGGTCATCAGTGAATGTAATGAAATATTGAGAACCATCTCGTGCCACTTCAAAAGGGCCACAAACGTCGGTATGGATCAATCCAAGTTTTTCAGCAGCTCTTTCAAAAGTCCCTGCGAAGGGTAACTTAGTCATTTTGCCTTGAAGGCAAGATTCACAAGTTGGATAGGGATCTGATCCCAATGGACCAGTAAGCCCATCTTTCTCCATTTTATGAACCTTGGTTTGACCGATATGAGCAAGTCTAAGATGCCACTTAAGTGCTTGGTTCGTTTCATCCCTACCACGCTTCCTAGTTATAGTGTTCACAGTTGTTTTATTCTTTAAATTTAAATGGTATAAACCATTTAATAATATAGCAGTACCAACCAATTTATTTCTGAAATAAATACGACAGGACCCATCTCCAATAAAGAAGTGAAATCCCTTTCGGTCCATGACCGGACTTGATACAATATTCTTGTGCCCCTTGGGCAAAACAAGTACATCATCTAAAGTAAGAATAAAACCAGATTCTAAATCCAACATAAGGGATCCGATATGAGAAGCCTCGACACTATGCCCAATTCCGACGGTGACCATCACCTCCCCTGAATCCAGCTTCCTACTTCGTTCCAGATCCTGATTCATTGTACAAATGTGAGAACTCGCACCGGAATCAAGTATCCAAGAAGTAGAATATACAGTTACAGAACAATTTGTTTCTAAAACCAGTAGTTCTGTACCTGAAGGCGCATTACGGTCAAGCTTTGGACAGTACCTCTTCCAGTGGCCTAGCTCACCGCAGTTGAGGCATACATCCGTTTTCTTGGCCCCCTTGCTCTTTTGAACCATTGGGGCCTTGCTCTTTCCCTTGTCGATCTTGGCTATTGGACCTAACTGCTTCTTGTTCTTTTTCTTCTTATTCTTGGACTTCCAAGTCCCAGAAGAAATCACAAGTGCAGCTTCCTTTCCCTTTGTCTTCATCTGAGACTGGGCAGTCGCTTGTTCATTAGCCCACTAAGTTACATGCAATCTCATTGTAGTTGAAGTTCATGACAAATTGTGAAAAGGAGTCGAAGTGACTGCAGGATAAGGTCGGTTTGGAGAGATGCATGCATCGAAAATCAAGAGCTTCCAATATCTCAATCGAGATCATCTTGAGGACATGGTCCCCAACCCTCTCTCCTTCCTTCATCCCGCGCCGAATAATTGCTTTGATATCTCATATCTAGCGGTTCGGATATGCTCTCCATAGAGCTCATCCAGTGCGCTAAGATGGCTCGTGAAGACGCCATCTTTTCATGGGCACGTTGAAGCTCATTGGTCATTGAGCCTAACATGTACCTCGCACTCTTATGTCGTCTTTTACCCATTTCTCATGGGCATCGACATCTTCCGATTGGCTCGGGTTCTTGCGAGCCGCCGGGATGTCCGCCCAAGACGTATCCCAAAGATTTCCATAGTTAAGACAATCCTCAAGTTCCGGCCACCACATAGATCGGACTACCAGACGTTCTTTTCAAGTAGTATAGCGAGTGGGTTCATTGTCATATTGAGAGTTTTGTTAACTGCAGAGAATAATTTGAGATTCGTTAGTGTTTGTTTAATTATGATCCGAGTAAAGAATTTAAGGACTTTCTTTATTCATAACTCGGCTCCCACTATTTTATCGGCATTGACACACTCCCATGTTAAATCCGGAAGTCTTGGGTGACTTCATAGTGGTGATCGATTTCTTTACAAAGTTTAATAGAGGGCAACCCATACGGTTTATATTCTATTATTCTTTATAAAGTGGTGTCTAATACCAACCCATTTAATAGATGATTCGATCTTCTTTTACCCCTAGTTCACTTGCCCTCAACCCATTCGGTTTCTATGGCTCGCTGAACTATCTAAGTTTAAACCGTCAACTCCTATTAGTCTGACAATTGAATCTTACCCGGCAACCCATACGGTTTATAGGGGTTTGATTTGTCACAACTAAAGGCATCTAATGCACTCTAGGAATTTATCAACTTTCCCCAAAAATATTACCCCGACATACTCGGAAGAATAATATTCCGGTTTAGATTTCAATTTTCCATGAGTTTGACAGAGGGTAGGAAACCTCGTAACCTTTATAACTTAGTGTTTGTAAGTGGGAGTATTAACGCGATTATATATTACACTTTTTACATTAATCCGTTTATAAGCGCGGTTTGTGGTTTGTCAATCATTCAAAATGAAAAACAATAAATAACAACCTAGTTACTACCAACATATAGCTCATGAACTTTTTCCTAAGTATTGGGCCAAGCCAAATAAAGAAAGGAAAAATACAGTATTGATTCTTCGTCTTCTAGTCGGTCGTCTTCGGTCTTCGTCATAGCCATATGAATAATTACATCATTGAACAATACGTCCTATTATACATATTTTCTAGTAAAAATAAATAGGCTCAAAACGGCCTTTACAACCATATCGAATCGAACAAATCAACAACTAAGTGCACGAGCTATATCACCATCACATAAGGCATTCCATACAACATGTAAAGGTAAATGAAATTAAATAGTCAACTAATATATTAATCCAATTAATATAAAAATTAATCTATTTAATTTCTACAATATTAATCAAATTAATATTTATAATCGTCATTTTAATCCGTTCAAAGTAATCCGGCCAAAACAATATTCTCGTAATAATTTCCTTAATAAAAATATTCCAAATATTTTATTAAATCCAATTAAATCCAATTTAAATTTCGAAATTATTACAACGAAATATAAACACAAAAATGGAGTCCCTAAAATCCAAGATCGTGCCCACCACACCGATTCAAAATCGGCCGAAAACCCGAGAACCGCCCGACCGAGTCACTTCGCCACCGCCTACAGTCGGGCCGAGCTGCTACAAGAGCCTACCGAGTCACTTCGGCCGGCCAGCAAGCAGCCTAGTAAGTCAAGGTTTGCCATAAGGCTCTTCGTATGTATTCGTGTTTAACCCCCGTTTTTCTCATTTTTTCGACTCGCTTCCAAAACGAAAAATTTTCTTAACTTCATGAAGAACTTATAAATCAACAAAAATCAAAATTTTCAGATTTATAATTCACATAAAATAGTCGAAACTTGACTTACTACGAATGATTAAATTTCTTCGATTATATCTATTATGATTCTAAATCATAAACATCATCAAATAACATTCCAAATGCAAAGATGATCGTATATACGATATATTTGACCTCGCTCCGATACCACTGTTGGGATTCCTCGTAAAATAAACGCAATGAAGAATAAACGGAATCCCTAAGAGGATCGATCAAGTAACGTATATACGAAAAGAAATACGAAGATCAAGGAATCAAATTCCCATACCTTTGATGTCTCTGAAAAACCTTCGTATGATGATGATGATGATGATGATGAAGAGCCCTTCGTTCCAAACACCGAAAGCACGGTGCCTCTACTTCACACGCCGGAACTTGACGGAAAAATCAGCAAACTTCCTTTCTCTAAAAATGCGGCTAGGGAAGCTTGTAGGAATTTTTTTTCTCTCGATCTTTTCTACTAATAACTTGTCTCTAAGATCAAGTATATGCTGTAGAAAATTTTTCTCACTCTTGAAGCTCTCTCAAAAACGAAATCTTCACTTGGGGAAGGAAGAAGGAGACTTTTATGATTAAAAGACTTTTTTTTCACAATAATACCAAGCCTCACATGTAGAAGATGCTTTTAGAAGCATCTCTACTCCTCACATGATCCCACAAGTATATTATATAATGAGAGAGAGACAAAGTAGAGAGGAGGGGGGACCTTATAGGGAATGTTCCAAGAAACGGGTCGAGTTAATTCGGCTCGTGTATTGGATGTTCGTCAAACGAATCCCTCGTGAATCGGATGTCCGTCAAACGAATCCGTTTTATTTCCAATGTGTTTATACTAATTAATTAATCCAATTAATTAGTTATATCAAACACAAATATACATTTCTCTAAGAAATATAATTTATGAATTAAAGTAATCACCGAGTAACTTACTTACAATTCATAAGACCGCTATTTGATTTATCCGATAAATCACTAATATCTAATATTATAAGAGAGATTATTAATTCATATTTATCCGTCAATGATCCTATTGCGCGACTCCTTAGGTTCGTCTCAGCCGGCATTGGGAGGAATCAATGAGTGTGGGCAGCACTTAGCCACTTAGCGGCCGCATCAGAAACCCCCGATCGAGAACGAATGAACGAATCATTCCAGAACCATTATGTCATGAATACCATATACGTATAGACCCTTCATCAGATGTCCCGGTCAAATCTTCGGGTCATGGTAAAGTCAAACCCTATTGTTGACTAGATTCTATACATGTGTTAATACAAATCAAGACCGACTGATTAATAGTGTATCTAATACGACTATATCAGAATGCTTTAGCCAAAGACTTATGATCTTATTCGCCATTAACCGTATAGGACATTCGCCTGCTCACTAACAGGAGATAGAATCCTTTCTTGGCGTAAGAAAGATCACACTCGCCCGTATAGTCCGCACTTCGAGGTCGACTCAGCAATTAAGCAAATGAGTCTAACTACTCTAATGACAAACTAAACGTCACAGGCACATCTTCTACTGAACCCTCAAGTCAAAGGTCCACGTATACTATCACAACCTTTCGATTCGTCATCGACTCTTCGAGAGTGAATACTGTGTTACTGAATCGAGTATGAGTCGTGTTCGAGTATACTGGTCCCACCAATATACTTATAACTATGCTATCAAGACGTGCACACATCCTAGCATCAGTTATACAAGTCTTATTAAAACTTAATGTCCTGTTAAGTTTTATCGACTTGCGAACTAGTTAAGCATTCGAGCTCTAAACACTTCTAGTGCCTATCTCCTTATCTCCATAAGAAGTAGAATGTTCACTCTCAAATGCAAGGACTATTATTCTATATACCAAATCACAATGCCAGTGATATACAATAATATAGAAATAATAATTGCCTTATTAAATATAATATTCATAATTACAATACAATTGCTCTCACTCTCTCATCCTCTGAGTGGCATTCGAGGGCATATATTCCGAACACTTTTGTCGGCGAAATTCACAGTGCTGGGAGCACTGATTCAAGATGAGGTGATTGATTGGGATGACTATATCTTTAGGCAGCTTGTTCGAGTGTCAACAAAGCCGAATGGCTTGCTGATGAAAAGAGATTCAGATCCAAGCTGGCGTTTGGAACGCAGCTGAGTTGTATCCTTGAGAAAATGGGTGTGGCGAAGGGAAGTACTGACCACTTCCACATCAACAAGAAACTTGGTCATCTGGATTTGCCTGATACAAGGACCTACCCCATACCCTCACCAGATGAGTCTGACCAACCTGCAGACATCAACCGAACTGCAGCCGAGTCAGACTCCGAGTCAAACAACACACCAATAGCTTTCCGTTTCAAGAGAAGGGGACCAGCCCCTGGAGAGCCATCCATCATGCAGTCATCTCCAGAACCCTCTCCCAAGAGGCCCAGGCGATCATAGCTTAGTCGAGGAGCAATGATCATTATGCTGGGCCCAGCCTGTGTCGCCATCGACTGAAGACTACCTACCTGTAGCCTGGAAACTCAGATCGTGGCTGTCCTCACTCCATCATACATTCCAGAGGAGGAAGAAGCAGGTTTAATCATCTCAATCCCTAAAGCAAACTATACCTTTAACCTGCTGGACAATAATGTTTTCAACCTGTCCATTGAACAATTATAGCTTGTTAAACCACAGGCCTTAAAACACTCTTTTGTTAATATTTTTGAAGAGTGGAAATTTTTCAAATCTCTGTCATTTACGAAACTTCAAACTTATATTGCAACCAGTGGTTGGGAATATCCCCAAGCCACAGAGGATGTACTGATACATTTTTGTAAAGTATCATACATAGTTTTAATCCTCCAGGAGAATTGGTTCATGTCTCATTTCAAAACCAACATGGACCAATTCATCATCTCTATAATGTATAGTATTTTTGATGGTTCGTTTGAAAAAGAAGATGAGGAGGAAGAAGAAAAAGAAATTAGAATTGAAGAAGTAAATGGAGAAGAAGATGAGGAAGTCATTGTCATAGATGAAGAAGAAGAGGAGCAGGAAGAGAAAAGAGAAGGAGAAAACGTTTTAGTTGAAAAACAATCTGAGGAAGTTGAGAAAACAGAAGAGTTAATTTATGAAGAAGAATAAAAAGGGGAAGAGGTAGAATAGGATGATGATGAAGGTGAAAAAGATGATGAGAATGAAAGAGAAGATGAAAAAAATGGGAAAAGAGATGATGATAATAAAGATGATAATAATGATGATGATGAGGATGATGATAAGGATGAAGGAGGAGATCAAGGAGCTGAGAAACAAAAAGAAAAAGATGAAGAAGAAAAAGAAGAAGAGGAGAAGGAAAAGGAGTCGGAGAAAGAGCCAGAAGTAGAGGCTGCAGACAGGGCTAGGGCGCCGCCTGTATACTGCACTGACGCCGAGTTGGCTGAGGACTCTAGATCAGGGACACCAGAAAAGACCCCATCTAGAGAACCAGCTGCAGACAGGAGACTGCAGTCTAGTGGTTCATTTGCAGAAGGCTCAGGCGAGCACTCTCCACCATCGCAGATCTCACCTGCGAAGACCGAGCTGATAAGACAGATAGTGAAGGATACGATTGGAGAGCTGCTTGCATCTCAGGTCACTCCTGACCTCCAATCCATCAATGCCAAGATTGATACATTGCTGCAGAGGGAAGTACCTCAACCTCCTCCCCCTACAAACAACAGAATGCCATTTGGCATGTCTGACTGGATGCACAGGATGGAGCAACAGCTGACCACGTTAGTTGATGCTGGCAAAAAGGGGGAAGATAGAATACAGGGGGAAGGCATCATTCAAGGAGAGATAAGGTAGGAGCTTAGAACGAAGAAGAGGTAGGATGTCCAGATGATCACTGCTGGGACATCCTCAGCTAAAATGAGGGGAGGAGCAGAACCAGAAGAACAGGCTGATCAGCCTGCAGGCAAGAAAAGGAGGACTAGAGGAGGATTTGAGCCTACTCTAGAGTGGGAAGGCAAGGAGTTGTGGTATGTTGAAGAATTTATACCATACGAAGCTATACCCATGTGGGGATCTGCGAAAAAGAAATTCATCAGAGACTACTACATCTGGGAAATAATCCAGGATGATAATGTCTCACCACAGCAGATCTTCATCAACTTCATGGAAGAAGCTCATCCACAACTCTGGACTATTCTGAAGAAACATGCTGAGACATACAATGCTTATCCCATGATCCCTCAGTTCAGAGCCAAAGAACCTCCCACCTTGGAGAAAGGTAGTGCTTTAAATGAACTTGCTCTCCAGAGAAAAATCAAGAAGTTGTGTCTTGAGAACAAGTTTTCATCCCAAGAAGAGCAAGACTTTGCAGCTGTTGTTGCAAAGAGGAAGTATGGTCTTGCACCTGTTAAGACAAGACCAATCGGAGCTAAACCTTTCAGACCTTCCAAACAGCCTATTCGAAGAGGCAGAGGCAGAGGCAGATGACTTTCTCTTATTTTGTACTTGTAATGATTTTATTTATTTCTGTACTTGTAAAATTTACTTGTAAATTTCAAACATAATCAAGTCAGAAAAATTTTATAACAGTCTTTTGAATGACAATTTCCAGTTGTCTCAAAAAAATTAGACTGATTTTAGTTTGTGTCTTGCACTCAAGTGCAGACTTGTTCATTTGAATATTTCCTTAAGTTTTGCCATCATTAAAATAGGGGGAATTTGTTAGGAATACTTGTTAGATTTTGATGATGTCATTAATATAAATTCAAATGCTTATTACTTGACAAAAAAGTAAGGAAGAACCAAACGAGTATCTTCCATAGGCCAAATAATGTTAAGTGTAAAACTTGGCAAAATGTAAAGAATAACCAAATGAGTATCTTCTATAGGCCAAAAATAAGTTAGGCTGAAAATCGGCTAAGTGCTAAAGATCAGCTAAGTTCATCAGAGAGGTACAGCCGAGTCAAGTCAGATTAGTTCTGGTTAACAAAAATCATCAGGGATGTTTGACCAGACTGCAGTCAAGATACCTCAGACAAGTCATCTGATCAGACAAGTCCTAAAAAGTGAACATCAGAGAGGTCCAGACTGCAGAGAAGTGAACTGCACATCAGCCTAGTCGAGATCATCCAAGTACTCTAATTCCACGTCAGCATGCGTTGAAAAGTCAAATATTATGGAAAGCCACATGCAACGTGAAGAGACAAATTGGAGAGATTCCCGCAAAAGATATGAATTAAATAATTCATCTAGACCCACCTTGAAGACTTTAATCGTATTATATTCAAAAGATTCAGCGCATCACATGCAGAGTCTTCAAAACGGTCGGAAGATAGATTAAAATATGGAAATCCAGCCTTGCAACGTTCAAAAAAGAATAAACAAAGAAGTCTCCCTCCAACGGACTGATTTGTTACAGATTTGCAACGGCTATGAAGGAATGCTCATGGATCAACACCTATATATAACCAAAGATTTGAAGTTGAGCAACTACCGGTGCGAACATACTTTCAAGCGATCAAAGCATTCAAGCAATCTAAAAGCGAAATACAGCATCGTGAAAAGAGCGGTTCTAAAAAGTTCATACTTGAAGAAGCTCTTAGTTGGAGAAGACAAAAACTCGTGTCTTAAATCCTGAGTTCGGGGTACTTCACCGTTGAAGTTCGAGATCAGAAGGCATCCAAGGATCGAGGATCAAGAGGTGCAAGGCAGTCAAGTGTGTTACAACGGCACGGATTTCCACTGGTTGGAAGCTGTTGTAGTTTGGTTAAATCACTGTAATATTTATCACTGGTTGAAAATTATAGTGAATTCATCTCCAACTGGTTTGGAGAAAAGTAGATTAGTAGAGGATTACCCCACCTCTGAGACCACTATAATTGCTTGCATCTTTTACTATTTTATAACACCATACTTTAACTGCTGCATTCACTACTAAGTGTTTCATTAGTTGTTCTGTATTCGTCATCAGCTGACTTCCGCACGTATTAAGAAGAAACGACTCCAAGTCATTTGTTTATCTATCAGCTGAAGAAACTTACTCTTTGAGAAAAAGAGTTTAAGAGTTTCAATAAGTCTATTCACCCCCCCTATAGACTTATTCCTGGACGACTTGTAGCCTACAACAGTGACGACGATATCCTGGCACAAGACGAAATGGCGCTCCTTATGCATAAATTCAAGAAATTTATCAAGGTCTGGAAAGACTCCATACAGGCCCAAGCCTGTTCACAAGGTAAGTACCGAATATTCCTCTGGTGATGCTAACCTGTGTTATAATTGCAGGAAACCAGAGCATTATGCAAATAAATGTCCTCATCCTAAAGTTCAAAGGTTTTCGAAAGCCGAGCAACGGGAAAAGGATGAAAGAAGATGTGCTTGGAAAAACAAGCTCAAGGCCCTGATTGGCGAATCAGAAGCCTCCCCCGCACGAACAAAGTCCGAAGAATGTCTACAGGCATCCACTGACAGTGACTCGTCAGATGATGAATTCGAAGATAAAGCATATATGTTCTTTATGGCCAAACACATACGGGAAGATGAAGATAACGATGATGAGGTAAGCTCAACCTCAATTACTCCTGCAAATGCAACTCATACCTTTGATAACATGATGAATGAATTCAAAAACATTCAAAAGGCCCATGAGACATTGAAAAATGAAAACATACAGCTCCAAATTTCTAACCTAGAGCTGAGGGAAGAAAACGACTTGCTAAAGTAAATTATGAAAATATGTCTGTTGATTGTGAAAACAGCAAAGTCGATCACGAAAAACTCATGGAGAGTAATCATCAACTTGCTCATGAACTAAATGAGGCTAAATCTCACAGTGAAAGCAAGACAAATGATTTTGTTCTACTCCAAGATAAAATAAAAACTCTCGAAAAATGAGAAGGAGAACTTGAGACCATCCTGAAATCTTTCGAGAAATCATCTAAAAGGATTGAAGAAATTCTAACCACTTGGCAAAATGCTCATAATAAAAGTGGCTTAGGATATAGCTCATGTTACAATAAAGGGAAAACTAGTACTGTGTTCGTCAGGGGTGTGGAACCCATTCTTGTTTCGAAAGAAATCCCGAGTCCTGTGAAGGCACCTGTTGCACCGCGAACAGCAAAGGCTGCCATTCTGCCACCACAGTTTTATTCCATACAGAGGAATCCTTAGCCATTCAGACGTGTAAGGCGTAACCAATAGCATGCTCCCCGAGCATATCAAAAGGGCCAGCAGCCATTCAGAAAGAAGGCTGTACCGAACTATCAAAGGCCCGCACAACAGTACTTCCAACAGTACAATGCGCCTAGATATTGGATACAGGAGCCTCGTTATCCATCGCGAAAGCAGGTCGCCGCACAGTATCAGCAACATCTTTGGGAATCAAATTGGAAACCCAGAAGACAACTGTAAGGCCGAAGAAAATAGCTCCACCTCCAAGATGGCATTCGTACTGGATTAATAATAATAACCCTGAATTTTTCAAGTATAATGATTATCATGGTTACAGTGACTACGTACCTGCCCCACGTAGATACCACAAGAATGTACCTAAAGCAACCTACAATAAACCCATTGGTGTAAGGAAAATATTGGTACCTAAAGGCATTAACCCCCATGTACACAACATTAAAAGGGCACCTAAATCTACTTAATTCCTTTGCCTACAGGACATCTTAGAGAAGGACATCTGGTACTTCGACAGCGGATGTTCTCGGCACATGACAGGAGATAAAAGCAAGCTGTTAGATTTCGTAGAATGTCGCGGTCCAAAAGTGCGCTTCGGTGATAAATCTAAAGGAAGAACAAGAGGGAAGGGAACCCTACTTGTAGGAAAATTCAAAGTCACCAATGTAGCTTAGGTTGAAGGCTTACAGTATAATCTACTTAGTATTAGCCAGTTCTGTGACAAACAGTTCTCGGTGAAATTCTATATAGATCACTGTAGAGACAAGAACATCGTAACCAAAGAAGTTGTGCTCACAGGAAGCAGATCAGGTAATATGTATATTGCTGACTGGATGCCTACTAGCTCCACAATCCCTTGTTTTTTTTCCAATGCACTGCAGATCTAAGCTGGTTATGGCACAAAATGATGTCTCACGTCAACTTCAAGACGATCAACAAGCTTTCCAGATAGGGAATGGTCAGAGGTTTGCCTAATGGAGTCTGGGATATCTCCTTTCTGTGTATGGAAGTCTCTAGCTAAACTTAGAAGACTTAGTATATGCACTATCACTGTATTCCTAGCTCAATCCGAACCTGTTTCCACCAAAGAAGCTCTAGACAATTCTCATTGGATTACATCTATGGAGGAAGAGCTTAATGGTTTCGAAAGAAATAATGTATGGTATCTAGTACCCAGACCTACGCATCAATCCGTAATTGGAACCAAATGGTTATTTAGAAATAAGAAGGATGGAAATAGACTCATTATCAGAAACAAATCCCGTCTAGTCTCACAAGGCTACAGACAGGAAGAAGGCATAGACTACGATGAAACTTTTACCCCTGTTGCCAGACTAGAATCCATTAGGATATTTTTAGCTTTTGCCGCCCATAAGAGCTTTATTGTCTATCAAATGGACGTCAAGAGTGCATTCCTGAATGAAGACCTTGCCGAAGAAGTGTATGTTGGACAACCACCAGGGTTTGTCAACACAAAAGTCGGAGACCTTGTATACAGGCTAAGGAAAGTGCTGTATGAGCTTAAGCAAGCACCTATGGCATGGTATGAGACACTGTCCCTGTATCTAACCGATAATAGATCTGAGAAAGGTGATGTGGACAAGACCTTATTTAAAATACATGATGACCTCCTGATGGTTCAGATATATGTAGACGATATTATATTTAGTTCAACTAACCTTGATTTATGTCAAAGGTTTTCTCATGTCATGCAAAATAATTTGAAATGAGTATACTTAGTTATTTCCTAGGATTGCAGGTAAAGCAGTTGCCTACAGGGAGATTCATCAACCAAGAAAAATAGAGCAAGTAGCTTCTCAACAAATTTGGAATGAATACCTCCAAATCATCGTCAACCCCCATGAGCACTTCCATGCAAATTAGTGTTGACGAAGCTGGAAACCCGGTTGATCAATCACTCTATAGGAAGCTTATTGGCTCACTTCTGTACCTAACGGCTGGCAGGCCCGATATCCAATTTGCTAGGAGTGTGTGGGCGATATCAAGTAGCACCTAAAGAATCACACTTCACAACAACCAAACGAATCTTGAAGTACGTCAAAGGAACAGTCGATGTAAGACTGCGGTATCCTAAAGAAGGTGGATTTGATTTGGTTGGCTACAGCGACTTGGATCCTAGAGGTTACAAGCTAGATAGGAAGAGTACAAGCGGTACTTGTCACTTTCTTGGACCTAGACTTGTATCTTGGTTCAGTAAGAAGCAATTGGCAAACTCGCTTTCCACACCAATCGAATACTATGTCACGTAGTTCTTTGTATGTAGATTCTTTGGATGCAACAACAGCTGTCAGATTATGGAATTGAAGCCAAGAAAACACCCATCATATGCGATAGTACGAGTGCAATTGCAGTAGCTCACAACCCTATATTGCACTCGTGTACTAGGCACATCAATATGAAGCATCACTTCATTAGGAATCATGTTGAAAACAAAGATGTTCGGATCGATAAAGTTTATACAGATATCCAATTAGCCGACATCTTTACCAAGCCTCTCGGCACAGCAAGATTCTATATGCTTCGACAAGAATTGGGTTTGCTGTAATACCACCGGTATGTCATGCTTAATTACTTTGTACTGTGTGAATTCTTGTAATGTGATGTCATTTTTATTCATGTATTTCATTAAGTGCTATACAATTGTGCGATGTGGATGAAACGGAGGTGACACGCCTTGATGCTGTTGAACGATCGTCGATGTGAATATGACAGTGGCCAATGTCTTGTTCCCCGATAATTGTTGACGAGTGGAAAGGACGGTCACCCCGAGATGGTTAAAATGTGTTATGTGGCTAAAGGATTGAATATCTAATGCACGCTATAGCTTATGCCTAATGTACGCTAAAATTCGAGTATTACGTACGTTAAGATGCCTATCTTACGTATGTAACGGGTGAGTTGGTCTCCTGACTAGAATCTTTCTTTTGACGGGGAGGAAGCTACTTTCGGCGGGCTAGAGGACAAACGAGTCAACTCTTCATAGCGTACGTTATCCTTAAATTTTAACGTACGCTACGGACTGTAGCCTTACGTACGTAAATACACCTTACGTACGTAATACATGGGCACATTTTGGACAGTAGCCTCTGGACGGCCTTTACGTACTTTAATCATTATACATAGCGTACGTAAAACCCATTACGTACGTAATGCCTGAAACGTTAACGTACGTTAACGTAATCGAGTGTTATAAAATAACACATCCACCTTCATTTCTTCCATCCCAAATCTTGAAGTGAAGAACTCTTGAAGCCTTTCCACAGCCCTATACTCAATTCTTGGTCTCTCATACACTTGAATTAACATAGAGAAGGTGATATCGTAAGCTCCGGTGAAGATTATCTAAGTCATTCAACCCATTCCTCGTTCCTCCTCGTGGATCTTGTTGATTGTCATCTCTCCTCATTGTTCTTCATCTTCTAAGGTATATCTACCAATCCTTGGAGTAATCTCTTCAATGTTATTGATTATTACTTGTTAGATTACGGGTACTTGGGTAGATTTTGCTAGAATACTCGTAGACGATCGAAACGGACGAACTTGTAGTAATCAGAGTTATCATTATTCATATCTTTCTTTTTCATATAACTCGTAACAATCATATGCAAGAACTTCCATCTTAATTTTTATTGGGATCATATATAATCGATGAACCAAATGTAGAAGGATTTCATAGGAATTCATCATTTTTTGATAAACTAGTCGTAACTTACTCTTGAAAATGTTGATCAACGATAAATGTTATTAAGGGAATTAATTCGGTGATATTAATGTCATTGAAAATCGTGTGTAAAATGATAGTTCACTGATTTTAGTACTCATAATAGAGACTTTGATTAGGAATGTGGGATTTGGTTATGCTATGATCATTTGTTGCCACCCGAATAGTGATAGGGATAAACTTGTTGAAAAAATTGATGTATTTAACGTTAACCGTAGAATTGAATGGTAAATGGTACGTAATGCTTATGAAGTTAGAAAAACGATACTAATATTGGTAATTAAGACTACGTTCGGAAACCGGTTAGGGAAGGGAGATTAGTCTTGTTCATCATGATCCGTACGAGGCGTTAATTGGATATTACATGATTAGGTTAAGCTCGAGCGGGCATGGGGATTTCGGTTATCATAAAGCACCTATTGTCGGATCACAGACAAGTGAAATCTTGCTCGAGAAATGCTAATACTGTTGTAATGTTCATATTTATGTATGTGCCATTGTTGATGAATGCCGACGGTTGTCTTTCTCTAAAATGTGTTATAAATGGGCCGATGTGTTGGGGATAAAACCTGTATGGTACCCGTATGGAAATGTGTTAGGGGATAAGACCCGAATTGGGCACCTATGTTGTGGGGTATTCCCGTGTGGATACTTTTGTGACCCTCGGTTGCGACCTTAGGGTTTATGTGATAAAAGAGAAAGACGACGTCGGTCGTGTGATGAAATCTTCTCTGTTGGTTTTATGGCACTGTACTTGGTAAAATTGTGTATATCGTTGCTAGTAATTGTTATTGGTATACATTCTCTGACCCAGGTTATCTGGCATGATTTGTCGTGCCAGGTAAATTTGTTAATCATGTGCAGGACATTCCCGAGGGGTCCGGTCAGACTTGAACGGTGTTGGAATAATCTCTTGCCACTGTTTAAATTAAATTTGATTTCAAAATCCTCCGTTGTGTAATAATAGAACTTTGAATTGTGTTTCTTATTAAAACCTTTGGTCTCATGATATGTAATAGTGGATTTATCGCCTTATTGGAATTTCCTTAAATTATCTAATTCCTAAACTAGCCTTCTGGGTCCCACACGGGATTCACGGCACTGTAATACCTCGGGAAATTTTGTGGGTGTTACAGAAAATGGTATCGGAGAGTAATTCCTGGTTTAAATAAAATTTCTCAAAAAATTTTTCAAAGTTATTCTAGTCCAACACCCAAGCGACCATAACTCCTCGTGGGAATGCAAAGTAAGTGATATGTGTATTTTCTGTCTAAATACTACATTTAATTGTAAACTGTGTATGGAACTTGCATTAGATTACTACTGTCAGTAATGGCACGCCGAGGAGCTAGGAGGGTGGCGAATGATGCTCAGGGTTCCGCCGCAAACCACAACGAGGACAGGAGCACTGCTGAGACCCATCCTGCAGGGGACCAGCCGCCACCAATTAATCGAAACGATCAGGAGGCGGAACGCCAAAATAACAACCCAGGAGGCATGGACCCGGCTTTTGTTCAGGCCCTTGCCCAAGCTATCACCATGGAAATTGCTCAGGTCAACCAGGCGGAACGGATACCGGTTATCAATGTGGAGGAAAACGCATGAAGAGACCGATGGTTGGGAGAAATGCTGAAGGCTAAGCCTCCATTATTTGACGGGGCAGGGGAGAAACACATGGATGACTGGATTTCTCAAATGGAGACTGCTTTCGAGGTGATCGGATGCCCAGAGAACCGGAAGGTGCCGCTCGGGATTAATCAACTCCGTGACACTGCTGCACGCTGGTGGAGGACTTACAGACCAGAGGACCGAGTGGTCGGGTGGACCGAATTCGCCCGACTACTGCAGAGCGAGTACTGTCCCAGATCAGCCCGAACCGCTCGCGCACGAGACTTTTTCAGTGCCGGACCTCAGAACATGCCAGTACCAGAGATTATTTGGGCCTACTGAACCGTGCTAAATTACATCTCACAGATGGTTCCACCAGAAGATCAACGAATATGCCACCTTGCACAGAGGTTGCCGGAGGATGTACAACGCTATGCCGCCAGATTCCACTGCACGACACTGAGGGCATACGAAGACGTGGTCACAGCATATGTCGGTACTATTGTTAATACCGACACCGGACATAACTCAAACAAGCAGAAGACATCAGCTCAGTCTGGGAGCAGCAAAATGAGCTCGGGGCCCGCATATTCTTTTAAGCCAGCAGTATCGTACCAACAGAAGGGTGCATCTGATCGGCCATACCGTAAGGACTGCTTCAATTGTGGCGTGTCCGGACATACTAAGGATCGATGCCAGAAGACGGCTACTAAATGTTTCACCTGCGGAAAGAGTGGACACATGTCTTGTTACTGCTAGCGGGCCAATCCCACTCAAAACTCAGTTTCTCAACCGAGTCAACAAGGCTCTGTACAATCCCCCAGGACGCCTGCCGTTTCCAACTACCGAGCTCCATCCCATTAGACACAACCACCGCCACACGGTGCCGGTCGAGGCCGTGGGTG
The DNA here is from genome assembly GCA_033398695.1 of Orobanche coerulescens. Classification (NCBI taxonomy): domain Eukaryota; kingdom Viridiplantae; phylum Streptophyta; class Magnoliopsida; order Lamiales; family Orobanchaceae; genus Orobanche; species Orobanche coerulescens. The sequence continues at coordinate 100,382,403 of CM065801.1, read as the reverse complement.
AGGCGGTGGTACTTCATCCTTTTCGGAATCAGTGCTGTCCCGTATATTTGAGTTGAGGGCTACGGATGGTCAGTCCGCGCCAGCTATCTCAGGTACTCTTCTTGTTAACTCTCAGCCAGTGTGTGTACTATTTGATACTAAAGCCACGCATTCGTTTATATATGTGGAATGTGTTGAACGTTTAAATCTTGTCTGTGTACCTTGTGTATCCTTTATTGTTAAACTACCCGAGGGTAGTAGAATAGGCGGCGATCTAAAGGTTCAAGACTGTCAGATCTTCATCAACAATCATAGTTGGATCGTTAATCTTATGGTCTTTCCACTCTAGAATGAAGATATTATATTAGGTATGGACTGGATGCCATTGCACAGAACGATCTTGGATACCTACCGCTTGACTATTTCCATTACGACTCCTGACCATACCACACATGTCATCAGAGGACGAGAACACTTCAGTACGAAAGGGCCTCTCAGCCTTCTCGCATCGGAAGTCTCCTGTAGCTATCGAAGGGAGTACTATTGGTGTTATGTTCTTCAAGAGGATACTTCACAACTGACGATCGCAAACATTCCGATGGTGAATGAGTTTACAGACGTCTTTCCCGATGAACTACCAGGGCTGCCACCACACTGAGAAGTTGACCTCTCCATCAAACTCAAGCTGGGGACGAAACCTATTTCCAAAGCTCCTTACAGGATGGCACCAGCCGATATGAAAGAATTAAAGATACAGCTCGAAGATCTGCTGGAGAAAGGATTGATCCGCCCGAGGACCTCGCCGTGGGGTGCACCGGTACTTTTCGTTAAGAAGAAAGACAACTCTCTACGCTTGTGCATTGACTACAGGGAGCTAAATAAGGTTACTATCAAGAATCGTTATCCACTTCCAAGAATCGATGACCTCTTGGATCAATTACAAGGGGCAGTTGTGTTTTCAAAGATCGATCTACGGTCCGGATATCACCAATTGAGGATTCGGGAGGAAGATATACCCAAGACTGCATTTCGATCGAGGTATGGACATTACGAGTATATCGTGGTATCATTCGGGTTGACTAATGCCCCAGCCATTTTTATGAAACTGATGAATAGAGTTTTGATTGACTTCCTCGATAAGTGCGTGGTGGTTTTTATCGACGACATCCTGATCTATTCCCGAAGCCGACACGAACACGAGGAACATTTGAGGCAAGTGCTGAGCGTGTTAAGGCAACACCAACTTTATGCGAAACTTTCCAAGTGCGAATTCTGGATGTCGGAGGTAATTTTTCTCGGACATGTCGTCTCAGCGGAAGGCGTCAAGGTCTATCCACAAAAGATCGAGACAATAATGAGTTGGGAACTGCCGAAGAACGTCAAGGAGGTAAGGAGTTTCCTAGGATTGGCGGGTTACTCTCGAAGATTCGTCGAGGCTTTTTCCTATATCGCTCGATCGTTAACGAACTTACTGAGAAAAAATGCCAAATTTATATGGACTGCAGACTACCAGAAGAGCTTCGACAAGCTCAAGAGTAGGATAACTACTGCTCCAGTGCTAGTGTTACCGCAGGGAACAGAAGGATTCATTATATACACGGATGCATCTAAGCACGGACTGGGATGTGTATTCATGCAGAACGACAGAGTCATTGCATATGCATCCCAAGAACTGAAGCCGTACGAAGTGACTTACCCGACGCACGACTTAGATCTAGCTGCAGTGGTGCATGCCCTCAAGATTTGGAGGCACTACCTTTACGGAGTTATTTGCAAGGTTTTCACGGATCATAAGAGTTTGAAATATATCTTCACTCAGAGAGAATTAAACATGAGACAGAGGCACTGGTTGGAATTAATCAAGGACTACGATGTGGAAATCTCCTATCACCCCGGGAAAGCCAATGTGGTGGCTGATGCTCTTAGTCGGAAAACTACACAAGAAGTGATGGTATCCAGCATAATAGTTCAACCCGAACTGCAGCAAGACCTCAGGAGAAGCAGTACCGAAGTATGGATACAACGTAGACAAGGACATTTGTGCTCAATCAATATACATTCGTCCTCACTAGATGAGATATGTCTAGCACAGATGGAGGATCCCGAGTTGCGTGCGATTGGTGCAAGAATTGAGGGATGGGATGTTTCCGACTATAAAATTCAGGGTTACTTGGTGAGGTTCAAGAATAAGATTTGTATTCCGCCGAATGACGGGCTGAAGCAAACTATACTGAAGGAGGCGCACTCCACTCCCTATTCTATTCACCCAGGAGCGAGCAAAATGTACAAAGATTTACGACAGAGTTTTTGGTGGAAAAATATGAAATGGGAAGTTGCTAGGTTCGTCGCCTGATGTATGAAGTGCCACCAAGTGAACATTATGAAAGCAACACAAATGATTTTGTACTGCTTCAAGCCAAAGTAAAAACTCTCGAAAAACGAGAAGGAGAACTTGAGACTATTCTGAAATCTTTCGAGAAGTCATCCAAAAGAATGGAAAAAATTCTAAGCACTGGGAAACATGCTCATGATAAAAGTGGCTTAGGATACCGCTCATTTTCCAATAAAGGAAAAACCAGTACTATGTTCGTCAGGGGTGTGGAACCCATTCTTGTATCGGAAGAAGTTCTGAGTCATGTGAAGGAACCCGTTGCACCGCGAACAGCAAAAGCTGCTATTCTGCCACCTCAGTCCTATTCCAGAGAGTGGAATCACCAGCCATCCAGACCTGTAAGGCATATCCAATAGCATGCTCCATGAGCATATCAGCAACGCCAACAGCCGTTCAGAAGGAAGGTTGTATCCAAATACAAAAGGCCCGCACGGCAGTACTTTCAGTACAGCACGCCTAGGTATTGGATATAGGAGCCTCGTCATTCATCGCGACAGCAAGTTTCTGCACAGTATCAACAACAGCATTGGGAATCCAACTGGAGACCCAGAAGGCAAGTTGTTAGGCCGAAGAAAATGGCTCCACCTCCAAGATGGCATTCGTACTGGACTAATAATAACCCTGAATCTTACATGCATAATAATTATAATGGTTATAGCAACTACGTATATGCCCCATGTAGAAATCGCAATTACGGACCTAAACCATCCTACAGTAAATCTATTACTGTCAGGAAAATCTGGGTACCTAAAGGCACTAACATCTATGGACCTAACAATCAAAGGGGACCTAAATCTACCTAATTTGTTTGCTACAGGACATTCTGGAGAAGGACATCTGGTACTTCGACAGCGAATGGTCCCGGCACATGACAGGAGATAAAAGCAAGTTATCAGATTTCATAGAAGGTCGCGGTACAAAAGTGCGCTTCGGTGATAAATCTAAAGGAAGAACAAGAGGGAAGGGAACCCTACTTGTCGGAAAATTCAAAGTCACCGATGTAGCTTATGTTGAAGGCTTACAATACAATCTACTTAGTATTAGCCAGTTCTGTGACAAACAGGTCTCGGTGAAATTCTATATTGATCACTGTAGAGTCAAGAACATCCTGACCAAAGAAGTTGTGCTCATAGGAAGCAGATCAGGTAATATGTATATTGCTGACTGGATGCCTACAAGCTACACAATTCCTTGTTTTGTTGCCAAAGGCACTGCAAATATAAGCTGGTTATGGCACAAAAGGATGTCACACATCAACTTCAAGACTATCAACAAACTCTCCAGACAGGGAATGGTTAGAAGATTGCCAAATGTTTCATTCCAGAAAGACAGTGTTTGTGGACCATGTCAGAAAGGCAAGCAAATCAATGTTAGGAATATGCCCTCGAATGCCACTCAGGGGATGAGAGAGTAAGGGCATTATACTTGTAATTATGGAATAATTAATAAAAAGGCAATACGATTCATTCACTGTTTATTGTATTTCAATTGCATTCTTGACTTGGTAAACATTGAAGTGAAGTCCATGTAAATAAATCGAACATTCCATTCTCGTTATGGGATAAGAGAAAATGTACTGGAAGTGTTTAAAGTTTATTTACGTAAATTGTTCGCAAGTCAATAAACTTAAAATGGGCATTAAGTTTTAATATGACTTGTATAACTGATGCTAGGACGTGTGCACGTCTTGATAGCATAGTTATAAGTATATTGGTGGGACCAAGATACTCGAACACGACTCATACTCGATTCACCACACGATTCACTCTCGGAGAGTCGATGACGAATCGAAAGGTTGTGATAGTATACGTGGACCTTTGACTTGAGGGTTCGGAGAAGATGTGCCCGTGACGTTTAGTTTGTCATTAGAGTAGTTAGACTCATTTGCTTAATTGCCGAGTCGACCTCGAAGTGCGGACTATACGGCAGTAGCGCTTTACCGTACGCCAAGAAAGGATTCTATCTCCGTTAGTGAGCAGCGAATGTCCTATACGGTTAATGGCAAATAAGATCATAAGTCTTTGCCAAAGCATTCTCGATATAGTCGTATTAGATACACTATTAATCAGTCGTTTTGATTTGCATTAACACATGTATAGAGTTTAGTCAACAGTAGGGTTTGACTTTACCGTGACCCAAGACTTGACCGGGACATCGATGAAGGGTCTATACGTATATAGTATTCACGACATAATGGTTCGGAATGATCCCTTCATTCGTTCTCGCCGGGGTTTACAAAGGCGGCCCGCTAGTGGCTAAGTGCCGCCCGCACTCATTGGTTCCTCCCAATGCCTACCGAGACGGACCTACGAGTCGCGCATCGGGAGCGTTGACGGATAAATGTGAATTTATTATCTCTCTATTAATATTAGATATTGGATATCTAATTATGATTTATGGATAAATCAAATATCGGTCTTATGAATTTAAATTAAGTTACCGGTAATTAATTTAATTCATAAATTATATTTCTTAGAGAAATATATATTTGTATTTGATATAATTAATTAATTAGATTAATTAATTAATATAAATACATTGATGATTAAAAGGAGTGTATTTAATTGAGTCGTTTGACGAACGTCACACGAGCCGAGTGGCTCGGCTCGTTTTCTAGGAAACTTCCTTGTGGTCACCCACTCCTCATGGCATGGCATCATCTTGCATGTGTGTGGGAACTCACTTAGAGTTGAGATTCCCACATAATTGTGAATGATAGTTGTAAAGGAATAATTATTCCTTTATAATATATATATCATTACATTATATATGAGATGAGATGAGATAACAAAAAAAACAATTCATACTCATTCATGTATGCTGCCAGCCGTGAGTTCTTTGAGTGAGGAGAGAGAAAAATTTTTCTTCTTCATTTTGTTCATCTTTGAGGTGAAAAGAAGTAAGAGAATTAAGAGAGAAAAATTCCTAAAATACTTCCTAGCCGTGTTCTTCATAGAACGGAGTGTTGTAGATTTTTCCGGCAACTTCCGACGCGTGTGAAGTAGAGGCTTCGAATTTTCGGTGCTTGGAACGAAGGGATTTCGTGTTCGGGACGGGATCGTGATCATCGTCTACACTTTACGAAGATTTATTTCAAAGGCTTCAAGGGTATGAATCTTTACCTTTCTTCGTATTTATTTTTCGTATATACGTTACTTGATCGATCCTGTTTGGGATTCGTATTTATTTCACGCGATTTCGTTTTATTTTCTAATCCCAACAAAGGGTATCGAGCGAGGTCAATGATATCGTATATACGATTATTTGTGCATTTTGAATGCTTTTGGATGATGATTATGATTTAGAATCATATTTGGAATAATTTTAGATTTTAAATTGTTCGTTGTAGCATCACGTTTTTGGAAACGGGCCGAAAAACGAAGAAACGGGCTGCTGGCAGTGGTGCCGCAGCACTGCCTGGGCTGCCTGCCCAGGCTGCCGAGCGTGCTCGGCCATGACTCGGCCAGGAGCTGAGAGTGCTCGGCCAGGGGCCGAGCATGATCGGCCAGTCTGCCGAGCAGTGGCTCGCCAGGCAGCCCTCGGTTTTTGGCCCGATTTTGAATCGGGCCGCGGGCTGGGCCTAAAATCGGATTGTCCGGGACTCCGTTTTAAGTTTATATTTCGTTGTAATTATTTCCCGAATTTTAAATTGGATTTTAATTTGACTAAATTAATATTTGGAATATTTTTGAGTTAAGGGAAATAAATTAAACGAGAATATTATTTTGGCGGATTACTTGAGCGAATTAAAATGATGATTATTAGTATTAATTTGATTAATATCATTAAAATTGAATAGATTAATTTTATATTGATTGGATTAATATATTAATTGATTATTTAATTTTAATGCCACTTTATATTAATTGGATTAATATAGTAGAAATTGAATAGATTAATTTATATTAAAATTAATTGTTTAATTTCGTTGCCATTACATGTTGTATGGAATCCTTATGTGATGGTGATATAGCTCGTGGACTTAGTTTTTGATTTGTTCGATTCGATTGGGTTGTAAAGGCCGCTTGAGCCTATTTATTTTTACTAGAAAATTTGTATAGGATGCATTTTTTCAATGATGTAAGTATTATTTTGGGTATGACGAAGACCGAAGACAACCGACCGAGAAGACGAAGAATCGAAGACTGTATTTTTTTTTATTTATTGGGTCATTCGCTTGGCCCAAGATTTTAGGAATTAGGTCCATGAGCTATATGTTGGTAGTAACTAGGTTACTATTTTCTACATTTTCATTTTGAATGATTGACAAACATACAAACGCGCGTATAATTGAATTAATGTGCAAAGTGTAACATTAATCGCGAAATTCTCCCGACTACAAACAGACTAAGTTTGAAAAAGGTTACGAGGTTTCCTACCCTCCATCAAACTCGTAGAAAATTGATACCCGAGCTGGTGTGCTATGCTTCCGAGTTATCGGGGTAGTACATTTGGTAGAGGTTGAAAAATTCTTGAGTGCATTAGATGCCTTCGGTTGGTGATAAATTTCGCCCCTAGAAACCTGATAGGTTGCCGGGTGAGATTCAATAGTCAAACTGATAGACGTTGATGGTCAACAACTTAGATAGTCTGGATTGCCAAGAAACCTGATAGGTTGAGGGCATGAAGACTAGGGGTAAAAGAAGATCAAATCATCCGTCAGACGGGTTGGTGTTAGACACCACTTTACAAAAATTAATTGGCAAGAAACCTGATAGGTTGCGTCTGTTAAAATTTGTAAAGAACTTGATCACCACTAAGAAGTCGATCTAACCATGATTTCCGGATTATAACATGGGAGTGTATAATTCCGATAAAATTAGTGGGAGCCGAGACAAGAATTATACAAGCCCTTAAGTTTTATACTCGGTCATAATTAAACAAGTCACTAATTTAATCTTGTCTAAATCTTTGCAGAAAACAAAATTGAATCTCTCTAAAATGGCTAAAAACCCACTTGCAATACTACTTGAAAAGAATCTCCTAACTGCCCTAACTTTGTTGATCGGTTATGAATCGATGATTGTACTCGTATGGAGTCTCGGGATACGTCTGAGGCGGACATTCCACCGACTCCAATCCGGACTAGGGGTAATCGGGAAGACATTGACGCCCATGAAAAATGGGTCAAGGATGATGTTCTAGTTCGTGGTTTTATGATGGGCTCAATGACTAATGAGTCTGCAGAGAGCGCACGAAAATGACTTCGCTGGCGCATTCTCGCACACTTGACCGAACTTTATGGAGAGCATGTAGACTGCTAGATATGAGATATCAAAGCGGTTGTTCGGCTAGGATGAAAGAAGGGGAGAAAGTGGGAGACCACGTCCTTAAGATGATCTCTATGATTGAGAGGCTCGAGGTGCTCAACTTTAATATGGATTTATCCCTTCAAATTGATCTCATCCTTCAATCTCTACCCGACTCTTTCACGCGGTTTGTAATGAATTTCAACCGTAATGAAATTACATGCACATTAGCCGGCTAATGAATAACCGGTGACGGCACAGTCTAACATGAAGACTAAACCGAGAGAGGTTGCTCTTGTGATTTCTTCGGGCCTAAGAGGTCCAAGAACAAGAAGAAAAAGACCTACGAGCAAGACAAACCCAAGAAAGGGGTGCAAAGGAAAGGGCAAGGCCCGAAAGGTTCAAAAGGTAGGCGGTCCAAACCTACGGACAAATGCCTTGAATGCGGTGAGTCACATCGCGAAGGACTTGTCCCAAGATTAATGGCGCATCGTGTACGGAACTTTTTGTTTTTGAAACTAATTGTTCCGCTACCGTATATTCTGCTTCATGGATTCTCGATTCAGTGCCACTTCTCACATTTGTACTATGAATCAGATCTGGAACGAAGTAGAAAACTTGAAGTCGGGAAATAATGATCACCGTTGGAAGCGGACAAAGTGTCGAGGCAACCGATATTGGATCAATCCTTCCGGGTTTAGAATCGGTTTTATTTTGACATTAGATGAAGTACTTGTTTTGCCCAAGGGGCATAAAAACATTGTATCCATTCCACTTGGACCGGAAAGGATTTTGTTTCTTCATTGGCAATGGCGCTTGTAAAATTTATTTTCAAATAAATTGGTTGGAACAATACATTGTTGAATGGTTTATATCATCCGAACATGCAAAATAAAACAAAGAGTGAACACTATAACTAGGAAACGTGGTAGGCAAGATACTAATCAAGCTCTTAAATGGCACCTTAGACTTGGTCATGTTGGTCGACCAAGGTTCGAAAATGGAGAAAGATGGACTTTTAAGTCCATTGGGTGTAGAACCCTATCCAACTTGTGAATCTTGCCTTAGAGGCAAATGACTAAGTTCCCCTTCACAGGACTTTTGAAAGGGTCGCCGATAAACTTGGATTGGTGCATACCGATGTTTGTGGTGCTTTAGAAGTAGCCCGAGACGGATATCAATATTTCATAACGTTCATGATGATCATACTAGGTATGGGATTGTGTACTTAATGAAACATAAATCAAGCCTTTGCTAAATTCAAAGAATTTAAGGCCCTAGTTGAAAAACAAACTGGATGTCATATCAAAACACTTTGGTCGGACCGAGGTGGCGAATATATGAGCACCGAGTTTGATGAGTTCCTTAAGGAACATGGAATAGTTTCACAATTCACGCCTCCAGAACCCCACAGTTAAATGGTGTTTCGTAAAGGAGAAATCGGACTTTGTTGGACATGGTTCGCTCCATGTTAAATTACACCGATTTACCTATTTACCCGTGGGGGTATGCCTTACTAACCGCCTATATCCTAAATAGATGTCCTTCCAAATGCTCCTATCACTCCGCATGAGATGTGGAAGGGTAAGAAACCAAGCCTTAATCACATAAGGATCTGGGATGTCCAAATATGTCAAAAAGGCTAAGGTGGACAACCTGAAGCGAGGTCCATAAAAGGACGTTTCATAGGATACCCAGAGGACTCGATGGGTTATCTATTCTACATGCCGAGAAGACCATAGGGTCTTTGTGGCATTACAAGCGCACTTCCTTGAGGATGAATTCATTCAGAAGGTGGCTCGGGTAGAAATATCTCTTTGGAAGAGCATAATGAAACTCCTAAGGAGACATCGATCGTGGATCAAGAACCGAACCTATTGTAACACAACCTCCACTTCAAGGTCTGATAGGGTATCTCACTTACCCGAGAGGTATGGCTATACACATGTCGAGGAACCGGGTCTCGACACACACGATAGCTGAAAACGACCTGTCACCTATGACCAAGCGATAGTGGATGTAGACTCGATAAATGGAAAGAAGCAATGGAAGCCGAGATAGACTCGATGCATACCAATCAGTCTGACTCTAGTAGATCTTCCAACCGGCATGAGGACTATTGGAAATAAATGGATCTATAAGAGAAAGACCGATGGGGATGGCAAGGTTGATGCCTATAAGGCCGGGCTTGTGGCAAAGGGTTATACCCAAAGGGAAGGAATCGATTATCATGATACCTTCTCGCCCGTAGCTATGATAAAGTCGATTCGCATGATGCTTGCCATTGTCGCTATTATGATTATGAAATATGGCAAATGGATGTCAAAACAATTTTCTAAATGGATACCTCGAGGAGGAAATCTATATGGAACAACCTAAAGGTTTTGTGTCCAAAGCTAATATTCATAAAGTGTGTAAGCTGCAACGAGCCATTTATGGTCTCAAGCAAGCTTCTCGGAGTTGGAACCTTCGATTTGACGGGCGATTAAGGACTTTGACTTGAGCGAAATGAGGAGGAACCGTGTGTTTACAAAAAGATCGCTGGGAGCAACATTGCGTTCTTAGTACTATATGTAGATGATATTCTACTTATAGGAAATAACATAGCAATGCTCAAAGACCTTGTGAAAGCTTGGCTTTCTAAAACGTTCTCCATGAAAGACTTGGGAGAAGCTTCCTATATTCTAGGGATCCGTCTTTACAGAGATAGACCGCGAAGAATGATAGGACTTTCCCAAGCCCTTTATATCGATAAAATCCTGAGAAGATTCAAGATGGATGAATCTAAGAGAGGGTTCCTTCCCATGCGACATGGAATTCATCTCACCACGAAAATGTGTCCTCAAAGTGAGGAAGACAAGAGAGAGATGAGTAAGGTACCCTATGCCTCGGCAGTGGGTAGCCTCATGTACGCTATGTTGTGTACGAGACCAGACTTAGCCTACGCCTGTGAGTATGGTAAGTCGATTTCAAGCAAACCCGGAAGGGAACATTGACCGCCGTAAAGAACATTCTTAAGTACTTAAGAAGAACTAGAGATTTAGTTCTTACTTATGGTGGTGGAGAACCGAAGGTGATTGGATTCACCGATTCGATTTTCAAGGAGACAATGACGACTCTAAGTCGACATCCGGGTATTTATTTACTCTCAATGGAGGAGCGGATCTTGGAGAAGCTCCAAGCAAACCGCTATCGCAGATTCCACCCGCCAAGCAGAGTATCAAGTCGCCTCGCAGGCTAGCAAAGAAGCATTTGGATGCGGTTTATACAAGAACTTCAAGTGGTGCCTAACGCGGAGTTGCCTATATCACTATTCTGTGATAATGATGGAGCTGTCGCCCAAGCCAAGGAGCCGAGGGCTCACCACAACACCAAGCATATAGAGAGAAAGTACCACATCGTTCGAGAGATGGTGGAAAAAGGATATGTTTCATTGGAAAGAGTAGACTCGAAGACAATGTCTCGACCCGCCGACTAAGCCATTATCTCGGGCGTCTTAGAAAGACATCTGAAGAGCATGGGTATTGGATACCATGATGTGTGGCATTGAGTGCAAGTGGGAGATTGTTAGGAATATGCCCTCGAATGCCACTCAGGGGATGAGAGAGTAAGGGCATTATACTTGTAATTATGGAATAATTAATAAAAAGGCAATACGATTCATTCAATTGCTTATTGTATTTCAATTGCATTCTTGACTTGGTAAACATTGAAGTGAAGTCCATGTAAATAAATCGAACATTCCATTCTCGTTATGGGATAAGAGAAAATGTACTGGAAGTGTTTAAAGTTTATTTACGTAAATTGTTCGCAAGTCAATAAACTTAAAATGGGCATTAAGTTTTAATATGACTTGTATAACTGATGCTAGGACGTGTGCACGTCTTGATAGCATAGTTATAAGTATATTGGTGGGACCAGTATACTCGAACACGACTCATACTCGATTCAGTCACACGGTATTCACTCTCGGAGAGTCGATGACGAATCGAAAGGTTGTGATAGTATACGTGGACCTTTGACTTGAGGGTTCAGTAGAAGATGTGCCTGTGACGTTTAGTTTGTCATTAGAGTAGTTAGACTCATTTGCTTAATTGCTGAGTCGACCTCGAAGTGCGGACTATACGGGCGTGCAGCGCCTTTACCGTACGCCAAGAAAGGATTCTATCTCCTGTTAGTGAGCAGCGAATGTCCTATACGGTTAATGGCAAATAAGATCATAAGTCTTTGGCCAAAGCATTACGATATAGTCGTATTAGATACACTATTAATCGGGTTTTGATTTGCATTAACACATGTATAGAGTTTAGTCAACAGAGGGTTTGACTTTACCGTGACCCAAGACTTGACCGACATCTCGATGAAGGGTCTATACGTATATAGTATTCACGACATAATGGTTCGGAATGATCCCTTCATTCGTTCTCGCCTGGGTTTACAGGCGGCCCGCTAGTGGCTAAGTGCCGCCCGCACTCATTAGTTCCTCCCAATGCCTACCGAGACGGACCTACGAGTCGCGCATCGGGAGCGTTGACGGATAAATGTGAATTTATTATCTCTCTATTAATATTAGATATTGGATATCTAATTATGATTTATCGATAAATCAAATATCGGTCTTATGAATTTAAATTAAGTTACGGTAATTAATTTAATTCATAAATTATATTTCTTAGAGAAATATATATTTGTATTTGATATAATTAATTAATTAGATTAATTAATTAATATAAATACATTGATGATTAAAAGGAGTGTATTTAACGAGTCGTTTGACGAGCGTCCAGACACGAGCCGAGTGGCTCGGCTCGTTTTCTAGAAACTTCCTTGTGGCCACCCACTCCTCATGGCATGGCATCATCTTGCATGTGTGTGGGAACTCACTTAGAGTTGAGATTCCCACATAATTGTGAATGATAGTTGTAAAGGAATAATTATTCCTTTATAATATATATATCATTACATTATATATGAGATGAGATGAGATAACAAAAAAACAATTCATACTCATTCATGTATGCGCCACCGTGAGTTCTTTGAGTGAGGAGAGAGAAAAATTTTTCTTCTTCATTTTGTTCATCTTTGAGGTGAAAAGAAGTAAGAAAAATTAAGAGAGAAAAAATTCCTAAAATACTTCCTAGCCGTGTTCTTCATAGAACGGAGTGTTGTAGATTTTTCCGGGCAACTTCCGACGCGTGTGAAGTAGAGGCTTCGAATTTTCGGTGCTTGGAACGAAGGGATTTCGTGTTCGGGACGGGATCGTGATCATCGTCTACACTTTACGAAGATTTATTTCAAAGGCTTCAAGGGTATGAATCTTTACCTTTCTTCGTATTTATTTTTCGTATATACGTTACTTGATCGATCCTGTTTGGGATTCGTATTTATTTCCGCTGCGTATTTTGTTTTATTTTCGGAATCCCAACAATCAAGACCACCCTGAAAAGCAAATCCTACCTTTCAACCCACAGAGTGTTGGAAATGCTACATATGGATCTCTATGGTCCTGTAGACCCGGTAAGTATGGGAGGTAAGAAATACTGTCTCGTTATTGTTGATGATTATTTCAGGTATGCTTAGACAATTTTCCTAAGCAAGCAGAAGGAAACAACATCAAAGCTCCCTGAGCTCCTGAGAAAGATTCAAAATGAAAAAGGGTCGAGTATCGTGTCCATTCGTTCCGACAAAGGTACAGAATTCACTAACCGCTTTATAGAGCAATACTGTTCGGAAAATGGGATACAGCACGAATACTCAGCTGCCCGTACACCGCAACAAAATGGTGTTTCCGAGCGAAAGAACAGGATGCTGAAGGAAGCAACGAGGACAATGATTGCCGCAAGCAAGTTGCCACAGCGTTTCTTGGGTGAATCCACCAATACAGCGTGCTACACACAAAACCGCTGTATCGTCAACAAGCATCACAACAAAACAGCATACGAGGTATGGAATAACAAAACTCCGTTAGTTTCGTACTTTCACATATTTGGATGCAGATGTTACGTTTTGAAAAACGGTAAGGATCAACTTAGAACCTTCGATGAGAAGTCGGATGAAGGGATATTTGTAGGATATTCCTCTGTTAGCAAATCTTACAGGATCTTCAATAAAAGGAAGCTAACAATTGAGGAATCAGTTCATGTAGTGTTCGATGAACCTCACCATGATCCTACAGGAGTGGAAGACCTTTCTCAGAACATCCAACAACTTTCCATCATAGATCCACCAACTCCTATCGAACCTGTTGTTGACCTAGAAATCAACCCCGCAACTGTAAGAACCGACGTAGATGAATCCGATGTTGTACAAGTTGAAGCCGAAACTACAGCAACTCAAGATACAGTATGGGACCCCGAATTAGAACCCGACAGAAGATGGTTGAGAGATCACCCGCAAGAACTGATCATTGGAAACATTGATGCTGGTGTTTCTACCCGTAGGAGAATACAGAGTGCACAAGGAAATGTACTATGTGCGAAGAAGAACTGGATACTGAGATATCACCATTTCCTGAATGGAAATCTCAATCCGAGCTTAGAATACTTAATATGTGCACTATTACTGTATTCTTAGCCCAATCCGAACCTGTTTCTACCAAAGAAGCTCTCAACAATTCTCATTGGATCACATCTATGGAAGAAGACCTAGTATACGGTTTCGAAAGAAACAACGTATGGTATCTTGTACACAGACCTACGCATCAACCACTAATTGGAACCAAATGGGTATTTAGAAACAAGAAGGATAGAAATGGACTCATTATCAGGAATAAATCCCGACTAGTCGCCCAAGGCTACAGACAGGAAGAAGGCATAGACTACGATGAGACATTTGCCCCTGTAGCCAGACTAGAAGCCATTAGGATATTTTTAGCCTTTGCCACCCATAAGAGTTTCATTGTATATCAAATGGACGTCAATCAGAGACCTCACTGAAGAAGTATATGTTGAACAACCACCAGGGTTTGTCAATCCAGAAGGCGAAGACCTAGTATACAGGCTAAGGAAAGCACCGTATAGACTTAAGCCAGCCCCTAGAGCATGGTATGAGACCCTGTCCCAGTATCTAACCAATAATGAATTTGAGAAAGGTGTTGTGGACAAGACTTTGTTCAAAATAAAGGAAGGTGATGACCTCCTGATGGTTCAAATCTATGTAGATGATATAATATTTAGTTCAACTAACCTTGCTTTATGTCAAAGGTTTTCTCATCTCATGCAAAGTAAATTTGAAATTAGTATGATGGGAGAACTTAGTTATTTCCTAGGTTTGCAGGTAAAGCAGTTGCCTATAGTGATTTCATCAACCAGGAAAAATACAGCAAGAAGCTTCTCAATAAATTTGGAATCAATACTTCCAAATCATCGTCAACCCCCATGAGAAATTCCGTGCAAATTAGTGCTGATGAAGCTGGAAAGCCGGTTGATCAATCACTCTACATGAAGCTTATTGGCTCACTCCTGTACCTAACTCTAGCAGGCCCGATATCCAGTTTGTTGTGGGAGTGTCTGCGTGATATCAAGTATCACTTAAAGAATCACACTTTGCAACAGCTAAACGAATCCTCAAATACATCAAAGGAATAGTCGATGTAGGACTGTGCTATCCTAAAGAAGGTGGATTTGATTTAGTTGACTACAGGGACTCGGATCTCGGAGCTTGCAAGCTAGATAGGAAGAGTACAAGTGGAACTTGTCACTTTCTTGGACCTAGAATTGTATCTTGGTTTAGCAAGAAACAATTGGCTAACTCACTTTCAACAGCTGAATCAGAATACTATGCTGCTGGTAGTTGATGTATGCAGATCCTTTGGATGCAACAACAGCTGTCAGATTATGGAATTGAAGCCAAAGAAACACCGATTATGTGCGATAGCACGAGTTCAATTGCTATCACTCACAACCCTGTATTGCACTCTCGCACCAAGCATATTCACATGAAGCATCACTTCATTAGGAATCATGTTGAGAACAAGGATGTTCGGCTGGAAAAAGTTCATACAGATATCCAGTTAGCTGACATCTTCACCAAGCCTCTCGACACGAAGATTCTCGCATGCTTCGACATGAATTGGGATTGCTACGGCTGACTCCTGTAAGTTTTTAATGCTTTTACTCAAAGAAATTGAGGGGAATGTTGTAAGACCCAAGAATATAGTATCCACCGTTAGTTATCTCGTACACTACCCATCGTAGCAGACCGTAGGAACCAAGCGATATGAATTATCCTACAGCTGAAGTGTGCAATAATTAAGGGGGAATACCGTACGACCCAAGAATACAGCATTAATCCGAAAGCTGTTGTATTTAATTGAAACCCGTATGTACCTTTTAAGGGGGAATGCTGTATTTTCGCGGATACAGCACATACTATGGGAAATCAATTATCATGTTTTTTATTTTAAAATATTTTATGTCCACGTGGTCTGTTATCATTACAATCCGTTTGCATTAAATGCTTTACATGACATCTGGACATTGGTATCTTCAAGCTGCGATGTTTTCAAATTTTTTATTAATTGTACACCGTCGTTTCAGGCAATAAGAGTAATTTGAAAAATGGGACCCACTCCTATTTTAAATTAGTTGGATAAGTTGTACCGGTTACACTCAGTTCAATCGTGATCGTCCATTTTAAACAAACGGTTCCCATCCCTTAAATCTAACCATTCAGTCTCCGGAAATCCTTCTTCTCCGCCCACTATAAAAGGACTGAAAATGCCATTTGAGACTCTTTACGCTTTCTGCATATTGTAAGAGTTCTTGAGCATACAGCCTACAAGTTTTTTGTGTTTACTGCATTTTTGCTTGAAACCTTTTTAACTTTTATTCGAGTATCAACAATGGAATCTTCTCAGACCTCTCCCATCTCTCTCAAGAAAACATCCAACATCATCGATGGACGGATCTTTTTGAGATCTGTCTTGCTTGAACATGTTCATGCCGAAGTGGTTGACGTCAAATCGATGGAATACGTCATCACTCGGATTCGTCAACAAGGCCTCTATCGCCTTGGTAGCCACTCTGCTGAACAATTTGATGTTCATCTGGTTGAGGAGTTCTACCTCAATGCTGCCGTTCGTTTCCTTTCACAGGCCCAGGGAGGACATGTCGCTGACATCACAGCCGTCGTTCGCGGAGTTGAGATCTGCATTGACCAAGAGCTACTCCAGAATATCTAGAGGCTACCTGTCGATGGCCTGTAAATGGAAGAGCTTGAAACCTTTGGATCCCTGGAACTGTTAACCGCTTACTATGGATTGTTCACCAGTTCATCCTCGGTTGAAACGGTTCACACCTCTTGCCATAAGAAAAACTTCTGTCTACCTTTTGTCTACTTACATGATTTCTGTTGTCGTATTATTGAGAACAGAACAGGTGCTTTTGAGATGTGCACCAATCTTAGGTTTAGGATGATGGTTACAATAATGACCTATGAGAAGGTCCACTGGTGTCAAATCATCCTCAAACAGTTGCATGAAGAAGTTTCTAAGCCTGCTTCGCAGAAGAAATTCTTTGGTCTGCTGTTGAACTACATCTTGATGAAATACAGTGTTCCGCAAGACGATAAAGCCAAGAAGATCACTTCACGCATTTATATGGGAAGCATCCGACCCACCGTCTTCAGGAAAGGACCTCTCATTGCAAACAGGCCTTACGTTCGCAAATTGCCGCTTTATGCCCATACAAGGGACGTATCTTCGAAGTCTCATAGCGAGAAGACTTCAAGGAAGAGAAAAAGATCTCACAGCAAAACTCCAGTTGCTGTTGAGAAGCCGAAAAGGAAGCTAAGGAGGCTTTCAAAAGTTAAGGCAATAGAAACCTCCAAGGACGCTTCTTCCGTGGCTCAACCCGCTGAACAACTCCCCCAGGGCCCACCCCTGTGGAAGAGATGCCCACTACTGTCGATACAGTAGATCCCGAGCCTTTGGCGGCTATGACGGATGCTCAGACATCTGCCAACATACAAGACTCTGGCGAGTCGGCTGCCACTTTGGAGCCAAAAGCTAATTCTCTTATACGGGATCCCACACCCATTCAGGATCCATCTTCCATTAGGGTACCAACCCCTGTAAGGAATCCCTCTTCAATACAGGATTCCACACCTATAGAGGAACCCATGCCTATAGCGAACCCAGGCGCTGTATGCAGCCCCTCCCCGGACACAATTATTAACAAAACCCTACTATCTGTGCAAATCGAATAGGCTTACGAACAGTTTGTCTAATGGAAGAGTTACATACTTGCTCCGTATGAAACCCTGTACAACTAGAGCGAATGGAGTAACGAAGAAAGATTTGTTTTGGAAGTGACGGACGCTCAAGATATTGCTATCCTGATCCAATGGGACAACCTATGCATTAAAGAGCTTATTGAGAGCCATCAGTTTGAAAAAGCCGAAGCATGAAAGAAAGGAAAAGCTAAGTCCGTGGAATCTCCCGAAAGTCCAAAATCAGATCCTGACTCAGACAATGATGTCGATGCCATACAGGCTGGTCTAAGAAAGAGTCGCGAAGAATCTGAATTTCAGATGGGTGCAGGAACTTCAAGTCAACATCACTCACCTCCCTATCAACAAGACACTGTTTCCGACAACGAGGATTCTGTAATATCCGTGTTTTCTATTTTTGGTAATTTCTATTTTTAGTGTATGTTCGTTTCGGACAACTCGCTTGACACTGTTTTGGAATTCTGAATCTATTTTGTTCTTGGAGTTTCTCTGTTTGGGCCAGTTTCGATGATGTTTTCACGTATTTTCATCTTGAGTTATATTTTATCGCTTGTGTATTCGATTCTCGTAAAACTCATTCAATTTCGTCATTTTCCTATTTCCATGAGTTCGTATGGTTGAGTGGAGCATGCTGTGAGTTTCGGATTGTTAATCCGACGTTGTATCGTGATTTTCGGATGTTTGGGCTATTTCGTAATTTCCTATAAGTTTAGGGAATTTATTTCTTGTTCGATTATAGTTGTGTACCTCGGACCATTTCGGGTTATTGGATATTGTTTCTCGTTGCATGTAATTTTCCCGGACCGTTGGGTCGGCATATCGTGTTTTGGTTTATCGTCTTTTTCCATTTTGGTAGCGTCGTCTTGTGTCAGGAGGTCAGTTCGGCACGACTGCAAACGGGCGCAAGACCGCGCATTCTCGCACCGGTGCATGCGCCGTGTTGCACAGTGGTGCCCACTGCCTTGCGAAACGGCGCAAGACCCGAGGCATTTTGCGTCGTGTCTGTGCGCCGTGTCGCACAGGGGTCGCCTGCTGACCCGCAATACGGCGCTGAACACGGCGCCATTTGGGCCGTTTGTTGCGCCGTGTTCTGTCCAGTATATATATAGGATAGACACGGGTTTTAACCCCATTTTCACCATTCCTCTAGGCTCTCCACTCCCTCATCACGATTTTGGGCGATTTCATCAGGATATTGCATTCTAGCATCTTATAACTCGGAATTGGACATTCTAACACAAATCAATCATCTTCCTTCCGCCATTCCATCGTTGAATTGAGGTAATTGGACATTATACCTAATTTTATGGTTCTTGGCTATTATTCATTTTTCCTTTCGTTTTTGCTTTGATTGATGATGCATATTAGTTGGGTAATCGTGGTGTTATGTTTCCTCGAACTTTAGCAGATCAATTCCAAGTTTTTCCCCTTCGTTGATCAAATTTGAACCTTATGACTCCGTAGTGTTCGGCGTATTGTCCCTTAGGGTAGAATGCCGATTAATTCGTGATTTCTCAGTGGAATTGTAGTTGATTAAGTCTCTATTGTTGTTAGGATCGGATTTGTGAAGATTGTTCGGACCAAACCCTTTTCCTTCCACCGTTTTCTTCGCCTCATGTTATCCAAGGCAAGTACATGTATTACATTCCGTTATGTGTGTATGATTTTGATGTGAATGATGTAAATGGTATTATTGAACGAATGTTATTGTTTCTCTTCCACCTGCGGATGGCATGTGGCCTTTGGGGGCCGATACTAATGGGTACGGCAACGGAAGTGGACTTGTGTGCGTGTGTTGATGTTCTTCCACCTGGGGACGGTTCGACGGGACCTCTGGGGTTCGATACTAATGGGTACAGCCGCGGAAGTGGTTTCTCACCTGGGGACGGTTCGAAGGGACCTCTGGGGACCGATACTAATGGGTACGGTCGCGAGTTACCAAGTTTGTATGGTTTTGGTGCGGAAACTTGGGGATATACTGTTTTTAAATGTAAATGTGATATTCCGGAATATTGATTTCAAATGTTTTTCCTAATGGTTTGTTTGCGTTGAATCTTGTATGTATATAATGTTGTGTAATCGTATACTTGCACTAGTTATTCGAATGCTAACCCCTTAAATGGGGGAAATGCGTCTTATGCATTTCAGGTACTGGTCGAGCTGAGGAGCTGGCACGGGATGCGCACGCAAAGGATGGGCTGGCATGATGATGTGGCTCGAGTCTGTATTTTTATGTTTCATCATTGCATTTGTTGAGTATTGGAGTTAGACTGATTACTTTTAAACTTGGTTTAAGTCCCCTGCGTGGGCAATGAATTGGTATTTAACTTATGTTTCATGTACTCCGTTAAAATGTTTTGGCCGAGGCCACAACCTTATTTTCTTTTTGAGTGCATCTTTTGGGATATCTTTGTGGTTTATGTGTCATGAGTTAGCCTGGTAGACCTCACGAGGGTTCTACGGCATGTAATGTCCCATTTGTGAATTGGGGTATTACATTTATGGTATCGGAGCCTTAGGCTTTGAATACCTAGGCTGTCGGTAAATTTTGGGTCTGTCAGTTGTGTCGTTAGAGTCAGTCGTTGAGCCTAATATCATCATGCTACCGTCTTTTCGTGCGACCCGTGGCTGTAAGTCTCCTCGAACTCTTATACTTCTATAATTCGTTTTCTTGCATTGTTCGGAATTGAGAATTTTGATCCAACCTTGTAGATTGTGAATCTTTTTGATCTTGTTCTTTTCATATTTTCTTCAGTATGTTGAAAGGTCATGGTAGACCAGCTAGGGGATGCGTCCGAGGCCGTGGACGGGGTGCTGATAATAAAGAGGGCTCACTTTCTCAGTCCTCTGCGGACTCAGCCTCTCACTCAGTCCGTCGGGTAATAATGCCGACGCCGGGGATACTGTCGTACTTCAGCAGTTAGTAGCCCAGCTTGCTCAGATAGCTCAGGGTGGACGCCAGAATCTGCCCCCGACACCTGAAGAGTAAGTTAGTAAGTGGCTTCAGACGGTGACTAAGATTCACCCTCCTCGTTTCTCCGGATCTTCTGACTCCCTCAGTTGGGAGAATTGGCTCTTTTAGTTGTCCAGGACCTTCGATGCCGTAGCTTGTCCCGAAGACAGGAGGGTACATATTGCCCAGTACCTCCTGGATAAGGAAGCTGCGGAATGGTGGGAGGCCGTTCCGCCCAGAGACCGTCGAGACACTTGGGAGGAGTTCACGGCTGCTATGGAAGCAGAATATTGTCCGCCGCCAGTCAAAGAACGCAGAATTGTGGAGTTCTTCACTGCCACACCCCAAGATGTGCCGATTTCTCAGGCCATTATCTCTTACAATCAGCAGTTGGGTTTCGTGAAAGATCAGGTGAGGACGGAGGCTGATAAAATCCGTTACTTCAATATGGGCATGAAGCCGCATATCAGGTAGAGTATGGCACCGCTCATGTGTGCCACTTTGAAGGAATACTAGGATCGCACTCTAGCGATCGAGATGGCCGTCCCGGAATCAGAGTCGGTTTCGGAAGCTAAGAAGTAGAAGACTACCACTACTACAAAATACCCATTTAACAGCGGACAATTAACAGCGGTTATCTTAAAACCGCTGTTAAATTTGTGCGGTGGCACGGTTCATAAATATTATGAAAAATTAACAGCGGTTAAAAAAGAAACCGTTGTTAAATTAAGAAGTTAAAGGCGGTTTTTGCCAGCCCGCTGTTAAAATCCGCCAATTAACGGCAGTTATTAAGCAAACGCCGTTAATTTTTCCTATTTTACGGCGGTTACTTGAAAACCGCCGTTCTTTTTCCTCCTCAACAGCGGTTACTTGAAAACCGCTGTTAATATTCCATTTAATTACAACCGTTTTCTTTCTTTCTTCCTTTCTTTCTTCTTTTTTCCTTTCTTTCTTCCTACGCTTCTGACTCCGCGACTTTTCACAGGCGACCCGCGACCTCCGGCGACCCCGTGACCTCCGGCGACCTCGTGACCCCCGCGAACTCCGGCGACCTCGCGACCCCCGCAACCTCCTTGGCGTTTCGCAATCGACCACCACGAATTATTTGGTAATTATTCCGAACACTCTTCTTTGTTCCTATTTGGTAATTTTATCTAGTCTTTTAAGGATTGTTGTGTGATGTTTAATGTGTGTGTTGTGTGTGTATGTGCATGTATAGGTGTGGCAGTGTGTGTGTATTGTGTGTGGCAGTGTGTGTGTGTTTATTGTGTGTATGTGTGGCAGTGTGTGTGTATTGTGTGTGGCAGTGTGTGTGTATTGTGTGTAGCAGTGTGTGTTGTGTGTATTGTTTGTGTGTGGACTTTTGATTATATCTGGATTGTTTTGGAGAATAATGTTAAAACCTCAATAAAACCACAATAATCACAAACGTGGTATTCAAATGCACATAACGGACAAAATATGTATGTGCGTGTGCATTATGTGTATGTGAATGTGTAATGTAGTTTTACATGTTATTTTCTTCTTGTTTGTCGTATAATTTAATCGATTTAGTTGAGTGTGCATGTTTAATTATGTGTGTTGCTTTTGACAACACTATTTTGTGGAACACGAATTATTTTGGGATAGCTTTGGTTAACTTCTTAAGGATCTTCTTCCTTTGGGATAGATGTTAACGTTCGTCTTAAGGATCTTCTCCCAACAGTTCGTGCAGATAGAGTTAGCAATCTTGACAAAGCCATAAGTTGACGTAGTATACAGTTAATTCTATTTTGACAACCGTCGTTCATGTTTCTATTTTAAACAACAATTATAGGACTAAAATATCTTTGTCATTCTCTCTGTCAAAACAATTTTCAAAAAGTTAGTAATCATATAGAAATGAAATTCTTCCCCTTTATACAAAACAATAGAAAATTGATGAACATAGTATGTGTAACAGAAAAGAAGAAATGGATCGAAGTTAGATGAATGCAAGTCGTGCGAGTGCGGAGTATAACAATGGAATTGAGCAATTTCTTAAATTTGCTCGACAACATCGCTTGGAACCCGATGAACGATACTTTTGCCCTTGTGTGAAGTGTATGAATGGGAGACGACATGACGCTGGCACAATTCGTGAACATCTTGTTTGTGAGGGGATAAACACCAACTATACGGTGTGGATATGGCATGGCGAAATAGTAGATGTTCCAACTGGAAACACTCATGTAGATATAGATGGTGATCAATTTGAAGAAATGATTCGTGATGTCGGACAAGAATCATTTCAAAGAGCTCATGTTTATGATGCGTTGAAAAGTGATTCAGAGACTCCATTGTATCTGGGGTGTGAAAATTTCACGCGTCTATCTGCCGTGTTGAAGCTGGTTAATTTGAAGGCAATAAATGGGTTGAGTGACAAAAGTTTCACCGAATTGCTCCAGTTGATGAATGAGATGCTACCAACAGGCAATACATTGCCTAAGCGTACCTATGAGTCGAAGAAGGTTTTGTGTCCGATGGGTATGGAGTATAAAAAAATACACGCTTGTCCCAATGATTGCATCGTATTTAAAAGAGTTTGAAGAATTGCATAAGTGTCCTAGGTGTGGGGTATCACGATACAAAGTGAAGAATGATGGAGAGAACACACAACAAGGACCTCCCGCGAAGGTGCTATGGTATCTTTCGATTGTTCCAAGGTTCAAGCGATTGTTTGCTGATAGAGATGATGCAAAGAATCTCACATGGCACGCAAATGAGAGAAAATGCGACGGGCTAATTCGTCATCCAGCTGATGTTGCACAATGGAAGAAAATAGATCATTTATTTCCAGATTTCGGGAGTGACGCAAGAAACCTTAGGCTTGGACTTTCCACAGATGGAATGAATCCATTCGGTAACTTAAGCACCAAGCATAGCTCTTGGCCTGTTTTACTTATGATATATAATCTACCTCATTGGTTATGTATGAAACGGAAGTACGTTATGTTGTCAATGATGATTTCAGGACCAAAACAACCAGGAAATGACATAGATGTTTATCTAAGTCCGTTGATTGATGACTTGAGAATGATGTGGGATGAAGGGATTTACGTGTTTGATGGTTACCGCCAGCAATGTTTCAAGTTGCGTGCAATGTTATTTTGTACGATTAATGACTTTCCTGCATATGGAAACTTGAGTGGATATAGTGTGAAGGGACATCATGCATGTCCTATATGTGAAGAAAACACAAGCTACATCCAGTTGAAACATGGAAATAAAACAGTTTACACTCAACATCGGAGGTTTCTCAGTCGCCATCACCCGTATCGTAGATTGCGAAAAGCTTTTAATGGCTTCTCAGAAAATGGACTTGCGCCGATGCCCTTAACAGGTGAGCAAGTGTACGATCGTGTGAAGAACATAAATACTATATTTGGAAAAACTAAAAAGAAGGCTGTTACGACAAACATTTGGAAGAAGATGTTAATATTTTTTGATCTTCCTTACTGGAGACATCTAGATGTTAGACATTGCATAGATGTTATGCATGTCGAAAAAAAATGTTTGTGATAGTGTGATCGGCACACTTCTCAATGTTAAACACAAAACAAGGGATGGTGTCCAGGCTCGTCAAGACTTAGAGGAAATGGGTATACGTCCTCAGTTGCATCCGGAAGTAGTCGGTAAACGAACTTATCTTCCCCCGGCATGTTATACTTTATCCAGAAGAGAGAAAATCAGCTTTTGTAATTGTTTACAAGGCATTAAAGTGCCACAAGGTTATTCGTCGAATATTAAGAGTCTTGTATCGATGCAAAATCTGACATTGGCCGGCTTAAAGTCTCATGACTGTCATGTCTTGATGCAACAACTTCTAGTTGTGGCTATACGTGACGTCTTGGCTAAAAAAGTGAGAAATGCCATAACTCGCTTGTGTTTTTTCTTCAATTCTATATGTAGCAAAGTGATTGATCCTTTGGTTTTGTATGAGTAGAAAAACGAGGCTGTTGTTATCTTGTGCCAATTGGAGATGTATTTTCCTCCTTCTTTTTTTGATATTATGGTTCACCTACTTGTCCATGTAGTTAGAGAGATTGAAGAGTGTGGCCCCGTTTATTTGCGATGGATGTTTCCGATTGAGCGATACATGAAGATTTTTAAAGGGTATAGTAAAAACCCATTTCATCCAGAAGCATCTATTGTTGAGAGGTATATTGCAGAAGAAGCAATCGAGTTTTGCACAGATTACATGTCACAAACACCATCTGTAGGGCTTACGAAGTCTCAACATGATGGGAAACTTAATGGAAAGGGTACACGGGGTGTTAAAATATTAACCAAGAATCGCGATGAGGTGCTTCAAGCACATTTGTACGTTTTGAATAACACTGATGAGGTTCTTCCGTACTTGTCTGCTCACAAGAATCTTTTGAAGACAAAGAATCCCCGAATGAGCGAGAAATGGTTGTTGATTGAACATAATAAGACTTTTTTGAGGTGGTTTAAGGTACAAATCTCTGAAAGTGATAGCGCATCTGAAATGTTAAAATGGCTAGCTTACGGGCCGAAGTCCGATGTCGTAACTTGGAATGGATATGATATCAATAAGTACTCATTCTATAAAAAGTCACAAGATGACAAAAGTTCGGTTCAAAATAGCGGAGTTACTCTTCAAGCCGAGTCCATGCACTTTTCAAGCTCGAAAGATAAAAATCCAGTTATGGCATTGACAAGTTACTATGGAGTTATTGAAGATATATGGGAACTTGATTATGTTAAGTTTAGAGTGCCTATTTTTAAGTGTAAGTGGGTTGATAATAACATGGGTGTGGTAATCGATGAACTGGTCTTTACATTGGTAGATCTTCATAAGATAACTTACACTGACGAGCCTTTTGTCATGGCATATCAAGCTAAACAGGTGTTTTATGTCAAGGATCCATGCAATGAAATATTGTCAGTGGTCATTCCGGGTAGAAGGGTGGATATTAATGAAACTGAAGAGTCAAGTTTTGACATTTGTGAGTTTATTCCTTTATCAACACGGATGCCGACTATCATTGAAGAAAATGTAGCAGACGACATACATGCCATTCGAGATGATCATGATGAAGGCATATGGGAAAACGTTGTTATCTAGAGTCAAGTTAGATAGTTGATGATGAAGGCACAATCGATTATGTTGAATTGTAGTATTAATGTTCAATTTTGTGACATTGTTAATGATAAAGTTGGTTTTATTGAATTTTAGTATTAATGTTGAACGTTCTGTTATGAAGAATCAAATTTTTATATTTTAGTAATTAAGATTATTTCATTATTTGTTATTAAAAAAAATGTGTGTGCGCGTGTGTACATGCACTATGTGTAGTGTGTATAGCAATGTTTTAAAAAACGATCAGCTCGTACGAGTCGACTCGCGAGTCGTACAATAAAACTTACATATTAATAACACAATAAAAGCTCATAAAATAACTAATGACAATCGAGAAATGGTCCAAAAAAAATTTTATTAATAAAATAAAACTTACAAAATTGTTATAGAAAACGAAAATGACTCTTAAAAGCGAAATCGAACTCGGGTCCATACTATAAAAATCGAATGTGCGATGCACTTCGAAGGTTCATCTATCCGTGATCACAGCCAATTTTAATGCAAAAAATAGTTTAGTGTAAGTAAGATTTAGCATTCGATTTTGAATTTACTAGATTTTTGTAGTTAGGACTTTAGTAATTTAGCTTGTTCTTTCATTTAGTTAGTAAATTTTAGACTGCAAATTGGGCTTACCATTCTGTCTTAGCATAACCTACTTGGTATTGTGTATCAATTTTGATAATATTCTTAAATGATTCTTCTAGCTTTTTATGCTACCACTGAAACATACGATAAATCTAAAAAAATTAGATTAAGTCAGTGGTCTTATTAAGTCAGTCGTATCATTTACTCACCATGAGCTTTCGCTTTGTGGTCTTATCACATAGGAAGTCCTGCTCTGGATTAAGTCAGTGGTAAAAGAGTGCGGGAAAATGTCAAAGAAAGAACACTTGAAAGATTATGTCTGGAAAATGTTGAACAGTGGCAAGGTAATGTGTTGCCTCGATAACTTGTAATTCTCAAAATATTTTTCCCGTTGCCTTCACTGTTGCCATTTTGCTTGGCCTTGATAACTTGTAATACATAACAAAAGGTTGTACGATTTTTGTTAATTTCTCGAACTATTTTGTTGATAGTCATCATTGTTACTTCAGTGCATATAGACAGACAGTGACCATTAGAGAAACTTTGTTAGGTCTTTCTTTTCCTATATTCGGTGACCTTTAACTAATCACCTTTTTTCTCATCAATTTTTGATGTCCTCATCTCAAGTCTTCAAAGTCCAAGCATATATACTTTTGTTATTTTTTCATTTCAACATTCACCTTGGTTCGATATCCTTAGTGTTCACCTTCTAATCACTTAAAAATTTGTACCGTAGGTTGTTCCCGGATTTGGGCATGGAGTTCTGTGCAAAACCGATCCAAGATACACATGCCAGAGGGAATATGCGCTGAAGCACTTGCCCAGTGATCCACTATTTAAACTGGTTACTTTCCACTATTAGTTGGATTGTTTCAACTAAATCTTGTTCTCCCCTTTATTTGCTGGGCAGGTTTCAAATCTTTATGAAGTAGTGCCCCCTATACTATTGGAACTTGGCAAGGTATGTGACTCTGTTTCATAACGAGAAGTTGCTCGAGGTTTTCATGGGGTTTCTAAACCTTTAGTTGGCATTTGGATTTTTCGGTTACTTGAAACAATTTAGATGGCTATTGAATTGGATAGGACGTATGTAAATAAGAACGATGAATTTTATCCTTTGATGTGGAAAACTCGAATAGTTAAATAACATCTGGGATTCACCTGTGAACCCGCTCGTTACTTTTACCCATAATTTTTGTTTCTAATCAATCTCTCACAGCTTAACTTTACATTCCAACAGCTTTTACACACTAGTTTTACCATTAGCTTATCTAGATTTTAGCTTGAAGTTGCAATTTTTTTCTGTTTTGCAAAATCACACACCTTAAGGATAACTCTAATTCCAATAAGGTCATTGTTGTAGTACTCGCCCTCATCTAGAACTGGTCTATCTTGATCTGTCACCAATATCGTCGACCCAACAAGTTTTCGTGCCTGAATAAAAAACAGCTTAGCATCATACTTCTGCCTGCATATACATTCTACTCAACTAAAATTCAGATTCTCGGCAGACCTATTCCACTATGTTGATGTCACTAAATTTTACAATCCAACTTTGTCCAGAGTGCCCTCGGCCCTCCACCAGATCAATTTCTTTAACAGTCTCAGTTCCTGACACTTGCTGCTTCAACCATCTTGTTCCTGGCTATAGAAAAAAATGAAATGAACCGCATTCAGACAAATGTGTTTTGGTCTAATATGGTAAATTTTTTTTTCAATTTCTAGTTATTTGGCCTCATATAATTGATAAAATTGTGATTTATTTTTATTTATTTGTACCTTGGAAAATCGGAGGTCGGGAAAATCTGTGCTCGGTTTTACCCGAACCTCTCCTTGGAAGCCATGAACACCAAAAATGTAACCACTCTCCACAAAGCCTAGTGCAGATGAATTAGTCTCAAGCTGGAAGTGGAAATGCAATATGCACATAAAACGCAAAGAGAAATTTACAATGAGAATCCGACGCACAAAGATATCTCTAGGCACATGACTGCTCTATCATCTAATACAAACCAATTACTTTCGGCAAACTTCCAATAGTTAAACATAATCAGGTATAAACAAGTCTTCAGATAAGCTAACCGTAGCCGCATTATATAAGAAACTCAATAATCAAACACTCCCCAAAAGCTTTCAGCCGCCAGAGGTATCCGCACATGTATCGTGCGTTCGTAAGCAACTAAAATATCACTAAGGTTTAGTCTAGTCGAATATCTTTCGGAGAGTGAGTTGTAAGGACGGTTTCTAGGGCCAATTTGAAAGGGAAAAAAAAAGGCAGCTAAAATGTCGACTATATTCATTGGTTTGCTTCAAGTTTGAGGGATTTTCAGGTCTGTAAACATTGTTATTGCTAATTATTACTTCCTCATGTCTAGCTCATTACAATATGTAGCTATTCTGGATTTTGAGCAGAAAGTACAAAACATACCAGTTGAGTTCAACTTCATGTTGAGCATTGCAAATGTTCATAAACCAATCAGTTGTATTGATTTTCCGTGTTATGAGAAAAAGTACCATAATAATTTCTACTTAGCACACTTATCAAGCATTTCTACTTAGCACACTTATCAAGCGCCTCGGTGATTAAATTTATTTGTTAATGCAGGCACATGGCGTCTCCTTCTCGTTCCCCTCACACTCCTCCCGCTCGTTCTCCTCATTCCTCCCGGTCTCCCGATGCTCATACACGTAGTGCTTCTACATCGAGAAATCCCACGCGATGTAGAAGTATGTCGAAACGCCGTGTTGACGGAAAAAAATTACCTCTTCACATTGATCCAGTACGGGGAAAGATCAAATACGAACACAAATTGAAGTTAAGTACGTACTTGGGAAAACTTGCCAAAGATCATGTCTCGATACTGTACAAGAGTTGGAAGCAAGTACCTGACAAGTCGGATAAAGAAATGTTGTGGTAGGATATATTGGTACATGACTCTCTTTTTGCAACCATGCTTCAAATTGAATTAGTTAGCAGCATTCGTTTTATTAGTAGTTTTTTACATCAGACATTGTTTTTATGTGTGTGGCACCATTATTAGTTGTTTTTATTAGTTAACCCATTGTAGTTTTTTTACATCAGACATTCGTTTTATTAGTAGTTGTTTTACATCAGCATTGTTTTTTACATCAGACATTGTTTTTATGCAACCATGTTTTTATGTTGTGTGTGTTTGTGTGTGTGGCTAACTCTAGTTTTAATTGTCAATATGTAGGCCAATTTTGATGTTACCCAGATTAGCAATCTTGGTCATTTTCAAAAGACGTGTTTACAGTCCATTGGGGTAAAATGGAGGCAGTTTAAGTCTGATTTGACCGGTGAGTACATATATGGTCCAAGCAAAGAAAAACCTCCTTGTGACAAGTATGGTATCTCCGAGGAGGACTGGAGAGATTTCAAAAGGATTCGTGAGGACTCCGCTTGGGAGGTAAAACCGAATACAATGTTTTAAGTTTTTTTTTAAAGTTCAATGCTGAAAATAATGAACGCACAATAAAATAAAATAATTTCTAATTAATAACATAAAATCTGAAATAAAAAAATGTTTTAAGTTTTTTTTTTAAAGTTCAATGCTGAAAATAATGAACGCACAATCATATAAAATAATTTCTAATTAATAACATAAAATCTGAAAAAAATGTTTTAATTTTTTTTTTAAAGTTCAATGCTGAAAATAATGAACGCACAATCAAATAAAATAATTTCTAATTAATAACATAAAATCTGAAATAAAAAAATGTTTTAAGTTTTTTTTTAAAGTTCAATGCTGAAAATAATGAACGCACAATCAAATAAAATAATTTCTAATTAATAACATAAAATCTGAAATAAAAAAATGTTTTAATTTTTTTTTAAGTTCAATGCTGAAAATAATGAACGCACAATCAAATAAAACAATTTCTAATTATGAATAATTTTACAAGAATCAAATAAAACAATTTCTAATTAAGAACCTATTTCTAATTAAGAACATAAAATATGAAAAAAATGTTTTGAATTTGAAAATATTTATAAAATTGTTTATGGATTATTTGATACTTGTATCAGGAACAAAGAAGTAAGAAACAAGAATTAGCCAAAATGAACATTCCGCATTATATGGCTCGAGGAGGGTACGACTTGGTGGATATACGGGAGATGGAGAGGAAGATGAAGGAGCGTCGAGAAGTATCCAAATCTGAAGAAGATATTGTTATTGATCCTCCGTCTCCACCTACGCGTCATCAAAGGTGGAAGCTTGGTCATACAAAAAGACGAGAGGGTACGTCATCCGATGTTGCACGGGAGATTGTCGAAAGGATTGTAAGTTCTTTTTTAAGAATTATTTTTTCTTGTAAGAAAAAGAAAAAGCTCCACTTTTTTGTTGCTAAGTGTTAGCAAATATTAAAAATTTGAGGTAAATTATTTGCTTTATTAAATGTAAATAACCACTTTTCTACCCAATTATTTTTATCTACATTCTTGTATTGTTTTTTCTCCTTCATCAACTTGTATCAGTTGTTTGCAAATTTCAAAATTTTGTAATATGGTGCCAAATTAAATTTTTGTAGGATGATTTGGAGAAGCAGTATACACAAGGTACCTTCATTCCTGAGGGACGACAGGATATATTGGCGGCTGCCATTGGGAGACCCGAGCACCCTGGTCGTGTTCGTGGCATTGGTTTTGGTGTGGGTATTCGCGATTACTTTGGACGATCATGTGGATTGACGTCTTCCGTAAGTAAAGATGTGTTGGAGCAGCTAAGGAAAGAGATCACCCTTGATGTCACAAAGACTTTGAGGAAAGAGTTCGGCCAGACAATGGGTGCTAGTTCCCAGCGGCCTGTTGATATTCATACACCGGATGAGGTTACTCGTGTTAGCACGAAGGGGAGTTGTGCTGATGCTATTTCTGGCCCTTCCGGAGAGAGGCCTGTGACTGGAGACACTCATCGAGTTGGATTCTATGTGGACGAGCATCCTCCCTGTCTAGTTGCTATCGGTAGGGTTATTCAGGGCGATTCGACCTGACATTGTGCTCCTTTACCAGCTCATTTAGTTAAGGTAGTGGTTGAGGAGGCCGTAGATGCCAGCGCTGAAGTCTCTGTGGCGACTGATGAGGTGAGAGTCGTGGGGGAAGCTTTAGGTGGATTTATTGCATGGCCACGAGATTTTATTTTCTCCGATTTTTCAAAGGTAAAAAGTTTCTTTTTCTTTTTAGTAACTACCAAACATTATTGCAAAATCAATCCAATATAAATTAATTATGATTTCTAATATGGAAAAGATTAAACGCAACCAAAATGCGTAGTAACATCCCAAAGGAATGGAAACATGTAGGAATAATAATAAATAAAAATAATAAGCCCTATTCTTTTTTTGTTTTATTGACTTTATTAGAGTATATATTTAGATAGTATATATATAACAATATTTTAACCCCTGACATGTATTGACATGTAGAATGGGACTCTATCTTTATTTTCGTGTGATTAATCAATTCTTTAAAAGATTTATCAGACTATGGAGTGAATGATTTGATGAATGAATATTCTTTATTCAATATAGAAGAAATTCGCACCAATTCTTCTCTTTTTAATATTCAAAAAATAGATATAGGTTCGGGTCATTATTAATGAGTTTATATAGTATTCAATAGATACATTTATCCTTCATCCTTTCTGAAGTTACAATGGAAAGAAAACAAAATAAATTATTTCAAATTTACTTGTATTTTACACTATACTATATGAAATAGGATATTCAGCGACCAAAGAAGCAGGCTCGTCAGAATGACGGGTCGAGGACCAAAGATGACATCATGAGAGACTTACTTATGGCTGCGTCGAGTATGTACAATAGTCCGATATCAGTGACGTGGGATACAGCTATCTTTGGCTGTGGTAGTGAAGATGTTCCATTGTATATCGCTCACACTGATATTTTAGAGATCGTTCAAGGAAAGGAATGGCTTAGTTTATCAGTTTTACAGCTTTGTACTATGTGAGTAATTTCCTTTATGGAATTTTTCTACATTCGTAGTATGTGTGTGTGTACAGTGTGTGTGTGTGTTTGTATGTGCTGTGTGTGTGCAGTGTGTGTGTATGTGCAGTGTGTGTGTTTTTATTGTGTGGCAGTGTGTGTGTGAAGTGTGTGTGTGTGTGTGTTTGTGTGCAGTGTGTGGAGTGTTTTTTTTATATTAATACTTTGCTTAACAAATTAGGTATTTGTCTACTATGAATGTGGGCACGATGGACGAGATTTTATATGGATATTTTGATCCTCAATCCATACAAAATATGGGACAGAGGGGAGAGGAGATCTCGAGATATATATCGACGCGTATGCTTGAGTCGAAGAAGCAAATATACATGGGAGCTTACCATCATAAGTAAGATAAAAGATTGTAAATTTCAAAATATTTTCTCTTTAACAAAACTATTTCCTTTTTTTTTTACAACATACTGTAGTAATATGTTCTTTCTTTCAAATGCATTTATCTATGTAGGCATCATTGGCAACTTCTGGTCATTGTGCCAGCAAGAGGAACTATTATATGGTTTTGCTCACTATATAGTAGGCCTGACTCTCGCATTAAGGCCATACTCCAAAAATAAGATTTTATTTATAATATATTTGCTTTAAAATTTTATATCAATGACTCAATATATTATTGTTACTTTTAAGCAGTGCCGTGACCGCATTCAAGACCATGGATGGTATGCATACAAGTAAATCAAAGCAAAGGTTAGTTGGATATATCCCAAGGTAATACATTTAATTACATGAGTGTAAATATGTGTGTTTGTGTGTATGAATATTTGAGTGTGTACGACAATATTGTTTTTGGAAACACGAATTATTTTGGGATAGACGTGGTTAACGTCGTAAGGATCTTCTCCCTTTGGGATAGATGTTAACTTTCGTCTTAAGGATCTTCTCCCAACATATCGTGTATGAAGTGTCCGTCTGTTATCACTGTGAATTGCCCAGATAAAACTGGGCTTGGATGTGATTTGTGCAGAGTTATATTGTTTTTTGGACTTAGCATTGCCATAGGAGGTACACCCTCTTAGCTTTTGTTACCTGTTATCTCTATTAGTTATTATTATTATTATTATTATTATTTTGTTACTGTTTTCAGTTGCAAACATGTTTTGGATGAAAATTTTGATCTGGATTTTTTAAAGATAGTTCCTTTTTTTTGTTATTTATGATTTTTGCTCTTAAAATTAAAGTGGAGAGGAATTTGGATTAGGGATAAGGGTTGTGAAATTTTTGTAGGATTTTACATTATCATATTTCAACAGTGTTAGTCAGTTATTGGACTCCAAATTTAAGTGTGTGTTTTGAATTGGACTCAGTCAGTACAAGGGAAATAGAGTGTGTTTGTGTGTGTGTGTGGGGGGGGGGGGGTCAAAGTGCAAATCCTGGTGGAGAAAACCCGTGACTACTGAGCTAGTAGTCCCCGTGGTTCTGAATATAATTGTTGATATTTTGGTTTCTGGTAAAATTAGAGCTGTTCATAGTGCAAGATTTTAGCACTGTCTTACAAACTGGTATATGAAAATGATGAATGGGGATATTACCTGATGCGGGCTGGGAAGTTCAGAATGTCAGATGTTTATAAGATTGTGAAATCTGCTGGAGCTAAAAAAGAATGGAAGGAACTAGTTACGAACTCTATGGCTACACCCACTATGTTGTGGCAATTGTACCGAGGCCTAGTTCTTTTCTTTATTGACTGTGAGAAGCTCCCACCGTGTTGTGTATCTCTGGTCATGCTTAACTGTTGTCTTTTTCTTTGCTCTCCAACTCTGTGCTTTTGATGTTGCTTAGCCAAATTACAGTTTATTTGGGGAGTACAGTAATCTGTCCTACCAGTATTTTGCTTGCCTAACGTTAACATGTTTATAGAAAAAGGGGCATATAAAAATGAAGCCAGCAGATGATCGGACTTAGATCTCACCATTTTTCTGCTGCCCTCTGTGCGTATCTTTTGTTTTTCCACTTTTCGGTGTTATCATTTATGTATGAAAACACATAACAGCGTGAAACATGCTACAAGATCAGATTTTGAACTTTGTAGCATCATAGCGTATGCGATTCAGGTAAACTTCATGCTGCTATATTATGTTTATTTGTGTCTAATTTTAACATGATGAACATTCCAATCTCTTGAAGTAGAATGTTGATTACTTGCGACATCATTTGTCTACTGTGTGTGTAGTTTGTGTGTGCTGTGTGTTTTTTTTTTGTGCATTGTGTGTTTGTGTCAGTGTGTGTTTTTTAACTCTGTATGTTGTGTACGTGTTGATTTTATTTACTGAAAGCGACTCATATAATTGTGTCTTATTTTGTTTTAGTGTAATAAACAAAATGGAGGTTGGGAGTGTGGTTATTATGTTATGCACTGGATGTCGACTATCGCCTGAGCGCGTATTTTGGATGGTTGGATGGAGGTAGTATATTTTTTACTTGAAGTGGTGATAAAACTGTTTACTGTTTTACATTTAAAGTTTGTTTATTATACGTTTATATGTGCAGATGTTTGATAATGTTGGAGCACTGTCTGAAGATGTTTTTGATAAAATTCGAGTTGATTGGGGACTTTATTTCTTGGAGGTGCGAAATCGTCTTGCGACATGATTTTGGTGTTTTTGTGTGAATTATTTGTATGAATTGTACATTGGATATTTGTATGAATTATTTTGGATGAATTGGGATTTTTGTATTATCTTTTTCAATGTATTGGTGGTTCAATGAATTTGGTGTTGGTTAGTACATTGGATATTTGTATGAATTATTTTGGATGAATTGGGATTTTTGTATTATCTTTTTCAATGTATTGGTGGTTCAATGAATTTGGTGTTGGTTAGTTCTTTTCGGTGTGTTTGGATTCGATGAATTGGTGGTTTATTGATTAGTTTGATCCGATTCAGGTACTGGATTGTGCAAAATAGGGGAAAAACTGGATAAAATGATTAATATTTCAACAGCGGTTCCTCCGAAACCGCTGTTAATTCTTAAACTTAACGGCGGTTCCATAACCGCTGTGATGTATTAGGTTAACAGCCGTTACCTATACCCGTTGTTAAATGGCACATTTAACAGCGGTTAATATGAACCGCCGTTATTTGGCAAATTCCACGGCGGTTCTATAACCGCTGTTAAGGATCAGGTTTAACAGCGGTTACCTTTAACCGCCGTTATTTGGCAAATTCAACGGCGGTCTTAAAAACCGCCGTTGATATTAACAGCGGTACATATAACGGCGGTTCCGGAACCGCCGTTAATTAGGCATTTTAACCGCTGTTAAAAGCCAGTTTTGTAGTAGTGTACTGGCGGATTCTCTGCCGGTAAGGGTGGTCAGTTTTCGAGGTCTCGTTGTGCTCCTACATTTGGGAAGAGGCTGTTTCATCAGGCCGGTGGATCTCAGGGTAACTGTTCGGTCCAGTCTGTTTCACCTGGCAGGAGAGTTTGTTTTAATTGCAGTCAGCCCAAGCACGTTATGAAAGATTGCCCATTTATGTTAGTTACTTGTTTTACTTGCGAACAGACCGGGCATCGGGCAGCTCATTGTGAGAGGGCCACCAAGGCCGCTATAGTTCCGACTACCACCGCCGGTCAGAGGGAACACATCACTCCAGCTACTCATGCTCCGTAGAGTTCGGGCCGTGGTAGTGGTCAGCCGGATCGCCGTACAGTATCGAGTTCGGGTTCAGTTCACCCCTGACTGTATCAGATGAGGCGCACAGAGGAGGCAGACGTTCCGGTGGCGTCGGGTACCACTGAGATCCTTACCCATCCAGTTTCAGTGCTTTTTGATTCGGTTGCTACCCATTCCTTTATTGCTTTGGATTGTGTGAGTCGTATTGGCTTTGACTGCTTGTTTGAGTGTGAACCGTTTGTAGTGGGTTCGCTCCGCGGGGATCGTAGGGTTGGGGACCAGGAAGTTAGGGATTGCCCAGTGAGGATCGGGAGCCGGGATTGGCCCTCGAATCTCATTGTTATAGACCTTAAGGGTGAGGATTTGATCCTCGGGGACGATTGGTTGGATCGTCATGGTGCTATCATGAACTATCGGACTCGTACCATCTCGATAGTGGTCGAGGACGGCACCGAGCATACTCTCGTCGGTTGTAAGCCGGGTAGATCGGGGAGTGTGATTAGCGCCTTGAAGGCGATGAAACTTCTGAACTAGGGTTGTGTTGGCTATTGGTGTTACGCTCTGCAGGCGGAGGATGGTGGGGTTGGCATGTCGTCGATTCCAGATGTTAGCGAGTATCCCGACGTATTTTCGGATGACTTGCCGGGATTACCACCGCAGTGAGAGGTGGAGTTTCCTATTGATCTTGAGATGAATGCGGCCCCTATTTCTCGAGCTTCGTACCATATGGCACCTTCGGAGATGTTAGAGTTGAAGAATCAGTTGGGAGAGTTGTTAGATAAAGGATATATTCGATCGAGCGCATCGTCTTGGGGTGCGCCTGTACTTTTTGTTAAGAAGAAGGATGGATCGCTTCGTTTATGCATCGACTATCAGGAATTAAACAAGTTAGCCATCAAAAATAAATACCCTTTCGCCCGGATTGACGACTTGTTTGATCAGCTTCAGGGGGCGACAGTCTTTTCGAAGATTGACTTGCAATCGGGCTACTACCATTTGAGGATTCGGGACAACGATATACCGAATGCTGCCTTTCGGACGAGATATGGCCATTACGAGTTTGTGGTTATGCCTTTCGGGCTAACCAATGCCCCAACAGTGTTCATGCAGTTGATGAACAAAGTTTTTATTGAGTATGTGGACAAATTCGTAGTCGTCTTTATCGATGACATTCTTATCTATTCACGGAGTCAGGAGGAGCACGCCTTACATCTCCGGATTATATTAGATATTTTGAGAGCTTAGCAGTTTTATGCGAAGTTCTATAAGTGTGAGTTTTGGCTCGAGGAAGTGATGTTCCTCGGGCATGTGATTTCAGCAGAGGGAGTTCGGGTAGATCCGCAGAAGATAGAGGCAGTGATGGCTTGGGAGCCGCCTAAGAATGTGAAGGAGGTGAGGAGTTTTCTGGGTCTTGCCGGCTATTACCATAGATTTGTTGAGGGATTTTATAAGATCGCTAGACCGCTCACTCAGTTGCTCCAGAAGACTCAGAAATTCGATTGGACCGCAGACAGACAGGGTAGTTTTGACGAGTTGAAGATACGACTAACTACCGCACCCGTGTTAGCGTTGCCTCAGGGGAATGAAGATTTCGTTATATATAGTGATGCTTCGGGCCTCGGGCTCGGATTTGTTTTGATGCAGAGAGATAGGGTTATTGCTTATGCGTCCCGCCAGTTGAAACCTTATGAGGTGAATTACCCCACGCACGATTTGGAGTTAGCTGCGGTCGTTTTCACCTTAAAGATGTGGAGGCATTATCTCTATGGGTCGTCGTGTAAGATTTTTACGGATCACAAGAGTTTGAAGTATATCCTCAGTCAGAAAGAGTTGGATATGAGACAGCGTAGGTGGTTGGAGCTAATTAAAGATTACGACCTCGAGATACTTTATCATCCGGGTAAGGCAAACGTAGTAGTCGATGCGTTGAGCCGAAAGCCGATAGCGCTACAGATGTTAGAGGTACTTACACAACAGAGTGGGATCCAGCGAGATTTTATTTGTCAGAATATTGAGGTTTGGGTTCAGAGAGTTCAGGGTCAGTTATGTGTGTTAGAGATCACTTCGTCCTTGACTGATGATATCAAGGCGAAACAGTATGATGATCCATTTTTGGTCCAGTTGAGGGAGGATGTGAGGAAGGGGAAAGCCCCTGGATTTGTGGTCCAAGATGATGGAGTTTTGAGATTTCGCAACAGACTATGTGTACCGAGTGTTATTGAGCTGAGACAGAAGATCTTGAGTGAAGCTCATACCACACCTTACTCCATACATCTTGGTACGAGTAAAATGTACAAGGATGTGAGGAGTAACTACTGGTGGAGTAATTTGAAGATAGACGTTGGCGAGTTTGTGTCGAGGTGTTTGACCTGTCAGCAGGTTAAGGTCGAGCATCAGCGACCCGCGGGGCTTTTACGACCACTTCCTATCCCGGAGTGGAAATGGGAGGATATTTCTATGGATTTCATTACCAGTATGCCTAAGACTCGGACTGGAATGAACATGATTTGGGTCGTTGTCGATAGACTAACCAAATCAGCTCATTTTCTGGGTATTAAGGATACTTGGGGGCCAGAGAGACTAGCGCGAGTGTTTATTGCGGAGATAGTGAGGTTGCATGGGACGCCTAAGAGTATTGTTTTGGATCGGGATGGCCGATTTATATCACATTTTTGGCAGGCCGTTCATAGAGCTTTGGGGACCGTGTTGAGACTTAGTACATCCTACCACCCTCAGACAGACGGACAGTCTGAGCGGACGTTACAGACGCTGGAGGATATGTTGCGAGCCTCTGCTTTAGATTGGTAGGATGATTGGGAGTCGCACTAGCCATTGATCGAATTCACGTGCAACAATAGTTGGCACGCCTCGATCAAAATGGCACCATTTGAGGCACTGTATGGTAGGAAGTGCAGATCGCCGTTGTGTTGGGATGATACATCTGAGCTAATTGGCACCGAGCCTGATATGGTAGTTGAGACAAGAGAGAAGATTGCTTTGATTCGCGATAGGATGTTGACGGCTCAGAGTCGATAGAAGTCTTATGCCGATACACGTCGACGGCCATTGGAGTTTGAGGTGGGAGACCATGTGTTGCTTAAGGTGTCGCTGACACGGGGAGTTTACCGCTTCGGTCGGAAGGGTAAACTTAGTCCGAGATTTATTGGGCCATTCGAGGTTCTAGAGAGAGTTGGAGAGCTTGCATATCGGTTAGGCTTGCTGCCGTCCCTGAGCCACGTGCATAACGTATTTCATGTTTCCCAGCTTAGGAAGTACGTACTGGACCTAGCCATATTATTAATTTCAGAGAGATCGAGTTGGGGCCCGACATTCCCTTCGAGGAGAGGCCGATTCAGATCTTAGAGCGTCGGGTGAAGCAACTCAGGCACAAAACCATTCTTTTGGTTAAAGTGCAATGGTCTAGGCATGGATCCGAGGAAGCCACGTGGAAGACGGAAGAGAGTATGAGGTCGAGATACCCCGAGTTATTCGCGTTGTAAGTTTCAGGACGAAACTTATTTTGAGGGGGAGAGAATGTAATATCCGTGTTTTCTATTTTTGGTAATTTCTATTTTGGTGTATGTTCATTTCAGACAACTCGCTTGACTCTGTTTTGGAATTCTGAATCTATTTTGTTCTTGGAGTTTCTCCGTTTGGGCGAGTTTCGATGATGTTTTTACGTATTTTCATCTTGAGTTATATTTTCTCGCTTGTGTATTCGATTCTCATAAAACTCGTTCAATTTCATCATTTTCCTATTTCCATGAGTTCGTATGGTTGAGTGGAGCATGTTGTGAGTTTTGTATTGTTAGTCCGACGTTGTATCGTGATTTTCGGACGTTTGGGCCGTTTCGTAATTTCCTATAAGTTTAGGGAATTTATTTCTTGTTCGATTATGGTTGTGTACCTCGGACCGTTTCAGGTTATTGGATATTGTTTCTCGTTGCATGTAATTTTCCCGGACCGTTGGGTCGGCATATCGTGTTTTGGTTTATCGTCTTTTTTCATTTTGGTAGCGTCGTCTTGTGTCAGGAGGCTGTCTGGCCTGACCTATGCAAAACGGCGCAAGACCCGCGGTATTCTGCGCCAGGTCAGTGCGCCGTGTTTCCCAGTGGTGCCCGCTGCCTTGCGAAACGGCACAAGACCCACGGCATTTTGCGCCGTGTCTGTGCACCGTGTCGCACAGGGGTCGCCCGCTGACCCGCAATACGGCGCCATTTGGGACGTTTGTTGCGCCGTGTTCTGTCCATTATATATAGGACAGACACGGGTTTTAACCCCATTTTCACCATTCCTCTTGGCTCTCCACTCCCTCATCACGATTTTGGGCGATTTCATCCGGATATTGCATTCTAGAATCTTATAACTCGTAATTGGACATTCTAACACGAATCAATCATATTCCTTCCGCCATTCCATCGTTGAATTGAGGTAATTGGACATTATACCTAATTTTAGGGTTCTTGGCTATTATTCATTTTTCCTTTCATTTTTGCTTCGATTGATGATGAATATTAGTTGGGTAATCGGGGTGTTATGTTTTCCTAGAACTTTAGCAGATCAATTCCAAGTTTTTCCCCTTCATTGATCGAATTTGAACCTTATGCCTCCATAGTGTTCAGCGTATTGTCCCTTAGGGTAGAACGCCGATTAATTCATGATTTCTCAGTGGAATTGTAGTTGATTGAGTCTCTATTGTTGTTAGGATCGGATTTATGAAGATTGTTCGGACCGAACCCTCTTCCTTCCCCCGTTTTCTTCGCCTCGTGTTATCCAAGGCAAGTACATATATTACATTCCGTTATATGTGTATGATTTTGATGTGAATGATGTAAATGGTATTATTGAACGAATGTGATTGTTGCTCTTCCACATGAGGATGGCATGTGGCCTCTGGGGGACGATACTAATGGGTACGGCCACGGAAGTGGACTTGGGTGCATGTGTTGATGTTCTTCCACCTGGGGACGGTTCGACGGGACCTCTGGGGGCCGATACTAATGGGTACGACCGCGGAAGTGGTTTCTCACCTGGGGACGGTTCGACGGGACCTCTGGGGACTGATACTAATGGGTACGGTCGCGAGTTACCAAGTGTGTATGGTTTTGGTGCGGAAACTTGAGGATATACTGTTTTTAAATGTAAATGTGATATTCCAGAATATTGATTTCAAATGTTTTTCCTAATGGTTTGTTTGCGTTGAATCTCGTATGTATATAATCTTGTGTAATCGTGTAATTGCACTAGCTATTCGAATGCTAACCCCTTAAATGGGGGAAATGTGTCTTATGCATTTCAGGTACTGGTCGAGCTGAGGAGCTGGCACGGGATGCGCACGCAAAGGATGGGCTGGCATGATTGTAACACCCCCAAAACCGTATGGGAATATTACACGCCGTAGACCCATTCCACAAGGATCTACCAGGCTAAACATCTATAAACAACCAAATGCTTGCCCGGACAGGATCAAACAGTATAATAATACAGACCGTTAAGGTCACTTACACATGAATACACAGACCGGTGAGGTCACACAACTCCATCAACATAACTGACTAAAACAACATTACCCACACAGGGGTCAAAACACAATACAGCAGAAGACTGAAATCAACTCAGACAACACTACAAGAATCAAAACATCACTCAACTCTTGATTAGTATCGCAGCTCGTCATCCACTTGTGCCAATCCTGTGACTGCTCCCCCCGAACCTGCAAGTACCTGGACGCAAAACAGACATCCACTCCCCAATTACTCGGGGGTTAGTAAAACTCCACTGTTTTACTAGTGCAAATATAAAACGATACGAAATGCAACAAGCAAATAGCAACTACGAATTTGATACGGAAATCAATTATCAAAATGTTCCCGAGAAGTTTTAGAATTTCGAACTCAAGCAAGAGATATTTGAAAATGGAACGCATTATCTCGGGGATTTTTAAAGCAGAAATCCTTTTGGACCTCGAGTCCCAATTTGCCAAATCTTTCGTAAATATTAGGGCCTTAGCCCGATTCTCGTTTCAAGACACGCTAGATAAGATATCATTATGAGTCCGAGACCCATATTTAAAATGTTAACCAAACAATCACTGTTACACGATCATTGTTCGTACACATCATGTACCGAACTCCGGATGCCTCGACGGACTTACTCGGACCACACACACTGTTCGTACACATCATGTACCGAACTCCGGAGGCCTCAATGGACCCTACCCAGCCACAAACATCGTTCGTACACATCATGTATGGAACTCCAGAGGTCTCGTCAGACCCTACCTGGATCACACACCTTGTTCGTACACATCATGTACCGAACTCCAGAGGCCTCGTCAGACCCTACCTGGATCACACACCTTATTCGTACACATCATGTACCAAACTCCAGAGGCCTCGTCATACCCTACCTGGAACAGACACACTGTAATACCACCAGTATTACATGCTTTTTTTTTTCACTTTGGGCGCTCACGTCCATTTCTTTTATTTGATAAATAAATGTACTCCATTGCGATAAAACATATTTTGTATATATAGTTGTACTGTATTTTTCGCATCTGTTATTCGTGTATTGTGATAGTGTGATGATTGACGAACTTTCAGTGACATACCTTGATGTCGTTAGGTAATTATCGGTGCGAATATGACGGTGGCCAACGTCTTGTTCCCCGAGAGATTTCTAGACGACATGGAGAGGGAGTCGTGTCATAAGAAATTAATGTGATAATAATTTAGTAAACAAAATTGGTCCTTATGTACGTTATACTCCGAGTCATTACGTACGCTATATCCGAGTCATTACGTACGTTAAAGATCGGCCCTTACGTACGTAACATCGGTCTTCGGTCTTCGGACAGGAATCTTCTCCAGGTAGTACGCATGCCGACCAACTTTCGGCGTGATTGCGACAGGCAAGTCAACGAGGTGTTACGTACGTTAATCCGTTTTTGTTACGCACGTAACGATGTGTGTAAATTGTTCCAGCGAGTTCCTTACGTACGTTAATACTTTACCATAACGTACGTAAAGTCCCTTACGTACGTAAACCGTCAGGCATAACGTACGTAAGGGCAATCTGAGTTTATAAAAGAACACTTTGCCTTTCATTTCTTCCGTCCCAAAAATCATTCTTCTTTCATATTCAGTGCTCTCCACCATCCTTGAACCAATTCTAACCTCCCAATTCAAGTGCTATCCTATTAGAGTGCGTTAATCACGCTTCGGGGAAGGTCTTGAAGGTGTTATCCTCTCGTTCTCCTTCGTCCACCGTCGTTCTTCATCATCTTTCGTCAGTAAAGGTAAGTTTATCCAACCTTGAACTTATTTCAGTGTTGTTTAGTAAGTTATAGTAAACCTCGGATGCCTTGGGTAGCTTATAGCTCTCAGTAATAATTGGACCGGTATATAACTATCGCAATTGTTAATCGATATCCATCGAAGCTAGAAGTTGGAATGAATAATAATAGAACTCATAATCATGTTGCTAATCACCAACTTCTCGGAATCATCTTTGAAGGATTTCATGTATAACCGTATTATCATGTTGAATAAAACCGTTAATAAATCCTTGATGAACTTACCAGCAATTTCTAGTCGAATATATACCGAAACATGTTAAGATGATGGATTAATCGTTCTAGACTTGCATATTAAGACAACGATGAAATCTCGGTGATTGTTGGTTATAATTAACATAGGAATGTTGTGTTAAAACACTATTGTTTAGCGGAAGGATAATGTATAAAGAATGTTGTCGAACCTAAGAATTTAATGGCACGCATTATGGTTAGAAAAAGAGAAATTCGATTCCGACATCATAAGCGACTAGGGTAGGGTTCTAACAGGTGGGAGGGGAAGGAACGTAGTTGATCATCATTATTATCATAAGATGTTAATCGACAAACATGTAATAGGTCGGACTTCCAAGTGTGATCGTTCAAGCCGTTGCCTTGTCAAGAGATAACTCTCGTCGGATTTGAGGCAAGTGAATCTTGCTCAGACTTTACGTCTTATAATTTCATACATAGTAAATGTTACTATTGTGGTATGGTGCTCTTACGATTATCTTGTCCGGAGTATTCCTGAGTAGATACTACTGTGACCCTTGCCCGTGGCCTTGGGAGTTTTCTTGTTGGACCGTGTTGCGGGATAAAACCTGAATGGTACCCACGTCCGGAGTATTCCTGTGTAGATACTTCCGTGACCCTTGGTTGCGACCTTGGGAGTCTATGTGCTGATAAAAGGAATAACATGGAACATTCGGTGATAATTTTATTCCTTGAAATTATTAGATTTTACCTTTGAGTTTGGTTTGGATTGTTTCTGACCTAGGCTACTGGCACGACATGTCGTGCCAGGTAAATTTGTTGAATTTGTGCAGGACACCCCCGAAGGTTACGGCCAGGCATGAGCTGTGTTGGAAGAAGGCCTGTTAATTTCTTAAATCAATTTGAACATTCCACGTTGTGTA
Source organism: Orobanche coerulescens (assembly GCA_033398695.1). Lineage (NCBI taxonomy): Eukaryota > Viridiplantae > Streptophyta > Magnoliopsida > Lamiales > Orobanchaceae > Orobanche > Orobanche coerulescens. Next base: position 100,337,766 of record CM065801.1, on the reverse strand, counting down.
ATAACCGTATGTACGAACACTTTTTCTTTTGTACCTTGGGTTGTACGAATACTTTCTTAATTACTTCCGTATATTACCAGTTTAATAAAATATTTTAGAAAATATTTTCAAAAACTTGCCTTGTGGGTCCCTCATGGGATCTACGGCACTGTGGCGTCCCGGTTCATTTTGGGGGTGTTACAGAAAATGGTATCGGAGCCAAACACTCACGTGGAAAGTTTTACCAAAATATTTTGAAAACGTTTTGCCTTCAAAAAAAAAAAAAATCCAACACTTCTGACGACCGTAACTCCTCGAGGGATGTCGAGGTAAAATACACGTAAATTTTTAAGGATCAAGTATGATGTTTGGATTCAGTAAGAACTCAGAGAATGTTTGCATTAAACTAACCTGTTAGATCAAACGAACATCACCAATGGCACGTCGAGGAGCTAGAAGAAACGTAAATGACGCACAAGGTTCCGCTATGAACCAGCAGGGAGACAAAAACACCGGAGAAACTAATCCAGCCGGAAATAAACCACCGCCTATTAATCAGAACGAACAGGAAGCGGAAAACCAGAACAACGGGGGATTTGATCCAGCCTTCGTTCAGACTCTCGCCCAGGCCATTGCTATGGGAATCGCTCAGGTCAACCGGGCAGAACAAGTACCAGTCATTAACATAGAAGAGAACACCGGGAAGGACCGTTGGCTGGGAGAAATGCTGAAGGCCAGACCGCCATTATTCGACGGGTCAGGGGAGAAGCACATGGATGATTGGATCTCGGAGATGGAGACTGCCTTCGAGGTGATCGGCTGCCCAGGGAACGGAAAAGTACCACTCGGAATCAACCAGCTCCGTGACACCGCAGCCCGATGGTGGAGGACCTATAAGCCAGAGGACAGAATAATCGGATGGCCCGAGTTTTCCAAACTATTGAGAGACGAGTACTGTCCCCGATCAGTTCAAACTGCACGAGCGTGGAGTTTCTTCAGCGCAGGACCGAGCTAAGCTATGTCACACAGATGGTTCCATCCGAAGACCAGCGAATTTGTCACCTTGCTCAACGGTTGCCGGAGGATGTTCAACGTTACGCGGCGGGGTTTCACTGCACCACTTTGAGGGTATATGAGGACGTGGTCACAGCATATGCCGGAACGGTTGTCAGTTCGGATGCCGGGCAAAACCAAAAGAAGCAGAAGACAACAAATCAGTCCGGGAGCACCAGCAGAGTGAACTTGGGAATTGGGTTCCCCTCCAAATCAGCAGCTTCGTCCCAACATAAAGGAACATCTGACGGGCCTTCTCGCCGTAGCTGTTTCAATTGTGGCATAGCAGGGCATACCATGAGTCAGTGTCGTAAAGCGTCGACAAAGTATTTTTCATGCGGAAGGGGTGGGCACATGTCTCGCCACTGATCTCGGATCAAACATACACCAAACCCAGCTCCTCAGAGTCAGCAAGGCTCGGTACAGACATACAGAGCGTCTGCCATGTCCGACTACCGATCTCCACCTCGCCAAGCTCCTCTATACGGTGCCGGAAGAGGACGTGGTCGCGGGGGAGGCACTGCACCCTCCTCGGGGACACTGCCGTCCCGCGTGTTTGAACTAAGGGCTGCTGACGACCAGACTACACCTGCTGTCTCAGGTACACTCCTTATTAAATCTCAGCCTGTTCATGTACTGTTTGATACTGGAGCAACCCACTCGTTTATATCCGTAGAATGTGTTAACTGTTTGCATCTCCCTTGTGTACCTTGTGAGTCCTTTACTGTTAAACTACCCAAGGGTAGCAGGGTGGAGGGTAACTTGGAAGTTCGAAACTGTCCGATTCGTATCAATAAATTGGGCTGGACAGCCAATCTCATGGTCTTTCCACTCCAAAACTAAGATGTGATTTTGGGTATGGACTGGATGACGATGCACAAGACGGTATTGGATACCTATCACCTGACAGTTTCTATTACGACCCATGACGGTGCCACTCACACAATTAGAGGCCGAGAACACTTCAGTACTAAAGGGTCCCTCAGTCTCCTTTCAGCAGTAACATCTCATGATGATCGAGGAACGTATTTTTGGTGTTATATTCTTCAGGAGGACGCGTCACAACTGTCGGTTGCTAACATTCCTGTAGTGAACGAATTTCCGGACGTATTCCCCGATGAACTACCTGGATTGCCACCACGAAGGGAGGTCGATCTCTCAATTGAACTTGAGCCAGGAACGACGCCTATCTCCAAGGCACCATACAGAATGGAACCAGCCGAAATGAAGGAACTAAAGTCAAAACTCGAAGAATTGCTAAGGAAGGGGCTCATTCGTCCAAGTACTTCGCCATGGGGTGCGCCAGTTCTTTTTGTGAAGAAAAAGGACAGCTCTCTGCGCCTGTGTATCGATTACAAGGAACTTAATAAGGTCACTATTAAGAACCGTTACCCACTTCCAAGGATTGATGATTTACTGGACAAACTTCAAGGAGCGACTGTGTTTTCAAAGATCGACTTACGTTCGGGATATCACCAATTGAGAATTCGAGAGGAGGATATTCCTAAGACCGCATTTCGATCGAGATATGGACACTACGAGTACATGGTGGTGTCGTTTGGCCTGACTAATGCTCCAGCCGTTTTTATGGAATTGATGAACAGGGTTCTGACAGAGTTTCTCGATAAGTGTGTGGTGGTTTTCATTGATGATATTTTAATTTATTCCCGAAGCCGATGGGAGCATGAGGAACACTTGAGGCGGAGTGTTGGCGTTTACGGCAACATCAATCGTACGCTAAACTTTCTAAATGCGAGTTCGGATGCCGAGGTAACCTTTTTGGGGCATGTGATTTCAGCAAGGCGTTAAAGTAGACCCCGTAAGATCGAGACAGGTTATGAGTTGGGAACCACCTAGAAACGTCAAAGAGGTGAGGAGTTTCCCAGGGTTGGCGGGATATTATCGACGGTTCGTCGAGGCCTTCTCTGTGTCGCTCGGCCATTAACAAATGCTTAGGAAGAACACCAAGTTTGTCCTGGACAATGAGTGTCGGGAGAGTTTCAACAAGCTAAAAGAAAGCTTACTACCGCCCCGGTGTTGGTACTACCGCAGGTACGGAGGGATTCGTAATATTCACCGATGCGTCTAAGCACGTCGGGATGTGTGTTCATGCAAAAGCAGCAGGTTATCGCTACGCCTCGCGACAACTTAAACCTTATGAGGTGAACTACCCGACACATGACTTGGAACTAGCGGTGGTCCACGCTCTCAAGATTTGGAGACATTACCCGTATGGGGTTACCGGCAAGATCTTTACGGACCACAAGAGTTTAAAGTATATTTTCACTCGAAAGAGTTAAACATGAGACAGAGACGCGTTGGCCGGAGTTAATCAAGGATTACGATGTACGATTCTATATCACCTGTAAAAGCCAACGTCGTAGCACGCCTTGAGTCGGAAAAGCTGCAGAGATGACACTATCTCGGTTTGGCCAGTGCAGTGGAATTGCGGCAAGATATCGGGAGAAATGACATTGAAGTGTGGATACAACACCGCCAGGGGGCAGTTGTGCTCGATTGATATTCCCTCGTCTCTGCTTTGGGCCGAGATACGCCTGCGAGATGGAGGATCCAGAACTTCGTGCGATCGGCGCAAAGGCCGAAGGGGGAATTATTTCAGACTACAGGATCCAAGGAGGCTTAGTTAGATTCAGGAACTAGATTTGCATTCCACCTAATGACGAGCTTAAGCAAACTATACTCAAGGAAGCTCATTCTACTCCCTATTCGATACATCCCGGGGCGAGCAAAATGTACAAAGACCTGCGAAAGAGTTTCTGGTGGAAGAATATGAAGCAAGAGGTAGCAAGGTTTGTCGCTCGATGTATGATATGTCAACAGGTGAAGATTGAACACCGTAGACCGGCCGGAATCATGCAGCCCTTACCCATTCCGGAAAGGAAATGGGAGAGCATATCAATGGACTTTGTCACCAAGTTACCAATGATGGCGGGGGGAAAGGACACGATATGGGTTATTGTAGATCGACTGACAAAGTCGGCGCATTTCATTCCAATTCAAGAGGCCATCGGAACAGAACAGATGGCCACCATCTTTGTTCGGGAAATCGTGAGATTACATGGCGTTCCCTCGGGGATTATTTCGGATAGAGACACTAGATATGTGTCCCGCTTCTGGAAGGCTGTCCACCAGGCCATGGGTACTCAACTGCATTTCAGCACTGCCTATCACCCTCAAATGGATGGACAAACAGAACGCACCATACAGACCCTGGAAGATATGTTGAGAGCATGTCTACTCGATTGGGGCAAGGACTGGGCTAAACACCTTTGTTTAGCGGAATTTTCGTACAACAACAGATGGCATGCAAGCATAGGCATGGCCCCCTTTGAGGCCTTGTATGGTAGAAGGTGCAAGTCTCCCCTATGTTGGGACGATGCATCTGATGTCGTCGCCACCGAGTTGGATCTAATCCAGGAATCTATTAAGAAGATATCCATTGTTCGAAAACACATGTTGGCAGCGCAGAGTCGCCAAAGGTCTTATGCTACGGACCGACAGCGACCGTTGGAATTTATGGTTGGGGATCATGTTTGGGTTAAAGTATCGCCAATGCGGGGCATTCGACGCTTCGGCCAGAAGGGCAATCAAAGCCCGAGGTTTATTGGCCCGTTCGAAATATTGGACCGAGTCGGTAGACTCACTTATCGGCTAGCATTACCACCATCGTTAGACGGAATGCATAATGTCTTCCATGTCTCCCAGCTGAGAAAGTACGTGTACGATCCTGGCCACAAGATCAACTTCGAGGAAGTAGAGATTTCCAATGATGCTACCTTTAGGGAAGTTCCAACAGCGATTTTAGATCGACGCGTAAAGACACTAAGGAACAAGGACATACCCCTTGTTAAAGTTCAGTGGTCGCACCACGGTACGGAAGAAGCGACTTGGGAGACCGAGACGAGCATGAGAGAGAATCATCCCGAGTTATTTTCTTAGTTTCGGGACGAAACTATTTTAAGGGGGGTGGTATGTAATACCACCAGTATTACATGATTTTTTTTCACTTTGGGCGCTAACGTCCATTTATTTTATTGATAAATAAATGTACTCCATTGCGATAAAACATATTTTGTATATATGGTTGTACTGTATTTTTCGCATTTGTTATTCGTGTATTGTGATAGTGTGATGATTGACGAACTTTCAGTGACATACCTTGATGTCGTTAGGTAATTATCGGTGCGAATATGACGGTGGCCAACGTCTTGTTCCCCGAGAGATTTCTAGACGACATGGAGAGGGAGTCGTGTCATAAGAAATTAATGTGATAATAATTTAGTAAACAAAATTGGTCCTTACGTACGTTATACTCCGAGTCATTACGTACGCTACATCCGAGTCATTACGTACATTAAAGATCGGCCCTTACGTACGTAACATCGGTCTTCGGTCTTCGGACAGGAATCTTCGCCAGGTAGTACGCATGCCGACCAACTTTCGGCGTGATTGCGACACGTAAGTCAACGAGGTGTTACGTACGTTAACCCGTTTTCGTTACACACGTAACGATGTGTGTAAATTGTTCCAGCGAGTTCCTTACATACGTTAATACTTTACCATAACGTACGTAAAGTCCCTTACGTACGTAAACCGTCAGGCATAATGTACGTAAAGGCAATCTGAGTTTATAAAAGAACACTTTGCCTTTCATTTCTTCCGTCCCAAAAATAATTCTTCTTTCATATTCACTGCTCTCCACCATCCTTGAACCAATTCTAACCTCCCAATTCAAGTGCTATCCTATTAGAGTGCGTTAATCAAGCTTCGGGGAAGGTCTTGAAGGTGTTATCCTCTCGTTCTCCTTCGTCCACCGTCGTTCTTCATCATCTTTCGTCAGTAAAGGTAGGTTTATCCAACCTTGAACTTATTTCAGTGTTGTTTAGTAAGTTATAGTAAACCTCGGATGCCTTGGGTAGCTTAGAACTCTCAGTAATAATCGGACCGGTATATAACTATCGCAATTGTTAATCGATATCCATCAAAGCTAGAAGTTGGAATGAATAATAATAGAACTCATAATCATGTTGCTAATCACCAACTTCTCGGAATCATCTTTGAAGGATTTCATGTATAACTGTATTATCATGTTGAATAAAACCGTTAATAAATCCTTGATGAACTTGCCAGCAATTTCTAGTCGAATAGATACCGAAACATGTTAAGATGATGGATTAATCGTTCTAGACTTGCATATTAAGACAACGATGAAATCTCGGTGATTGTTGGTTATAATTAACGTAGGAATGTTGTGTTAAAACACTATTGTTTAGCGGAAGGATAATGTATAAAGAATGTTGTCGAACCTAAGAATTTAATGGCACGCATTATTGTTAGAAACAGAGAAATTCGATTCCGACATCATAAGCGACTAGGGTAGGGTTCTAACAGGCGGGAGGGGAAGGAACGTAGTTGATCATCATTATTATCATAAGATGTTAATCGACAAACATGTAATAGGTCGGACTTCCAAGTGTGATCGTTCAAGCCGTTGCCTTGTCAAGAAATAACTCTCGTCGGATTTGAGGCAAGTGAATCTTGCTCAGACTTTACGTCTTATAATTTCAGACATAGTAAATGTTACTATTGTGGAATGGTGCTCTTACGATTATCTTGTCCGGAGTATTCCTGAGTAGATACTACCGTGACCCTTGGCCGCAGCCTTGGGAGTTTTCTTGTTGGACCGTGTTGCGGGATAAAACCTGAATGGTACCCACGTCCGGAGTATTCCTGTGTAGATACTTCCGTGACCCTTGGTTGCGACCTTGGGAGTTTATGTGCTGATAAATGGAATAACATGGAACATTCGGTGATAATTTTATTCCTTGAAATTATTAGATTTTACCTTTGAGTTTGGTTTGGATTGTTTCTGACCTAGGCTACTCGCACGACATGTCGTGCCAGGTATATTTGTTGAATTTGTGCAGGACACCCCCGAAGGTTACGGCCAGGCATGAGCTGTGTTGGAATAAGGCCTCTTAATTTCTTAAATCAATTTGAACATTCCACGTTGTGTAATAACCGTATGTACGGACACTATTTTCTTTTGTACCTTGGGTTGTACGAATACTTTCTTAATTACTTCCGTATATTACCAGTTTAATAAAATATTTTAGAAAATATTTTCAAAAACTTGCCTTGTGGGTCCCTCATGGGATCTACGGCACTGTGGCGTCCCGGTTCATTTTGGGGGCGTTACACACACACACACATCGACACGACACAACTCATAATCATCAAATGTCAAGCCATTCCACATTACACCGAAATGTATAATCAAGTATGTAAACCAAAACAACACAATTATCATAATCTTCACAACAACTGAACAATGACCAACCACGCCCGGCACAAACTTAGATGATTTGCACATCCAACACAATTCCAAGATGTTAACTAAGTGAAGGTATCATCGTTACCGTCAATTCATTCATAATAATCAATTCATACGAAACATATTCGCTAAGATAAATCAATTCATCATAACCATAACACAACATCCCTATTCACAAGACACAATTCGTATAGTAAAATACTTGCCTTAATAACCGCTACCGAATACTCCGAAGAACACGGTTCGACTGGAAAGCTCGGACCCCACAGAAGACAATGAACGGAAGGGTTCCGACTCGAGTTCTTCACAAGAATTTCGTCCCTAAGTCATACCAATGATAAATCAACAATCGTACGATGGATAATAATCATACAACGCCCAATTCCCCCTCTAAGACCTTTTGTCGGACATCTTCAAGGCGTCGACTAAGAACTCGACCAAAACAACGAATCGATACGATCCAACCATGGAATAACAAGGGAAATGATATAATACATCTAAATAATCATCAATCCATCATAATCCTAAGTTAAATCGGATTAAACGGACAAATCGAACAAAATCCCCAATTTTCCAAAAACTAGATTTTTAGGAAATCTAACCTTGATTCGGTCGATCGGAGGATGTTATGTGATGATTTATCGACATTAGGAACTCAAGAACTTCATTGATTGGATGTATGACAACATGCCTCCATGCTCCACAAGTCTCCAACCACTGAAGAGGAAGAAAGAAGTGAGAAAACCGCGTGAAACCCGACTGCTCTGCCATATATATACACCTGCCGAACACGGCGCAGAAAACGGCCCACACCAGCGCCATGTCTACCACCGGGTTGTGGGTCAGTGCGTGACCTGACCAACACGGCGCAACACCCGGCGCAAGGTGCCCACGCGTATTACTCGGCCGTATCCGACACGGCGCATCACCCGACGCAAATCTTGCGCGGGTTCTCGGCGGTGTCTCGGCAGACTGCTGGTCCTCGCCGACCCGGGACAAGACACGGCGATCGGCAGCACCGCTTTCAGCGCCATTTCGCACAGGTCCGGCCAGCAACCTCCAGTTGCAAAATGAAGAACCACAACGACGATCCGAACGACCCCGAAACCCAAACCTAAATACAAATCGAAGATACGGTTACGAAGTACTCGCAAAGACGAATCCAAGCGCTAAGAGAACACACTATTCCGACCACCCGAAGTCTCTAAATTCGACAACGGAAGTAATTACCCCAGACTTTGGGAAATTACGAAAACGGCCCAAAATGTCCGAAAATCACGATACGTGATCGAATAACCAAACTGAAGTTCACAACACGTCTATCAAAGTTAAACGGACTTACGGGAAACTCGAAACAGTAATTTCGAACGAGATTCACAAGAATCGAACTCGAGTGCGGAAAAGTCGTTAAGAAACACGGAACTCAACAAAACAATACCGAAATGAACTCGGACGTCGAAAAGTGCAGAATTAAACATTCTCAGAATGGCGAAACGGTCACAAGCAAGTCGTCAAAACGGACTACCGCTGAGAAAGAAAAACTACCAGAAATCGAAAATTGCGGATATTACATACTACCCTCCTTAAAAGAAGTTTCGTCCCGAAACTTAAACCAAGTAGGGAGAAGCAATAACCCACCAGGAAAAATCGACGAGATACACAAAAACCGAAAACTCGCGCCCAACAGCGAAATACTACAAGAAACGCAAAGAGACATACAGCGTGAAAACACGCTCCACGACGACCAACACAACGCCACCGATAGAGACATAATAAAACCAACAAGTGACAAGCGTCATCAAACAGATAATACAACCAAGTCGATTATCCGAACAATCACAAAACACAAAGCACCCATTACAAGGAAACACGCACAATCAAGAAAACGGAAATAAACACACAAACAGGCCACAGGGACAACCACAAACAATTCGGACTACGCCGAAGTCCTCAAAAACTACACTAGGCATTTTTATGTCCTTTTGGAGCAGAGACGCAACCTCAATCCCCAATTCTCTCAGCTACCGTCTCGCAAAGCACGGCTTGGTGACCCACTTGGCCACACTCGAAACAGTTGACTAATGGTGAACGACAATTCTTCGCAGTACGAGATCAGGCAACAACAGTCAGACAACCCCGATCGAACAACAACAATCGAACCACAATGACCGAAAAATAATGATCAAATAACAATGATCGGATAACAACGATCAAATAACAATGATCGAACAATAATGATCAAATAACAATGGTCGAATGACAACAGTCGAACAATGACTCCGAAGTCCCCACTTCAACTCCAGACATTAAAAGAACTGGTAGAAAGTGAAAGATGTTACTTCCAAACAAGGTTCACAAGAATCGAACCGAACTCAGAAAAGTCACGATGATAAACAGATCGATCTGAAACAAGGTCACAACCAGTTCGAACGATGACAACTGAGACATCAAACATGTTCAAAAAGTATCGACGAACACATGCAAGTCGATAGAATTTAGAAGGAGAAACTGCAGAATTCAAATATAGTACGGGCATTACATCCAACCTCTTATAAAAGAAATGTCGTCCCCGCAACTCACAACAACGGAAACAAGGTAACAACACAAAAAGCAACCGACAGAAAAATCTCCCATGGGCCTCTCAGAGCCGATCCTGATATCTGTGCTGAAGCACGAACTCCGAAAGTCTCGGTAGCCAATTCGCAAAACTGAATTCAGTGTCCCTCGAGCCCTCACTTGAAACGCATTACTGACGAGAAGGACAATTGACACGTGCATGCCTAGCACATCACGGTTGAAACACCTCGGCTCGGCATACCGAAAATACAAATGCTAGATACAATGGGGCATAACGTCGCAAAACAACAGAGCGGAGATGCCGACTCAGCACAACAAAGAATCATAACACATATCATATACAACGATTACCATCGTAAAGTAATACACATACAAACACTATAGCAACGATGGTATCGTTCGGCGACCTCAACGGCCCGAACGATAACCAGCACATAATTACAAACATCATGAAACAATCACACATGTACCCAAATGTACAAACCCAAGCTTCAACAGCTCACACTCGTGCGACAACACGCAAATCACCACGAGGTAACAAATAGTAAATACCAGTTCACACTTCTCACAGAGGGCTAGTACTACAAATACGTGGCAACGCCTCAACGTTCATGCCACCAATTCGATCATATTCGGAAGTTAACATCATAACGACAAAGCAAACATCATACATACATTTCCAAATGCAAACGCGAAATTGATAGGTTTTAAAAAAAAAAAAAACCCCTTTTGAAAATAATTTTGGAAACACCGATTAATCTTGAGTATCACCCTGCAAAAAAAGTACAAACGTGAAACATCGTTATCGAGACTTTGGAAAACTATTTCGCATTCGATAAAAATGAGGACACTTTCTTTTCGTGAAAAAATTTCGGAAATATTCGACCCTCGGGTCTAAGTAAAAGTGTTTCTAAAACATTGGAAATATCTCAAAACATTTTGGTCCTCAAGGTAGAAGAATTTTGAAACATATTGTGGCACCTTGGATGTACCACGAGAAAATAACTCATTTTAAAAGTACGTCTTGAAATTTATTTTATAAGATACTCAAGGTTTTCAAAGATAATTCAATGGGCTAGAATGCCCAAAAATTTCAGATAATTACACGGAACATTATAGCTCCGTGGGTCCCGCGCCGGAACCCACGAGGCTAAAAACCATTTACAGAAATGCCAAAAAGGCCGATGACGGTAATATTTCAAAAACTCACAAAAGCCATTTACAAAATACTAAATTCCGTCATAAGAATTTCTCCAAAACGATCAAGGACATAATGCCAAAAACTCGGGTAAGGGAATCAGTTTTCGAAATAAAACTCAGTCGGTAAAATACCGAAAGCCATTACAAAAGAACTCACGCAGCGGATAAAAGGAATACAGTCCAACATGAACAATCCAATTGAATACATCTCACAGCATCTAGTTTAAACATACAACAAAACCATTCCTTGGAGTTTCTCACGAACTCAATCGTCGATACCTTATTTGAAACCCATCAAGGTTCTCAATTTTCACACCATACCACCCCTCACAGTGGTTCAAAGGTAAAACAACAATAGGCCCAGTTTTATACATATATTATGTGTTACACGTATTAAATACAACTATATTCACAACACCGTGCAAATAAAATTATGCACCGCAATTAACTCACTAAGATAAAATCATGATACACGGGTACCTCGCATAAAAGAGGAGACTTACGTCCACAGGCCGCACGGAGATGACGGTCGCCCATGATACTAATCTCATCCGACAACATACCCGACACGTTGTGACTACGCACAACTCAACTTGTCACTCGACATCTCGAATGACAAAACCACACCACACTCGACAACTCACGACTCGACTTGACCCGACAGCCTAGGTTTCCGCAACCTAATCTCCGATACCATAAATGTAACACCCCCAAAACTGTATGGGAATATTACACGCCGTTGACCCTTTCCACAAGGATCTACCAGGCTAAACATCCATAAAAAACCAAATGCTTGCCCGGCCAGGGTCAAACAGTATAATAATATAGACCGTTAAGGTCACTTACACATGAATGCACAGACCGATGAGGTCACACAACTCCATCAACAGAACTGACTAAAACAACATTACCCACACAGGGGTCGAAACACAATACAGCGGAAGACTGAAATCAACTCTGACAACACTACAAGAATCAAAACATCACTCAACTCTTGATTAGTATCGCAGCTCGTCATCCACTTGTGCCAATCCTGTGACTGCTCCCCCCGAACCTGCAAGTACCTGGACGCAAAACAGACATCCACCCCCCGATTACTCGGGGGTTAGTAAAACTCCATTGTTTTACTAGTGCAAATATAAAACGATACGAAATGCAACAAGTAAATAGCAACTACGAATTTGATACGGAAATCAATTATCAAAATGTTCCCGAGAAGTTTTAGAATTTCGAACTCAAGCAAGAGATATTTGAAAATAGAACGCATCATCTCGGGGATTTTTAAAGCAGAAATCCTTTTGGACCTCGAATCCCAATTTGCCAAATCTTTCATAAATATTAGGGCCTTAGCCCGATTCTCATTTCAAGACACGCTAGATAAGATATCATTATGAGTCTGAGACCCATATTGAAAATGTTAACCAAACAATCACTGTTACACGATCATTGCTCGTACCCATCATGTATAGAACTCCGGAGGCCTCGACGGACCTTACCCGGACCATAAACTCTGTTCGTACACATCATGTACCGAACTCCGGAGGCCTCAACGGACCCTACCCGGCCACAAACATCGTTCGTACACATCATGTACCGAACTCCAGAGGTCTCGTCAGACCCTACCTGGATCACACACCTTGTTCGTACACATCATGTACCGAACTCCAGAGGCCTCATCATACCCTACCTGGAACACACACACACAAATCGACACGACACAACTCATAATGATTAAATGTCAAGCCATTCCACATTACACCGATATGTATAATCAAGTATGTAAACCAAAACAAAACAATTATCATAATCTTCACAACAACTCAACAATGACCAACCACGCCCGGCACAAACTTAGATGATTTGCACATCCAACACAATTCCAAGATGTTAACTAAGTGAAGGTATCATCGTTACTGTCAATTCGTTCATAATAATCAATTCATACGAAACATATTCGCTAAGATAAATCAATTCATCATAACCATAACACAACGTCCCTATTCACAAGACACAATTCGTATAGTAAAATACTTGCCTTAATAACCGCTACAGAATACTCCGAAGAACACGGTTTGACCGGAAAGATCGGACCCCAAAGAAGACAACGAACGGAAGGTTCCGACTCGAGTTCTTCACAAGAATTTCGTCCCTAAGTCATACCAATGATAAATCAACAATCGTACGATGGATAATAGTCATACAACACCCAATCCCCCCTCTAAGACCTTTTGTCGGACACCTTCAAGGCGTCGACTAAGAACTCGACCAAAACAACGAATCGATACGATCCAACCATGGAATAACAAGGGAAATGATATAATACATCTAAATAATCATCAATCCATCATAATCCTACGTTAAATCGGATTAAACGGACAAATCGAACAAAATCCCCAATTTTCCAAAAACTAGATTTTTAGGAAATCTAACCTTGATTCGGTCGATCGGAGGATGTTATGTGATGATTTATCGACATTAGGAACTCAAGAACTTCATTGATTGGATGTATGACAACATGCCTCCATGCTCCACAAGTCTCCAACCACGGAAGAGGAAGAAAGAAGTGAGAAAAACGAGTGAAACCCGACTGCTCTGCCATATATATACACCTGCCGAACACGGTGCAGAAAACGGCCCACACTAGCGCCGTGTCTACCGCCAGGTTGCGGGTCAGTGCGCGACTTGACCGACACGGCGCAACACCCAGTGCAAGGTGCCCGCACGTATGACTCGGCCGTATCTGACACGGCGCATCACCCAACACAAATCTTGCGCGGGTTCTCGGCCATGTCTCGGCAGACTAATGGTCCTGGACGACCCGGCGCAAGACACGGCGCTCGGTAGCGCCGCTTTCAGCGGCGTTTCGCACAGGTCCGGCCAGCAACCTCCAGTTGCAAAATGAAGAACCAAAATGACGATCCGAACGACCCCGAAACCCGAACTTGAATATGAATTGAAGATACAGTTACGAAGTACTCGCAAAGACGAATCCAAGCGCTAGGAGAACACACGATTTTGACCACCAGAAGGCTCGAAATTCGACAATGGAAGTAATTACCCCAAACTTTGGGAAATTACGAAAACGGCCCAATACGTCCGAAAATCATGATACGTGATCGAATAACCAAACTGCAGTTCACAACATGTCTAACAAAGTTAAATGGACTTACAGGAAACTCAAAACAGTAATTTCGAACGAGATTCACAAGAATCAAACTCGAGTGCGGAAAAGTCGTTAAGAAACACGGAACTCAACAAAACAATACCGAAGCGAACTCGAACGTCGAAAAGTGCAGAATTAAACATTCTCAGAATGGAAAAATGGTCACAAGCGAGTCGTCAAAACGGACTGTTGGTATAAAACAGATATTTGCCCCGTTTTGTGCGGAAGCGTAAATAAATTGCGGAAAATAAATCACACAAGGATTTATAGACGTTCGGCTATTGACGAAGCCTACGTCCTCTCTCGATGTATCTTTTTCTTTAGGATTAAGATCAAAACATCTATGCCTCTCTTCTATCGGTCGAGGGATTACCGTTTACAAGCTCGTCTTCTATCGGTCCGAGTAAAACCGTTTTCCTTTTCTATTGGATAAGGAATCAACCACTCTAGCTTTCTATGCGTACTAGATAAACCTCACTTAGATATCGATTGCGATTCTAACAATGCCAGATACTTGATCCTAATAACACCGAATCCAATCGTATCTTTTCTTTTACCTCTCGTGTATAATGTTGAATGTATAAACACTCAAACTAACAATATAAGCTCAATATTACAACAACAATGTAAGTATATGATTCTCAGATATATGTCTTGTTTGCTTGAAGTTGTTGTACTCAAACAATACCGTAGGGATGGTATTTATAGGCATTTCCCACAAACTAGCCGTTGCTGCCAGTTGACTAGCTAGCGTGCGCTAGCTCTTCCTTCTTAGCGTGCGCTATCGCACATTTTTGCTTTAGCGTGCGTAATGTCTTTCATGTAGCATACGTTAATCATTTTATGTTTCAGTCCAGTGGCTACTGTCCTTGACAGTTAGCATGCGCTACCGCTTCCTTTATAGCGTGTGCTAATCCAATATGTCCGTTGCATGACATGTCAAAGTATCCGTTTGATATGCTGACTTTGACCTACTTTTCCTAACGTTCTGATTGAATAGAATTCAAATTGATATTTAGCATGCACTAAATATCATTCCTTGCGTGCGCTAGTACTGACTTCATTGCATGCGTCATTCTGAGTTTGAATATCTTCACAACGGTAACATGGCTCGATAGCGTGCGTTAATGAACAAGAGTAGCGTGCGCTATCTCGTCAGATGACTTCCCTTCAGGTAACTTCGAACTTGGCTGATATGCAGAGAACTTCCCGTTAGCGTGCGCTAACATATATGTCTTAGCGTGCGCTAGACATGCATTATGCTCAGCTTTTTGCGTCTTAAATGCCTTATTTGTTTTGCTTCGCCTTGATGTTGTTTTGTTTGTTTAGCAACTTTAATCATCAAAACACAAATTAAATAATGTGTGGAATAAATATTCCAACAATCTCCCCCTTTTTGATGATTACAAAACAACTCTTGAATTGGATAAAATATGTAAAAATAAAATATATGTATACGAATCAAAGTTTTCGGCTTTGATCGTTTCGTTAGTTTCTCCAATCCTTTTCTTTTTCTTGTTTTTCGACTTGTTTGTTTTTCATTTTTAATTTTTCAACTCCTTCGTTTTAACTCCCCCTTTTTGTATGCTTTCTTTTTCTTTTCGACTTCTTGATTTTTCTCATTTTATCAATTCATCTACTTCTCCCCCTTTTTGTCTTCATCAAAAAGTATAAAAATATAGAGTATATCAAATGAAATATAAATATGCATGATACCAATTTATGCATTAATAAGGGAATTTAGTTATACCCTTTAAAAAAATACTCCCCCTGAAAGTATTATTTCCCCCTTTTTAAAATATCAATTAAAAATTAATTTTTGGGGACCCAACCGATAGTTGGTTTTTGTTTTGAGACGTGAACGATGTTTGGAATAATTGTTCCTTTAGGAACCCAAATCTTTTTCATTTTTATCGTCCGGCGTGGGCTTTTACAGTTAGAAATATGATGCCCAATTTTCAAATATTTTTCACATCGGGGTATTTTGAAATTGACGGATTCGTTTTTCGAACGTGGTTTGAATCCTAACCCCTCTTTATTTAGAGTATATTTTTGAACGCATAACATTTGTTCAAATTTATTGTTGCCGAACGAGAATTTCTTTGTCAAAATGTTTAGTTCATCTTGAACTTTTAAAAGATCATTCTTTATGATATTCTCATTTTCAATGCATTTCGAATGATCGATTTCAACAAATTTCCCTTTTTCAAGTATTTTGGAATTTTCAATTTCCAAAGTTTTATATTTAGACTTGAGGGATTTAATTTCATTTAAAGCATTTTGATAATCCGTATGTAATAACTCGAATGCTTCAAAGAGTTCGTCGTAGGAATTACTTACTTGGCTTTCGACGTCGCTATCGTCGAATGAACTCCGGGCCATGAGCGCGAGATTATTTTGGTCAAGAAAATCTTCATCGGGATCTTCGTCGCTCCATGTTGCGATTAAAACCTCCTTGGGTTTTACACGTGATTCTTTGCAAAGTGGCCTGGTTTACCACATAGTCGACAAGTGTTGTCGAACTTTTTAGATTCGACCGCTTGGATGTCCTTCTTTCTTCGGTTTAATAAGTGTTGGAACTTATTAATATTCTTGGCATAATATGCCATTTCTTCATCACTTTCGTCCACCAGGATTTTTTCTTTCTTTCTCGGCACCTTAGCCTTGAAGGCTATCGATCTTTCCTTCGGTTTCGGTTTGGCATTCCGAGATTTTAGAACAATCTCGTAGTTGATAAGAGAGCCAACGAGAGCACTAAAATCGAGAGTATTTAAATCTTTGGATTCCATTATTGTCGTAACCGTACCGTCCCATTCTCGAGGTAGTGATCGGAGAATTTTCTTTACTTTCTCACTACTCGAAAGTGGTTTTCCGAAACATGCTAATCCATTAGTGATAACCGAAAATCGGTCAAGAATAATCGAGATGGATTCGTCGTTCTTCATTTGGAATAATTCATAATCGTGAAGGAGCATGTTTATCTTCGTCTCTTTGACTTGAGACGTACCTTCGTGTGTTACCTCAAGCATTTTCCAAATTTCTTTGGCACTATCACACGATGATATCCGGTTATGTTCTTCCAGATTTAAAGCGTAGTATAATAATTGAGTGGCTTTTAAATTATAATGGTCGTTTTTCCAATCCGCATCGTCATACTCTTCAAAGGTTTTGAGAGTTCCGTTTAAGTTCGTCGGAATTTTGGGACCAAGACAAATCACCTTCCATAATTCGATATCGTAAGCTCGGATGAAAATAGACATTTTCTTCTTCCAAGTCATGAAATTCGATCCATCAAAAAATGGTGGTCGGTTGAGAGCAAGGCCTTCGATTGGAGCCATTTGAAACGCCATTTTGGATCTTCTCCTAGGATGTTAAGCCGCATATTCGAGTACCGCTCCGATGCCAATTGTTGGTATAAAATCAGATATTTGCCCCGTTTTGTGCGGAAGCGTAAATAAATTGCGGAAAATAAATCACACAAGGATTTATAGACGTTCGGATATTGACGAAGCCTACGTCCTCTCTCGATGTATCTTTTTCTTTAGGATTAAGATCAAAACATCTACGCCTCTCTTCTATCGGTCGAGGGATTACCGTTTACATGCTCGTCTTCTATCGGTCCGAGTAAAACCGTGTTTCCTTTTCTATTGGATAAGGAATCAACCACTCTAGATTTCTATGCGTACTAGATAAACCTCAATTAGATATCGATTGCGATTCTAACAATGCTGGATACTTGATCCTAATAACACCGAATCCAATCGTATCTTTTCTTTTACCTCTCGTGTATAATGTTGAATGTATAAACACTCAAACTAACAATATAAGCTCAATATTACAACAACAATGTAAGTATATAATTCGCAGATGTATGTCTTGTTTGCTTGAAGTTGTTGTACTCAAACAATACCATAGGAATGGTATTTATAGGCATTTCCCACAAACTAGCCGTTGCTGCCAGTTGACTAGCTAGCGTGCGCTAGCTCTTCCTTCTTAGCGTGTACTATCGCACATTTTTGCTTTAGCGTGCGTAATGTCTTTCATGTAGCGTACGTTAATCATTTTATGTTTCAGTCCAGTGGCTACCGTCCTTGACAGTTAGCGTGCGCTACCGCTTCCTTTGTAGCGTGCGCTAATCCAATATATCCGTTGCATGACTTGTCAAAGTATCCGTTTGATATGCTGACTTTGACCTGCTTTTCCCAACGTTCTGATTGACTAGAATTCAAACTGAGATTTAATGTGCGCTAAATATCATTCCTTGCGTGCACTAGTACTGACTTCATTGCATGCGTCATTCTGAGTTTGAATATCTTCACAACGGTAACATGGCTCGATAGCGTGCGTTAATAAACAAGAGTAGCGTGCGCTATCTCCTCAGATGACTTCCTTTCAGGTATCTTCGAACTTGGCTGATATGCAGAGAACTTCCCGTTAGCGTGCGCTAACATATATGTCTTAGCGTGCGCTAGACATGCATTATGCTCAGCTTTTTGCGTCTTCGTCTGCTTCGCTGTTTTGCTTTGCCTTGATGTTGTTTTGTTTGTTTAGCAACTTTGTTATGTCGAGAATTATATATCTCAACTGGCGATCGGCACAGAGACTGGGCGACCGAGCAAGAGTCAAATGGCCAAGGCAGATTGGCCGATCGAGGGTCCCAGGTCAAGTCCCGGTGCCGAGGATTCGACATCTAAGGCGATCGTCTCTTGGCACTTGGCGATCGACTCTGGTGCCCGGCCAATGACGACCTCCTCTCGCCATGCAAAACCTGCATGTCCAGTCGGCGAAGGACGAAGCTCGAACAGAGTACCACATGAAGATCCGGAAAAGGCACCGAAGAACATGGATCATTGACCACATCCTGTCACCAATCTCACCTACCGACAGACCTGCCGAAAGGTGCAAGTGGGACCGCCCGGGACAGCAACTCAGGATGCGTGCAGGCTCCTTATTGGACCGCACAGCTGGCTGCCAGCAACAGTTGCGGACTTCAAGGCAGACAGCCTATGTGCGGAAAGACGATCGCCCCTTATTATATTACTAGAAAGGCAATCGCTCGCCAGAAAAAAGGCATCTCAGCTCCTATAAATAGAAGGCTGCCTACACTTGGAAAACTCTCTGATTCTCTGGCTTTTATCACTCTTGGCAAAAGCTATACACTTCGTACATATTCCTCTCTCAGCACCTCTTAACTAAAAGACGGTCGGTAGAGACGAAAACCAGAACTCCCAGCAGTTCAAGAACTCAGAGCAACTCTAGTTCTTCCGGCAAGCACTCAACAGCTAGATACACATGATCTTTTACACTCATTGTAATTGCATTCTTACATTAATATTTATACTCAAACGTATTCTTATTAATAACATCTCGCGAGAGCATTCAAGCCCGAGCCTAACAAACCCGGCAAATCTTGTGTTATTTCTATTCCCACGTACGTGCTCTCGCAACTTACTGTTGCTCGACCATTCCAGCAATATATCATCGGATAATATTTCGGGCAACAACAATTGGCGCTAGAGGAAGGGAATCTAAACCTTCATTTTTATTCCTACCGTCTCGAAGAACACTCACTGTTCTCCGGGGCATATACTTGAAGTGAAACTCACTGCGCTTCAAATAAAGCTTTCAGAATCATGACTTCTGCCTCCACATCGAAGAAAGCCGCTGGCCGATCCGCCGGACGCCTCATTCCATCTCAATCCGAGCCCCAGCCTATGGCGGAGGGTAGCCGCGGCAACCCGAAACTCTCGATCCCGCCCCCGAGGAACGGCCCAAGCCTCTCGCTTGATCAGTTCCAAACCGCGGAACAGATTGCAGGCCTTGGCCATCCTACAGGAGCGACAGAGAGCTTTCGGCGCGCCCGCTATAACCCCCTCAGCCATCCGCCGCGTGAGCAGACGGAAGTTCAAGGGGATAATGTCCGAGCGATCTCCAGGAGGCCTCGATTCACAAGAAGAGGCACTCGCAAGGCGGGACACCTCCGTCCTCAGCTGCCTAGGAAGCGACCCATCATGGCAACCGGGGCAGTCCGGCCCCAGTCACGAGACGACGGAGCCTGAATCCGTCACCAGGAGTTCAGCTTATCCAACTCCCAGAAGGCCAACCAGCCACCTGGATCCTCCTCACCGAAGAACCGAGGTCGGCGATCGCGGAGTCAGGAGATCGTTACACGATCGCCTCGGCTCCCGCTCCGAAATCCAAACCACGAGTGACCAAGCTACAGCGATGGCCGCGATGCAACGCCAGCTCGACGACATGAAAGCGCTCCTAGAATCTGGGGCAGACGCCAAGAAAGAGGTCGCCGAGCCGAGCGAGCCCCTCACGGTCCACATCGAGCTCGCCCCCATGCAGCGTAGGATCGCTCCTCCGCAAACACCTTTGTATGAGGGGAGGTCGGACCCCGAGACTCACCTGAGAAAGTTCCGGATCTACATGACCGGGTGTGGGGCATCAGACGCAACCAGGTGCCGAATGTTCCCGCTAACGCTAGGCGACCTGGCCCACAGGTGGAACGTCTCATTGCCACCACGATTAATCAGCTCCTTTGAACAACTGGCGAACAGCTTCACAGCTTACTTTGCCGCCAAGGTCGCTCGACCGGAAGGTCCCCATCGCATGATGCAAATCAGGCAAGGGGAAGAAGAGTCCGACGCAAACTACATCAACAGGGTGGAAGAGATAATCCTCAACGGCGAGCCCATAAGCGACGAGATCGCCCTATACTCGGTCCTAGAGGGATTCCATGGTCTTTCGCTTATGTTCAGGCATCTTACGAAGGACCTTCCCCCGACCTACGCGATCTTCCACGTTAAAGCCGCAGACTTTCTGGCCAGGCAAAGGTTACTTCTCCACCTATGAGTATAGCGATCAGCGATCAAACGACGATCACCAGTCTTCCAAGCCGATCGCCAAAATCAAACAACATATCCAAAACGGAGGA
Source organism: Orobanche coerulescens (assembly GCA_033398695.1). NCBI lineage: Eukaryota > Viridiplantae > Streptophyta > Magnoliopsida > Lamiales > Orobanchaceae > Orobanche > Orobanche coerulescens. Next base: position 100,316,499 of record CM065801.1, on the reverse strand, counting down.
CTCGATCGCCCTCTATAGTTCGTCATCTAACATGATGGACTAAGGCACGAGATCGCCTCCCCCACACAACGTACACCGACGATGATCGGCATCTAACATGACGATCCGAGGTAGAAGAGTGCATCCATGGTCCTGGTAGTCGATGGAACCGACTGCTTCGGCCATGCAAGGTCCCTTTAGGCCACGCCCGCCCTTCGTTTATATACGACGACGGCGTAGTCTGAGGGCCCTCCAAAACAAATCAGTGGACACGTTTGCCCGCCCTCAAAGGTTCATCATATAACTTTGTGAACCCGGACAATACGACGCGTCACTAACCCTGAAATACCCGTAATTTCGATTTCCGGTAATTTATTATTTTTGGCGGAATCCCATTTTTACAACTCTCTCATGACCATTTCATCATTCTGAGAATGATTAATTCCACACTTTTTGTCATCTGAGTTCGTTTCGGTATTGTTTTGTTGAGTTCCGTGCTTTTTAGCGACTTTTCCGCACTTGAGTTCGATTCTTGCGAATCTCGTTCGAAACTGATGTTTCGAGTTTCCCGTAAGTCCATTTAACTTTGTTAGACGTGTTTTGAACTTCGGTTTGGTTATTCGATCACGTATCGTGATTTTTGGGCGTTTTGGGCCATTTTGTAATTTACCGAAAGTTACGGGTATCCGTATCTGTATTTGTTGTCTCGACCCTTTTCTTGGTCGCGTATGATTAATTATTGTGTTATGTTTTCATTTCGGGTCGATGATGTTATCTGCGAGCTTTTCATCGTGTTCGTTCTGTGCGTTTTCGGAAATCGAGTCGTCGGGTCATAGCGGCTGAGCAGTTGGCCGGACGGTGGCAGGTCCTGGCCGTACGGTTGCGGGCACTGGCCGGGCTGACGCGGCAGGAACCGGCGTAGCGCACACTACTTCCGGAAGACTGCGTGCGCTAACCGGCAGGAGTAGCGCACGTTATGCGGCCGGCCGACGCACGCTAGCGGGCCGAGGCAGTAGGGCAGTGGGGTACTAGACTCGGGTGGATCGGAAGGTAGCGCACGCTACTGCCGGACACTACGTACGCTACGGCCGGAAGGCTGCGCACGCTACCTCGCCGAGCAGTCTAGTCCAGGAGGTCTCTAGACTGCGGCCTGGGCCGATAGCGTACGCTAGCTCGGCAGCCTAGCGCACGCTAGGCTGCACCTGTATAAATGTGATAGAGCAGTCACATTTCCTCTCGTTTTTCATTTCCTCTCTTTCTCTTCCGCGGCTAGAGACTTGGAGATCTTCGAGCCTTGATGTTTGTCAACAAATACATGAATTTCTTGAGTTCATATAATTGATTAATCATCCGTTATCATCCTTTGATCCAGCGAATCAAGGTAATCTCTTCTTAGAACCCTAAATTCTTGAATTTGGGGGTTTTTGCATTTTTGTCCGATTCGTTCCGTATTGTTGATTAATTCATGATGGGTATGATTAATCTTGGTAGTATTCTTGTGTTTAACATTATTTAATCCATTGTTCTTCGTCGAATCGAAGTATATTTCTTGATTTCCTTCGAATCGACTTTTTAGGGGATTTGTTCTCGATCTCATTTTTCATCCGTTTTTGATGGATCGATTGTGGTTAAATGATGTTGTTAAACACATTATATGGATTGTATATCCATATTTCAACTTGGAATTCCGTTTTCGTGTTTTGTCGGGACGAATCGTGTTCTTGGCCGTTTTGGGGGAAACACTTGAACTTTCGTCATTCGTTCTTTGAATTCAACGGCTTTAAGTCGTGCTATGGAATTCATTTTCATTGTTGTTATTGTCCTTCTTAGTTTATTATCGCGAGTTGGCGTTCGGTGGAGTCGGCGGATTCAAAGTCGGTTCGTGCCAACCTACTTCGATCGATTCTCCGCGTTGCGGTTATTCGAGGCAAGTACCTTGCCCATAATATTCTTGTTTTGTGGATATGATGATTGGTGATCGTCTTGGTATGTTTGTTTGGTTATTTGAAACGAGTTTTCAAAAGATTTGGCTAGCCTTGTTAAAGGCTCACTTTCAAAACGCGTGTGTTTTGTGAATGGTGTAGTTTGTAAATGACAATGTGATCTCTATGGATATGTTTGGTGTTGATGTTGCACTTGGTATTGCGTGTGGACGTATATTATTTCATTTCGGTGTGTTTTGGTTTGACGAGGTGTTTTGCTAAGTGTTTGATACCTATGAATGAATTGTTTGGATATCTTGGTTGCATTGTGCTGTGTGTGTGAATTGTTTTGCTAGCCAGCTCGGGAGGGTCCTTCGAGGCCTCGGGCGAGATCAATGGTATTACCCTGTTCCCAAGGCGATGCATGTGTTGTGATTTGTTTAGCTAGCCAGCTCGGGAGGGTCCTTCGAGGCCTCGGGCAGGATCAATGGTATTACCCTATTCCCAAGGCGATGCTTGGTGTGATATGTTATTTAGTGAATGTATTTTACTCACCGTGGGTTGGTTAGATGGGGCCACGACGGGAATTCCAATGGGTTGAGTCCGGGATTCACGAGTAAAAACTTCACAGGTTGGTGTTTATTTAGTGAACGTATTTTACTCACCGTGGATTGGTTCGACGGGGCCACGACGGGAATTCCAATGGGCTGAGTCCGGGATTCACGAGTAAAAACTTCACGAGTTGGTATTGATTTTATGTCCGTTGAGGACACGTGACTTGGGTTTTGGCCACAGTGGTATTGTCGGTTTTCTATTTGCGAAAACAAAACCTTTGGGCTGTGACCCTATTGATTTTTGGAAAGAAAAGGATTCGGTAATCCTAAATTATTTTCTATTAGAACTCTCGATGACATTTTAAACTGTTTTATAAATTGTTTCCCTTTAATTGTGGTCTTTTGGTTTTGGAATGTTTACCCAAATTTTTGCCTCGGGAAGTACTTTTCGTTACGTTTGGATTTTTAAGGATTCCTGGTTATTGTTATTCATGGAATGTGAATTGTATGGCTCGTATTTGCACTTTGTTCTTGCACTAGCAAAACAGTGGAGTTTTGCTAACCCCCGAGTATTCGGGGGGTGGATGTCTACTTTTTGCATTCAGGTTTTGGAGCATAACACAGGGTCGGCACGAAGGATGATGAAAGATGATCGATACTAATCATATGAGGAACCGTACATTGTTTATTGGTTCAGTTGTACTTTATTTTCCGCTGCTATATTTTTCCCGTTGTACGGGTGTGGTTGTGTTTTGACCCCTGTGTGGGCATGAGATGTATTTGAGTTGTATGTATTTATTGAAAGACCAAATCGGTCTACTGAGTCATTTTAGCATTAAAGGCATGGTTAGGTTGTTATATGTTGTTACCAGCCTAGTAGATCCTTGAGGAAAGGTTCTACGGCGTGTAATATCCCTGAGCGGATGGGGGGTGTTACATAAATGGTATCGGAGCTTAGGTTGTGGAAACCTAGGCTGTCGGGTTTAGTGGTGTCTGTTGAGTTTTTGTCTCGTCAGAATTTGTCTGACTGAGTCATGGCGCGACGCGTCGTCTGAGTTTGTTGGTCGTGATTAGTATTGTGGGGTGATCATCATCTTCGTGCGACATGTGGATGTAAGTCTCCCTTCTTTGTGTTGTGCCTCGTGTGACACGAGCTGTTTTTATGATTTATTTGTTAAGCGACGGAATCCTCTTATGGAATTTGATTTCTTGATATGTGGTTATTTGACCCTCATATTTCGTTCATATGAGGAGTAGTGTTGCTGGATTGTGCATGTTTGACTTTATTTCTTTTATCCGCTGCGTGAGTTCTTTTGTAATGGCTTTCGGTATTTTACCGACTGAGTTTTATTTCGAAAACCGATTCCCTTAACCGAGTTTGTGGCATTATGGCCTTGATCGTTTTGGCGAAATTCTTATGACGGTATTTAGTATTTTGTAAATGGCTTTTGTAAGTTTTTGAAATATTACCGTCATCGGCCTTTTTGGCGTTTTTGTAAATGGCTTTTAGCCTGGTGGGTTCCGGCGCGGGACCCACGGCGCTATAAAGTTTTGTGTAATTACCTGAAATTTTTGGGCATTCTAGCCCATTGAATTATCTTTGAAAACCTTGAGTATCTTAGAAAATAAATTTCGAGACGTACTTTTAAAATGAATTATTTTCTCGTGGTACATCCAAGGTGCCACAACATGTTTCAAAATTCTTCTACCTCGAGGACCAAAATGTTTTGAGATATTTTCGATGTTCAGAATCACTTATACTTAGACCCGAGGGTTGAATATTTCTGAAAGTCTTTCGCTAAAAGAAAACGTCCTCATTTTTACCAAACGCATGATGGTTTTCAAAGTCTCGATAACGATGTTTCACGTTTGTATTTTTTTGAAAGGTGATACTCAAGATCAACCGGTGTTCTTCTAAATTATTTTCAAAATGAGGTTCTCGTTTTTAAAACCTATCCATTCCCGTTTGAGGGCTGGGTATGTATGTATGATGTTCGCGTTGTCATTTTGATGTTTGCTCCCGAGTATGATCGAATTGGCGGTGTGAGCGTTGAGCCGTTTTCCGCACATTTGTTGTGTTAGCCCTCTGTGAGAGGTGGGATGTTGGTATTGAATATTGTCGCCTCGTAGTGATTTCTGCGTTGTCGCGCATGTGCGAGCTGTTAGAGCTTGGTTGGGTATGACCGTGTGCATCGGTGATGGTTCCGTTTAGTGTCGGTTGTTTAATGTCTTGTTACCTTGCTCCTGTTTTTGTGAATTTCGTGGATGAGGTCGAAGGTAATACCCGTACTATTTTGACTTCTGTATTTTCTCTTTCTCCAGTCTATCGATTCGCTCATGTTCGTTGATACTTTATGAACTTGTTCTGTATTTTGGTTTCATCGTCCGAACGAGCTGTGACCTTGTTGTAGGTCGATCTGGTTATCGCTGTGACTTTTTCGAGTTCGGTTCGATTCTTGTGAACCTTGTTCGGAGGTGACATCATTTGGTCCTATTAGTTCTTTTATTCGAAGTGGATCGGATTTGGTACTTCTGTGTTTTCGACTCTGTCGACTCGTTTATGCTCGTTAACATTTTCTGAACTTTCCCTATCCCTTGCTTTTATTGATCGAACGAGGGTGGTATTGTTTCGGAATAACTCGTTTGTCGTTGTGACTTTTCAATCGCTATTCCCTTTCCTGTGGATCTTATGGGAATGCACGTCTTGTTGTTCTCACCAGATCATCCTGGAAGTTGTTGTTTGAATTTTATTATCCTTCGTGTTTCAGACATGATTGTTTGATTTTTATTGTCTCGATCGTTTGTTTGTTCGGTTTTTATTGATCTCATTTCGTGATTGTTGAGCGTTCAGACTCCTTCGTAACTCCCTTAAGTTCGGAAATTAGTCTCGTTTTCGATCTTCCAGCCCTTGGGCGGTGGGATTCCGTATTTGTTCCGCGGTTGGCTCGCATTTTGATTGATGTACCGTTTGGTTGGTTAATCATACTAATTTTCTTTCATTGTGCTTTGTGATTGTTCGGATAATCGACTCGATTGTATTGTCTGTTTGATGACGCTTGTCACTTTTTGTTTTTATTATGTCTCTACCGGTGGCGTTGTGTTAGTCGTCGTGGAGCGTATTTTCACGCCGTATGTCTCTTTGCGTTTCTTGCAGCGCGAGTTTTCGGTTTTTGTGTATCTCATCGAGTTTTCCTGGCAGGGGATATTGCTTCTCCCTACTTATTTTAAGTTTCGGGACGAAACTTCTTTTAAGGAGGGTAGAATGTAATACCCGTAATTTTGATTTCCGGTAATTTCTTTTTTTCCGGCGGAAGCCCGTTTTGATGACTCGCTCATGACCGTTTCGTCATTCTGAGAATGATTAATTCTACACTTTTTGTCATCCGAGTTCGTTTCGGTGTTGTTTTGTTGAGTTCCGTGATTTTTTGCGACTTTTCCGCACTTGAGTTCGATTCTTGCGAATCTCGTTCGAAACTACTATTTCGAGTTTCCCGTAAGTCCGTTTAACTTTGTTAGACGTGTTGTGAACTTCGGTTTGGTTATTCGATCACGTATCGTGATTTTCGGGCGTTTTGGGCCATTTTGTAATTTACCGAAACTTACGGGTATTCGTATCTGTATTTGTTGTCTCGACCTTTTTCTTGGTCGCATATGATTAATTATTGCGTTATGTTTTCATTTCGGGTCGATGATGTTGTCCGCGAGCTTTTCGTCGTGTTCGTTCCGTGTGTTTTCGGAAATCGAGTCGTCGGGTCATAGCGGCTGAGCAGCTGGCCGGACGGTGGCGGGTCCTGGCCGGACGGTTGCGGGCACTGGACGGGCTGACGCGACAGGAACCGGTGTAGCGCACGCTACTGTCGGAAGACTGTGTGCGCTAACCGTCAGGAGTAGCGCACGTTATGCGGCCGGCCGACACACGCTAGCGGGCCGAGGCAGTAGGGCAGTGGGGTACTAGACTCGGGTGGATCGGCAGGTAGCGCACGCTACTGCAGGACACTACGTACGCAACGGCCGGCAGGTAGCGTACGCTACGGCCGGAAGGCTGCGCACGCTACCTGGCGGCGATCTAGTCGGGAGGTCTGGAGTGCGGCACAGGCGATAGCGTACGCTAGCTCGGCAGCCTAGCGCACGCTAGGTTGCACCTGTATAAATGTGACAGAGCAGTCACATTTCCTCTCGTTTTTCATTTCCTCTCTTTCTCTTCCGCGGCTGGAGACTTGGAGATCTTCGATCCATGATGTTTGTCAACAAATACATGAATTTCTTGAGTTCATATAATCGATTAATCATCCGTTATCATCCTTTGATCCAGCGAATCAAGGTAATCTCTTCTTAGAACCCTAAATTCTTGAATTTGGGGGTTTTGTGTTTTTGTCCGATTCGTTCCGTATTGTTGATTAATTCATGATGGGTATGATTAATCTTGGTAGTATTCTTGTGTTTAACATCATTTAATCCATTGTTCTTCGTCGAATGGAAGTATATTTCTTGATTTCCTTCGAATCGACTTTTTAGGGGATTTGTTCTCGATCTCGTTTTTCATCCGTTTTTTATGGATCTATTGTGGTTAAATGATGTTGTTAAACACATTCTATGGATTGTATATCCATATTTCAACTTGGAATTCCGTTTTCGTGTTTTGTCGGGACGAATCGTGTTCTTGGCCGTTTTGAGGGAAACACTTGAACTTTCGTCATTCGTTCTTTGAATTCAATGGCTTTAAGTCGTGCTATGGAATTCATTTTCATTGTTGTTATTGTCCTTCGTATTTTATTATCACGAGTTGGCGTTCGGTGGATTCGGCGGATTCGTAGTCGGTTCGTGCCAACCTACTTCGATCGATTCTCCGCGTTGCGGTTATTCAAGGCAAGTACCTTGCCCATACTATTCTTATTTTGTGGATATGATGATTGGTGATCGTCTTGGTATGTTTGTTTGGTTATTTGAGACGAGCTTTCAAAAGATTTGGCTAGCCTTGTTAAAGGCTCACTTTCAAAATGCCTGTGTTTTGTGAATGGTGTAGTTTGTAAATGACAATGTGCTTTCTATGGATATGTTTGGTGCTGATGTTGCACTTGGTATTGCGTGTGGACGTATATTATTTCTGTTGGGATTCGGTGCCTAAAACAAAGGCCCAGCGGAAGCGGTAAAACAAAAATTAATTTGATCCGAATCCCTACGAGGATCGATCGAGCTACGTATATACGAATATATATAAACGAATAGCAAGAGTCGTAAAAAACTAACCCTCGAAGTCCGTTGATTAAATGGTAATCTTCTCTTGAGCTATTCCCCAAGCTTTAGTTTGATTTCTATGAGTTCAATCCGCTCCAAGCCCTTGAACGATCCAACGCCGAAAACACCGCGTCTCTACTTGCCACGCGCCGGAAAGATGATCGGAACAACAACACTCGATTAACCTCTAAGGTTACGGATAGAATCAAATGATGAAGCTTTTTATTATTACACTCTAAGTGTATAATATATATCTCTCAATTAATTTCCCTCCAAGGAAAATGTGAATGAAAATAAAGAACACAAAGTTTTTCTCTTCCCTCTCCACTTGATGAATCTGCCGTGAGTTATGCAAGTTGAGGAGAAAGAGTGTTTTAGTTTGGTCTTAAAATCATTCACAAGATAAGATTTCACCCATAAAATCTCCTTTTCCCTTATTATAAGAGAGATGAAATCTCATATGTCAAAAGTCTTCCAACAAAAAAACAAGACTATGATCAAAGTGGGAAATCAAGGTAGGGGCCGGCCTCTAGAAGAAATCGGACGAGTTCGGTTGGACAAGATACATCTAGCACAAATAGAAGACCCTGAACTACGTGCGATCGGAGCGAGAGCCGATGAGGGAATTGTTTCAGACTACAGGATCCAAGGGGGCTTAGTAAGATTTAAGAATAGGATCTCTATTCCACTAGGTCACAAGTTAAAACGAACTATACTGAAGGAAGCTCATTCTACTCCCTATTCCATTCATCCTGGAGGGAGCAAAATGTATAAAGATCCGCGGAAGAGTTTTCGGTGGAAAAACATGAAACAAGAGGTGGCAAGATTCATTGCTTAATGTATGATGTGCCAACATGTAAATATCTAACACCACAGACCGGACAAAATCATGAAGCCTTTACCCATTCCATAATGGAAATGGGAAATCATATCAATGGATTTTGTTACCAAGTTAATCCCTACGAGGATCGATCAAGCTACGTATATACAAATATATATAAACGAATAGCAAGAGTCGTAAAAAACTAACCCTCGAAGTCCGTTGATTAAATGGTAACCTTCTCTTGAGCTATTCCCCAAGATTTAGTTTGATCTCTACGAGTTCAATCCGCTCCAAGCCCTTGAACGATCCAACGCCGAAAACACCGCGTCTCTACTTGCCACGCGCAGGAAAGACGATCGGAACAACAACACTCGATTAACCTCTAAGGTTACGGCTAGAGTCAAATGATGAAGCTTTTTATTATTACACTCTAAGTGTATAATATATATCTCTCAATTAATTTCCCTCCAAGGAAAATGTGAATGAAAATGAAGAACACAAAGTTTTTCTCTTCCCTCTCCACGTGATGAATCTGCCATGAGTTATGCAAGGTGAGGAGAAAGAGTGTTTTTATTTTGGTCTTAAAATCATTCACAAGATAAGATTTCACCCACAAAATCTCCTTTTCCCTTATTATAAGAGATATGAAATCTCATATGTCAAAAGTCTTCCAACAAGAAAACAAGACTATGATCAAGGTGGAAAATCAAGGTGGGGGCCGACCTCTAGAAGAAATCGGACGAGTTCGGTTCGTTTTGGACTCCCGAGAGTCCAAACAGATAAACTCGGATTCCGTTCCGATGTATTTATATCGATTAATTAATACAATCAATTAATCATATCAAATACATGATAACATAATTAATTTCTCCAAGAAATAATTATATTCACGAATTAAATTAATCACCCAGTAATTTATTTAATCCATTAGGCCGTAAATCAATTTATCCAATAAATCGATTTAGACATCCAATGTCTCAAATTAGATATCCAATATCTAATATTCATAATGAGAGATTAAGCTCGATTCATTAAAATCGTAAATCTAATGCGCGACTCGGTAGGTCTGTCTCGATCGGCAATGGGAGGAACCAAAGAGTAGTAGCACCACCTAGCCGACTGATGGCCTACACTGCACAGGCGAGAACAAATGATTGGGATCATTCAAGAACCATTCTGTCGTGAATACCGGTATACATATAAACCCTTATTTCAAATGTCCCGATCAAGTTATAGGGTCACGGTCAGTCAAACCCCATCTGTACTTGACGCTATGCATGCGTTAATACAAACCGAGATCATCGAGCTCTCGTGTATCTAATACAGCTAGCTCCAATGCTTTGGCCAAAGACTTATGATCTCATCTGCCAATAACCGCATAGGACATATAACCCATTCACTAACAGGAGAAAGAATTCTATCTTGGTATTCAGTAGGACCTGCTACTTGCCCGTCAAGATACACGTCGAGGTTGACCCCCGCCTTCCGGTTTATAGGGTCGAACTACTCTAATGAAAATCATGACGTCACAAGCACATCCCTACTAAATCCTCAAGTCGAAGGTTCACGAATACCTATCACAACCTTTCGATTCCATCATTGACTGTCCCAGAGTGAAATCCATGTGACGAATCGAGGGTGAGTCGGTTCGAGTATACTAATCCAATTAGCATACCTATAACGTGTGCTCCCACTAACCATTAGTGTTCGACAGGCACTCTCCTTGTCAAAGAACACGTCATACAAGTCTTCACATAAACTTAACGCCCAGTCAAGTTTCATAGACTTGCGAATGATTAAGTATTTGAGCTATTAAACCTTTCCAGTGCCGACCCCCTTATCCAATAAGGAGTGGAACGTTTTGCTCTCAAATACACGGACTAGTTTCTATATGTATATTTACGAGTTAGGAATGCCAATAACTACCAGTAAATAAAGAAACATTCATTGCCTTATATTAATGATTTACATAATAACAAGTACAATGCCCTCACTCAACATCCTCTGAGTGGCATTCGAGGGCATACTCCTAACAATTTCATTTCGGTGCGTTGTGGTTTGACAAGGTGTTTTGCTAAGTGTTTGATACCTCTGAATGAATTGTTTGGATATCTTGGTTGCATTGTGCTATGTTTGTGAATTGTTTTGCTAGCCAGCTCGGGAGGGTCCTTCGAGGCCTCGGGCGGGATCAATGGTATTACCCTATTCCCAAGGCGATGCATGTGTTGTGATTTGTTTAGCTAGCCAGCTCGGGAGGGTCCTTCGAGGCCTCAGGCGGGATCAATGGTATTACCCTGTTCCCAAGGCGATGCTTGGTGTGATATGTTATTTAGTGAATGTATTTTACTCACCGTGGGTTGGTTCGACGGGGCCACGACGGGAATTCCAATGGGTTGAGTCCGGGATTCACGAGTAAAAACTTCACAGGTTGGTATTTATTTAGTGAACGTATTTTACTCACTGTGGGTTGGTTCGACGTGGCCACGACAGGAATTACAATGGGTTGAGTCCGGGATTCACGAGTAAAAATTTCACGAGTTGGTATTGATTTTATGTCCGTCGAGGACACGTGATTTGGGTTTTGGCCCTGTGAACTATTGTCGGTTTTCTATTTGCGAAAACAAAACCTTTGGGTTGTGACCTTATTGATTTTTGGAAAGATAAGGATTCGGTAATCCTAAATTATTTACTATTAAAACTCTCGATGGCATTTTAAACTGTTTTATAAATTGTTTCCCTTTAATTGTGGTCTTTCAGTTTTGGAATGTTTACTCAAATTTTTGCCTCGGGAAGTACTTTTCGTTACGTTTGGATTTTTAAGGATTCCTAGTTATTGTTATTCGTGGAATGTGAATTGTATGGCTCGTATTTGCACTTTGTTCTTACACTAGCAAAACAGTGGAGGTTTGCTAACCCCCGAGTATTCGGGGGGTGGATGTCTATTTTTTGCATTCAGGTTTTGGAGCATAATATAGGGTCGGCACGAAGGATGATGAAAGATGATCGATACTAATCACATGAGGAACCGTACATTGTTTATTGGTTCAGTTGTACTTTATTTTCCGCTGCTATATTTTTCCCGTTGTACGGGTGTGGTTGTGTTTTGACCCCTGCGTGGGCATGAGTTGTATTTGAGTTGTATGTATTTATTGAAAGGCCAAATCGGTCTACTGAGTCATTTTAGCGTTAAAGGCATGGTTGAGTTGTTATATGTTGTTACCAGCCTGGTAGATCCTTGAGGAAAGGTCCTACGGCGTGTAATATCCCTGAGCGGATTGGGGGTGTTACAACCCCCATCTCAACGTATACCGTCGAGGATTGCCATCTTACATGACGATCCGAGGTAGAAAAGATCTACCAAGCCTCAGACGTGGAGTTGATTCATATGACATCGCCCCGCACAAGGACTCCTCCAGACCAAGACCGCACGCCCTTCGTTTAAATACGAGGAAAGGCGCAGCCTAATGGAGGACCCTCACAATAAAATGAGTCAAGAGACAGACAATGTCGCTCGTGCACAAGACATGGTCATGGAGTCGGTCCATCGAACTCCGCGGCTGTGCACGGTTCCTCAATAACGAAACTATCAAGTTTCTACGAGGGATCGGCAAAATTGTTTATTACAGGTACAAGACCGAAGATAGCTCGCCGATCGATCAGATCGCCCAAGTCCGAGACCAAAGTACGCTCAACGGATCGCCCGTCTTTATCCTCAACGATCGCCAGAACCACCTCACCCTATGTCTTCAACATCGGAGCAAGCTGGGGGGGCAATTGTTATGCCGAGAATTATACATCTCAACTGGCGATCGGCACAGAGACCGGGCGACCGAGCAAGAGTCAAATGGCCAAGGCAGATTGGCCGATCGAAGGTCCCAGGTCAAGTCCCGGTGCCAAGCGATCGACATCTAAGGCGATCGTCTCTTGGCACTTGGCGATCGACTCTGGTGCCCGGCCAATGACGACCGCCTCTCGCCACGCAAAACCAGCATGTCCAGTCGGCGAAGGACGAAGCTCGAACAGAGTCCCACATGCAGATCCGGAAAAGGCGCTGCAGAACATGGATCATTGACCACAGCCTGTCACCAATCTCACCTACCGACAAACCCGCCGAAAGGTGCAAGTGGGACCGCTCGGGACAGCAACTCAGGACGCGTGCAGGCTCCTCATTGGACCGCACAACTGGCTGCCAGAAACAATCGCGGACTTCAAGGCAGACAACCCGTGTGCGGAAAGACGATCGCCCCTTATTATATTACTAGAAAGGCGATTGCACGCCAGGAAAAAGGCATCTCAACTCCTATAAATAGAAGGCTGCCTACACTTGGAAAACTCTCTGATTCTCTGGCTTTTCTCACTCTTGGCAAAAGCTATACACTTCGGACATATTTCTCTCTCAGCACCTCTTAACCGAAAGACGGTCAGCAGAGACGAAAACCAGAACTCCCAGCAGTTTAAGAACTCAGAGCAACTCTAGTTCTTCCGGCAAGCACTCAACAGCTAGATACATAGGATCTTTTACACTCATTGTAATTGCATTCTTACATTAATATTTGTACTCAAACGTATTCTTATTAATAACATCTCGCGAGAGCATCCAAGCCCGGGCCTAACAAACCCGACAAATCTTGTGTTATTTCCATTTCCACGGACGTGCTCTCGTAGCTTGTTGTTGCTCGACCATTCCAGCAATATCTATTTTCGGATAATATTTCGGGCAACAACAAACTTTAGTCATCAAAACACAAATTAAATAATGTGTGGAATAAATATTCCAACACGGACTGCCGCTGAAAAAGAAAAATTACTGGAAATCGAAAATTACGGATATTACAATGATGATGTGGCTCGAGTCTGTATTTTTAGGTTTTGTCATTGCATTTGTTGAGTACTGGAGTTAGACTGATTACTTTTAAACTTGGTTTAAGTCCCCTGCGTGGGAAATGAATTGGTATTTAACTTATGTTTCATGTACTCCGTTAAAATGTTTTGGCCGAGGCCACGGCCTTATTTACTTTTTGAGTGCATTCTTTTGGGATATCATTGTGGTTTATGTGTCATGAGTTAGCCTGGTAGACCTCACGAGGGTTCTACGGCAATTAATGTCCCATTTGTGAATTTGGGTGTTACAGATTCAGCCCCTCATGTCGCGGAGGAAAAATCTGTTTTGCAACAGGCACCCGAGCCTGTCGCCGCCCAAGTAGAAGAAGAATCCAGTGCCATCCCGCATGAGGAATCAGCCCCTCTGCCGGAGCAGGCGGAAGCTAAGAGACAGCAGGAGGAATCAGTCCCTCATGTATCCATGTCTTCAGAACCCACTTCAGCACAGGAGGATGCAACACCCCCTGTCGCCGAGCCCGAATCTGATACTCCCGCACCCTCAACCGCCTTGGAATTCGACGACGGTATTGTAATACCCGCGATTTCGATTTCCGGTAATTTTCTTTTTTTGGAGGAAGTCCGTTTTGAGGACTCTCTCATGACCGTTTCATCATTTTGAGAATATTTAGTTCTGCACTTTTTGACGTCCGAGTTCGTTTCGGTATCGTTTTGTTGAGTTTCGTGTTTTTAAGCGGCTTTTCCGCACTTGAGTTTGATTCTTGCGAATCTTGTCCGAAACTATTGTTTTGAGTACTCGTAAGTTCATTTAACGTTATTATTCATGTTGCGAGCTTCGTCTTGGTGTTTCGATCGTGTATCGTGTATTTCAGACGTTTTGGGCCATTTTCGTAATTTCCGAAAGTTTGGGGTAATTACTTTCCATTGTCGAATTTTGAGCTTTCGGGTGGTCGGAATCATGTGTTCTCTTAGTGTTCGAATTCATATTGGTGAGTACTTCGTAACCGTATCTTCGTTTCGTATTCAGGTTCGGGTTTCGGGGTCGTCCGGGCCGTCGGAGTTGGTCCCGGCCGAGTCATGGCAGGCGAGTTGGGCTAGGCCGGCGGCGAGTTACGACCGTAAGGTGCGAATACGGCCGTAAGGTGCTAGGCGAGTTCGGACGAATGTCGATTCTGGCCGTAAGCGTGATCGAGTCTGGCCGTAAGGTCTTGGCGGCTTATCCAGGACGAAGGCGATTCTGGCCGTAAGGCGGACTGGCTACGGCCGTACGTGGTCGGCAGGCTGCTGGGCAGTATATATATGATCGAGCAGACGAGTTTACACCTATTTTTCTCATCCCTCTCATTCCCTTCCGCGTCTGGGGCTTGGAGTAAGTGATTAGATATTGTTTATCTATCAATACACGAAGTTCTTGAGTTTCTAACATCAATCAATCATCCCATAACCTCCTACGATCTACCGAATCAAGGTTAGATTTCTTGATAATCTAGTTTTGGGGAAATTGGGGTTTTTGTTGGTTTTCGTCCGTTTGAGCAGTAATTGTAATACCCGGTTGTTATTCATTCATTATCATTCAGTAACTATCAGTCAGTAATGATCACTCAGTAATTTTCACTCATTAATAATCATTCATCAGTCATGATTCATTCATTTGCGTTCATTTGGCATGTTGTAACCGTGTATCAATTACCGATAGTCATTTCATCTTCGTTTGAGTGTCGGAACGGGAGTATTATCATTATCATCGTGATTGGTAGTCTTGTGCTGGAAGTATCACTTTTGGCATGTGTTGGACTTGTTCGCGTTCGCAAACGTTTGGTATGTCGAATCATTCATCGATCGTAGCGAGAAATCGGAGTTGTCGGAATTTCATCTTGTCCAGCAACGAGTTACGGCCGTAAGGAGTGTCGGATACGGCCGTAATAGACGTTCGTTGTTTTCAGGCCATTTCGGACGAGCGGGACTTACGGCCGTAAGGATTTCGGCATACGGCCGTAAGTTGGGCGATCTGGCCGTAAGGCTTGGCCGGATACGGCCGTACGTGTCGGCGAGGTGCCCAGTTTTTGGCCAAAGGCGAGATTCTGGCCGTAAGGAGTTTCGGCATACGGCCGTAAGGCGAGAGATACGGCCGTAAGGCTTGGCGGATCTGGCCGTCTGGCTATGACGGGTGCACTGGTCATTTTCGACGAAGGGCTTACGCTCGTAAGTTTGGCGATTCTGGCCGTATCATCGAGTTACGCCGTAAGGTGTGCGAGTACGGCCATAAGGATGCCGGCGGATGTTTTTGACGAAGACGAGTTACGCCCGTAACTCGGGAGCGGTCTGGCCGTAAGGCGTCGGCGAGGATTTTGGGCGAAGCCGAGTTACGGCCGTATGAGTTGGCGATTCTGACCGTAAGGCCGTTGGCTGGAATGTTACGGCCGTATGAAGGCGAGTTACGTCCGTAACCGGCGGTTTATATAGAAGTGGCGGGACTTTTCATCATTTTCATCCTTTCTTCATTTTGTTAGAGAGAGACTTGAGGAGGGATTTTCCATCCTCAATCACTTGAGTGTTAGATTTTCATCATCCTCATTCATTTAGGAAGCTCGGATACTCGATTTAACTCGTGTTCATCGGATCGAAGTGGTTGGATCTTCAAGAGGTAATTTCTTCAAGATCTTGGATTTCGATTTTGTGTTGAGATATGATGTTTTGGACGTTATAATCATATTATATGAAGGGATATGTATATGATTATGAGTTTGTATAAAGATTCATTGGATTATTGAGGGATTATTCAAGAACACTTTGAATATCGAGTTGGAATTGGGGGTTTTCGATTTATTGTCGTTATAATCACGTTTTTGGATATTCGTTTTGGATTATTAATCGTATTGAAGATGTTTTGTTTGTTTGAAACACTTCTTGGGGGATTTGATATTGGTATATTGAGGTTTGATTGTAAACAATCGGAGTTTGGCCGCAACGTGTTTGATTTAATGCCTCAATGGACTTGGTTTAGTCGTATCGACGTTTTGAGTTCGTTATATTCATGTTTGTTACGTATGTTGAACGGATTGTTGGTAATTGTGTTATTCAAGGTTGTTCGAGCGACCGATATCTCAATTAGGACGTTGTTCGTGGAAGGATAATTGTCACCGGTGTTGTGTAAGTTAATTCTTACTCGGTTAAAAGGATATTCATTCCTTTTGTTGTTGATCATTTATAATCATAATTCATTCATCATTGTATTAATCATATTGAGACTTGTAATTGTCGAATAATCACTTCATTAACGAGGAACGGCGGTTCCAATCATTTCATTGAACTATCAATCGCTTCATTAATACTTTCATCTCGGTGAGTCATTCTTGACTTTGTCAGTTTATTATTCATTGACATTCATTATGGTCATTCTCGTTCATATGACCTTCTGGGTTCATATTGCGTGGTCGGGTGCGGATGTGTGGAATTTTTAGTCGGGCACGTGATGGCCATGTATTGGGAGTAATACATTGGACTGTGCACACGGTAACAGATTACCTCCGTGAGACTAATTAGGTACAAGGACGGGTGTGTCCGGTCATTCGTCTTGTACACTTGCACAGAACACTACGAGCGTACTATGATACTCCTCTTCAGCGTAATTAATAACTTAGGATATTTCATAACTAAAGATAATTCATGATTGTGTATTTTCAACCCTTGAGGATTGTTGTTACGTATGGCCCGGCCATTTGAGGATTTTGTTTTTAGTCATGGCAAGGCAAAAGCACGGGAATAGCATGTTGACGGCGAGAGTCAGTGATACTAGTAGGGGCCCCGATCTTTGATTATTCATGTTATTGTCCTTTATTTTCATTATGAGACTTTCATTTGGATACTCCGTTTCATTCAGTGTCGTGTATTTTACCTTCATATAAAATATACTAGTATTCGGTATTGTCCTGGTGTGTTGTACTTAAACTCCTCATCGGAGTATTTGGTAATATAATGTGGTTCGGTACTACAATTATATTATTTAATTCATCATTTTCATTCGCCTGGTGGGTCCCAGTCGGGGATTCACGGCACTGTAATACCCGCCTAGTTTGGGGTGTTACAGAGTTGGTATCAGAGAGTGGTTTTGAATACTACCTTCCGAGTCATGTCTCATTTGAAATCATCGTCATCAGACTAGTATCATTGGACTTTCGCGTCACGTGTGACCTGTGCAAATGCCGAGCTAATCAGACCGAAAGAACTATAAGATTTCTAATGCCATGGTATAATTTCTAGTAATAGTCATTCATTCATCATTCATCAATTAACAATCCTCAAACATCATCATTCATTGTGATTAGGACGATCATGTTAACTCATTAATCACTTAATTCATTTCATTACTCAGTTAATGATCAGGACGATCATGTTAACTCATTAATCACTTAATTCATTTCATTACTCAGTTAATGATCAGGACGATCATGTTAATTCATTAATTACTCAATTCATTTCATTACTCAGTTGTCGATCTGGATGCTCATATTATTAATCTTGTTAAGTTATTCAAGATAATCATTTCAAGAATTTCATCACATAATCATGTCACTTCAGTAAATCATTCATATAATCACTAAGTTAGAGCATGTATACTCATTTTCATCATCTCATGACATAATCATAACGTGATAATCATGCGGGAAATATAATCATTATGCGACCTTCCTACTTCAGTATGGGGAGAGCTGTCAGAGGATGCACGGGGAGAGGCCGCGGTGCGGGCCGAAACCCGGGAAATAATCACTCGCTGTCGGGAAATCGTGCCCAGGACTCGGCTCGATCAGAAGATGTTCGGGTTGATCCACTCACTTTTATGCAGGCCATGATGACCCATGTGCAGTTGCTCAATCATCATTGCGCCACTCTGGCCGGATTAATCGAGAGAACTCTCCGTATGAGCCATTGCTAAGGAAAGTCTTGAACAACAACCTTCATCTGTCGGCAAGAAATCAACGTAGCGTATTCACTCCGAAGTCGGTCAGTCAACCTTCAAGAATCCTTGTGTGAGTCCTATCGTTTCGGCGACCTCCTACGGTGCATAATCGTGCGGGATCTCGATCCCGGCGGCCATTCGGCCATCACCTGTTTCAATTATGGGCAAGGTCATTACAGCACTAAGTGTAAACCGTCTATCACGTGCTATAATTGTTGGAATTTTGGGCATAAGGCCCGTTTTTGCGAAAGGACTCCAAGTCGGCTCGCGGCATCTCGTGCCCGAAGCAATCGGCGTTTGAATCGGTTGCTTTGTCAACGTCGTTTAAGACAATGGAAGCAAATAGAGTTGGGGCTCAAATTTATCAGACGGGAGCGTCCGGTTCGGGGGCCGACAAGTCCCAGATTCATGTGATGAGGAGGATCGACGATCCGGTGGCCCGAATGACCTCAGGTATACTCGTAATTTTATTCCAACCTGTGTGTAACTTTTGGATACTGGTGCACCGCATTCATTCATTTTCGATTCATGTTTGAATAGACTTATTTTGGGATAGTCCTATTGCTTGTGGACCTCATACCATCGGTCTACCTGACGATGGAAGAATTTTCAGAAATCATACCGAAGTAAGCTTAGTGACCGCGATTGGTTGATGGACCTAATCGTGGTGAATTTTATCTTAGGACGATGTAATTTTCGGTATTAGTTGGTTTAATCGTCTTGATACTATCCTCAGTGTTTGTAAGCATTTGGTCGCTATCTTTCCGTCGTTGGTTGTCGAATGTGTGCTTCAGGGAAGTAATCCCCGTTGTTCCAGAAGAATTATTATTATGACGAAAGCAGAGAAATTCCGCAATCGAGCTATTCAATCATTCATTGTATCATTTTCATCGATTGGCCTTTCTAAGGCAATCGAGTTATTCAATCATTCATTGTACCATTTTCATCGATTGGCCTTTCTAAGGCAATCGAGTTATTCAATCATTCATTGCATCATTTCCATCGATTGGCCTTTCTAAGGAAATCGAGCTATTCAATCATTCATTGTATCATTTCTATCGATTGGCCGTTCTAAGACAATCGAGTCCTTCAATCATTCATTGTATCATTTTCATCGATTGGCCTTTCTAAGGCAATCGAGTTATTCAAACATTCATTGTATCATTTTCATCGATTGGCCTTTCTAAGGCAATCGAGTTGTTCAATCATTATTGGTATCACTCTTTATCGATTGACCATTCTAGGGCAATCGAAATGTTCAATCATTCGTGGTATCATTGTCATCGATTGACGATGTATTTCCAGACGAGTTATCTGGTTTCCTTCACATAGATTAGTGGAATTCAGGAGTGATTTGGAGCCCGGTATGTCCCCGTTATCGAAGGCACCATATCGGATGGCCCCGACCGAAATGCAGGAGTTGAAGATTCAACTTGAAGAATAGTTCGAGAAAGGTTATCTCCAACCGAATGCGTCCCCGTGGGGAGCACCAGTGTGATCTGTCAAGGAGAAGGATGGTTCGTTTCGTGTGTGTATTAATTATCAGGAGTTGAACAGGGTGATGATCAAGATTTGTATCCTCTACCCCGTATTGATGATCTCTTAGATCAACTTCAGGAACTTGTATTTCTCAAGATCGACTTAAGATCTGGATATCATCAGTTGTGAATTTGAGAGTAGGATATCGCAAGGACAGCGTTTCGTACACGCTATGATCAATATGAGTTCGTAGTTATGCCGTTTGGGTTAACTAGTGCACCTGCGGTATTCATGGAGTTAATGAATTGGGTTTTCATCGACTTTTTGGATCAGTTTGTTGTTGTCTTCATCGATGACATTTTGTTTTATTCTCGTGATCGAGAGGAACACAAGGTACGTCTTCAACAGGTTCTCGACGTGTTAAAACGCGAGCAACTTTATGGAAAGTTTTCTTAATGTGAATTCTGGATGTCCGAAGTGTCGTTTCTCGGGCATGTAATTTCATCAGACGGTGTGCGTGTTGATCCTCAAAAGACGGAGGCTATCCAAGATTTGTTACCTCCGAAGAATGATAAGGAAATCTGGAGCTTTCTCGGATTAGCCGGTTATTATCGGCAAATTGTGGAAGGGTTTTCTAAAATCGCTCAATCAATGACGAACCTTTTGCGAAAGGGTAAGAAATACACGTGGTCCGACGTTTCTCAGTGGAGTTTTGAGGAACTCAAGAACCGGTTAATTTCAGCACCTGTCTTTTCCTTGCCAGAAGGGACGGAAGGATTCGTGGTTTTTAGTAACGCGTCCGGACACGATCTCGGATGTGTATTAATGCAGGACGGGAAGGTTATTGCCTATGCTTCACGACAATTGCGACCTTACGAGGTTAATTATCCGACCCACGACCTGGAGCTAGCATCCGTGGTTTTCGCGTTGGGAATTTGGCGTCATTACCTTTATGGCGTCACCTGTCAGTTATTCACCAATCATAAGAGTTTGAAGTATATATTTACTCAGAAGGAGTTAAATATGCGACAGAGGCGGTGGTTGGAACTAATCAAAGATTATGATATCGGGATCCTGTGCCACCCGGGTAAGGCAAACGTGGTTGCCGATGCCTTGAGTCGTAAGTCCGTTCAGGAGCAAATGTTTGCTCGTTTAACAGTTCAGAAGGATCTTCAGCAAGAATTCCTTAGACCCGAGATCGGGGTCTGGCTTCAGCGAGTGCAAGGGAACTTTGCTGGTTAGGTATTTCATCGCCACTTGAGGAGGTAATCAGAGAGAATTAGGGTTCAGACCCATCATTGTTGTGCATCCGTAAGGATGTGGCTCAAGGGAAAGCCCTGGATTTGTGGTCCACGAGGATGGACTTTTGCGATTTAAGAATCGGTTGTGCGTACCGGCGAATGACGAGTTGAAAAACTCGATTTTGAGAGGAGCTCATGCTACCCCTTATTCCGTTCACCCGGGGTCTAGCAAGATGTATGAAGACTTGAAACAAAATTACTAGTGGAGTAATATGAAGCGAGAAGTCGCGGAATTTGTTTCGAGATGCTTAACCTGTCAGCCAGTCATGATAGAACATCAGCGACCGGCGGGTATGCTGAAACTTCTCCGTATTACAGAATGGAAGTGGGAGGATATTTCAATAGACTTCATCACGAGTTTGCCGACGAGTCGTCGTGGCATGAATACAATCTGGGTGATTGTGGACCGCTTAACTAAATCAGCTCTTTTCCTTGAGATTAAGGATACGTGGGGTCCCGAGAGACTTGCCCAGCTGTTCATCAAAGAGATAGTGAGACTGCACGGTACTCCTAAGAGTATCGTTTCTGATCGTGACGGGCGATTCGTGTCTTTTTTTTGGAAATCAGTTCATCGTGCTTTGGGAACTCAGCTTAATCTCAGTACAGTTTTTCATCCTCAGTCCGACGGGCAATCAGAGAGGGCTATTCAGACTTAGAAGGACATGCTGAGGGCATGTGTCCTCAATTGGAAAGATGATTGGGAAGCCCAACTACCGTTGATCGAATTCACGTACAATAATAGTTGGCACTCTTCGATTAAGATGGCACCTTACGAGGCCTTCTACGGTCGTCGTTGTCGATCTCCTTTGTGTTTGGATAACTTATCAGAATCAATCGGCACCGAGCCCGATATGTTTATAGCCACCCGTGAGAAGGTAGCTTTGATCAGGAGTCGTTGTTGACCGCTCAGAGTCGACAGGAATCATATGCAGGTAATCGTCGTCGACCATTAGAATTCGAGACGGGTGACCATGTTTTGGTCAAGGTAATCCCGAGTCGTAGTATCTTCCGTTTTGGGAAGAGGGGAAAGTTGAGTCCGAGATTCATTGGACCGTTTGAGATTCTGGATCGAGTAGGTGAGTTAGCTTATCGATTGGCTTTACCTCTGGCGTTGATCCGAATTCGTAATGTGTTTCACGTCTCTCAGCTATGGAAATATGTTGCCGACCTGAGTCACATACTTCAGTTCAACGAAATCAAGATCGCAGATGATCATTCGTATGAGGAGCGTCCCATACGAGTGTTAGAGCGGCAAATCAAACAGTTGAGGAATAAGGCGATTCCTTTGGTTAAGTTTCAGTGGTCTAGACACGGAGTCGAAGAGGCTACTTGGGAACCGAGGCGAGTATGCGGGAGAGTTATCCCGAGTTGTTTGACCCTTAGTTTCGGGGATGAAACTCCTTTTAAGGGGGGGAGTATGTAATACTCGGTTGTTATTCATTCATTATCATTCAGTATCTATCAGTCATTAATGATCACTCAGTAATTTTCACTCATTAATAATCATTCATCAGTCATGATTCATTCATTTGCGTTCATTTGGCATGTTGTAACCGTGTATCAGTTACCGATCGTCATTTCATCTCCGTTTGAGTGTCGGAACGGGAGTATTATCATTATCATCATGATTGGTAGTCTTGTGCTGGAAGTATCACTTTTGGCATGTGTTGGACTTGTTCGCGTTCGCAAACGTTTGGTATGTCGAATCATTCATCGATCGTAGCGAGAAATCGGAGTTGTCGGAATTTCATCTTGTCCATCAACGAGTTACGTCCGTAAGGAGTGTCGGATACGGCCGTAATAGACGTTCGTTGTTTTCAGGCCATTTCGGACGAGCGGGACTTACGGCCGTAAGGATTTCGGCATACGGCCGTAAGTTGGGCAGTACGGCCGTAAGGCTTGGCCGGATACGGCCGTACGTGTCGGCGAGGTGCCCAGGCGTTTTGGCGAAGGCGAGTTCTGGCCGTAAGGGTTTCGGCATACGGCCGTAAAGCGGCGAGATCTGGCCGTAAGGCTTGGCGGATACGGTCGTCTGGCAGACGAGTGCCTGGTCATTTTCGACGAAGGGGCTTACGCCCGTAAGTTTGGCGATTACGATTGTATCATCGAGTTACGCCCGTAAGGTGTGCGGTACGGCCGTAAGGATGCCGCGAGATGTTTTTGATGAAGGCGAGTTACGCCCGTAACTCGGGAAGCGGTCTGGCCGTAAGACTGTCGGCGGGATTTTGGGCCAAGCGAGTTACGGCCGTATGAGTTGGCGATTCTGGCCGTAAGGCCGTTGACTGGAATGTTACGGCCGTATGAAGGCGAGTTACGGCCGTAAATTCGGCGATTTATATAGAGTGGCAGGGACTTTTCATCATTTTCATCCTTTCTTCATTTTGTTAGAGAGAGACTTGAGGGAGGGATTTTTCCATCCTCAATCACTTGAGTGTTAGATTTTCATCATCCTCATTCATTTGGGAAGCTCGGATACTCGATTTAACTCGTGTTCATCGGATCGAAGTGGTTAGATCTTCAAGAGGTAATTTCTTCAACATCTTAGATTTCGATTTTGTGTTGAGATATGATGTTTTGGACGTTATAATCATGTTATATGAAGGGATATGTATATGATTATGAGTTTGTATAAATATTCATTGAATTATTGAGGGATTATTCAAGAACACTTTGAATATTGAGTTGGAATTGGGGGTTTTCGATTTATTGTCGTAATAATCACGTTTTTGGATATTCATTTTGGATTATTAATCGTATTGAAGATGTTTTGTTCGTTTGAAACACTTCTTGGGGGATTTGATATTGGTATATTGAGGTTTGATTGTAAACAATCGGAGTTTGGGCGCAACATGTTTGATTTAATGCCTCAATGGACTTGGTTTCGTCGTATCGACGTTTTGAGTTCGTTATATTCATGTTTGTTACGTATGTTGAACGGATTGTTGGTAATTGTGTTATTCAAGGTTGTTCGAGCGACCGATATCTCAATTAGGACGTTGTTCGTGGAAGGATAATTGTCACCGGTGTTGTGTAAGTTAATTCTTACTCGGTTAAAAGGATATTCATTCCTTTTGTTGTTGATCATTTATAATCATAATTCATTCATCATTGTATTAATCATATTGAGACTTGTAATTTTCGAATAATCACTTCATTAACGAGGAACGGCGGTTCCAATCATTTCATTGAACTATCAATCGCTTCATTATTACTTTCATCTCGGTGAGTCATTCTTGACTTTGTCAGTTTATTATTCATTGACATTCATTATGGTCATTCTCGTTCATATGACCTTCTGGGTTCATATTGCGTGGTCGGGTGCGGATGTGTGGAATTTTTAGTCGGGCACGTGATGGCCATGTATTGGGAGTAATACATTGGACTGTGCACACGGTAACAGATTACCTCCGTGAGACTAATTAGGTACAAGGACGGGTGTGTCCGGTCATTCATCTTGTACACTTGCACAGAACACTACGGGCGTACTATGATACTCCTCTTCAGCGTAATTCATAACTTAGGATATTTCATAACTAAAGATAATTCATGATTGTGTATTTTCAACCCTTGAGGATTGTTGTTACGTATGGCGACCCATTTGAGGATTTTGTTTTTAGTCATGGCAAGGCAAAAGCACGGGAATAGCATGTTGTGGCGAGAGTCCCAGTGATACTAATAGGGGCCCCGATCTTTGATTATTCATGTTATTGTCCTTTATTTTCAGCTGAGACTTTCATTTGGATACTCGTTTCATTCGATGTCGTGTATTTTATCTTCATATAAAATATACTAGTATTGATATTGTCTGGTGTGTTGTACTTAAACTCCTCATCGGAGTATTTGGTAATATAATGTGGTTCGGTACTACAATTATATTATTTAATTCATCATTTTCATTCGCCTGGTGGGTCCCAGTCGGGGATTCACGGCACTGTAATACCCGCCTAGTTTGGGGTGTTACAGTAATAACTTAGATTATTGATGTATTATTGATTATTTAGATGTATTATATCATTTCCCTTATTATTCCATGGTTGGATCGTATCGATTCGTTTTTTTTTGGTCGAGTTCTTGATCGACGCCTGGAAGGTGTCCGGTAGAATGTCATAGAGGGGTTTTCGGACGTTCTACGATTATTCTTCCTCGTATGATCATTGATTTATTAATTATATGTTATTAGGGTCGAGTTTCTTGCGACGAAACCGAGTTGAACCCTTCCGTTCGTTGTCGTCTTACTTTTCGATAGCATCAGGCGTTTCGAAGCTTTCCGGTTGAGCCGTGTTCGTCGGGATACTTGCGTGCCGATTTTGAGGCAAGTACCTTGTCCATACAATTCTTATTTTATGGATATGATATTAGTGACCATCTCTATGTGTTTATTTGATCGCTTGTTTTGAACTTTCAAAGATTCGTTTAGTCTTGTTAAAGGCTTCTTTCAAAACCGTGTGTGTTTTGCGAATGGTGTTTGTAGACGTTTATGTGAATTCTATGGATATTATTGGTGTTGATGATGTGATTAATAATGCGTGTGTACGTATATTGCTTCATATCGATGAATTGTGATTTGACGATTGTGTCGTACCTTGTGTTTATTGCCTTTGGGTGAATTACTTGAATATCCTTGGTGTGATATGTTATTTGTGTGAATATGTGAATATGGTCGAAGGTCTACGGTGACACATGGCATGAGACCATGTAGTCAGGATGCAACAAGTGATTGATCCAACCGTGAGAGCCTAAGACGAGATCTGCGTTGACATATGGCATGTGATCATATGGTCAGGAGACAACAAGTGATTGATCTAACCGTGAGATGACGTGGCAAGTGATCACAGTGGTATGACGTGGCATGTGTTCACGGTGTTATGTATTTCGCTAGCCATCTCAGAAGGGGTCCTTAGAGGCCTCGGGTGGGATTTTTGGCTTCGTCCCGGTCCTAGGCGATGCGCGTGCGTGATTATGTTTTGTTGATTTTATGTCCGTCGAGGACACGTGATTTTAGGCTCTGACCCCGTGAATTGTTAGTATTTTTCTATTTGTGAAAATAAAACCTTTGGGTTGTGACCCCTGTTGATTTTGGAAAGAGAAGTATTCGATAATCCTAAATGGTTTTCTATTAAAACTCCCGATGGCGTATTAAACCATTTGTAAATTTGTCTCTCTTGAATTATGAACTTTCGGTTTTGGAATGTTTTACCTAAACTCTTGCTTCGGGAAGTATTTTCGTTATGTTTAAATCTTTGAGGATTCCAGATCATTATTGTTCTTGGAACTTGTATTGTATGGCTCGTATTTTTGCACTTGTACTTGCACTAGCAAAATCGTGGAATTTTGCTAACCCCCGAGTAATCGGGGGGTGGATGTCTATATTGCATTCAGGTTTTGGAGCATAGCACAGGGTCGGCATGAAGGATGATAAAAGATGAACGATACTAATCACACGAGGACCCGTATGTTGTCGTATTGGTCTAGCTGTATTTTATTTCTGTTGCAGTATTCTTTCCCCACTGTACGGGAGTGTGTTGTATTCGACCCCTACGTGGGCATGTATTGTAATTGAGTTGTATGTATTTATTGAAAGACCAAATCGGTCTACATAGTCATTTTAGCCTTAAAGGCATTGTTGAGTTGTTCGATTTTGTTACCAGCCTGGTAGAACCTTGAGGAAAGGTTCTACGGCATGTAATATCCCTGAGCGGATTGTGGGTGTTACATAAATGGAATCGGAGCTTAGGTTGTGGAAACCTAGGCTGTTGGGTCAAGGTGTGTCTATTGAGTTTTGCCTCGTCGGATTTTGTTTGATTGAGTCGTGTCGCGATGCGTCGTCTGAGTTGGTTGGTCGTTATTAGTATCGTGGGGCGATCATCATCTTTGTGCGACCTGTGGATGTAAGTCTCCCTTCTTTGTGTTTGTAACACCCCCAATCCGCTCAGGGATATTACACGCCGTAGAACCTTTCCTCAAGGATCTACCAGGCTGATAACAACATAGAACATCTCAACAATGCCTTTAAGGCTAAAATGACTCAGTAGACCGATTTGGTCTTTCAATAAATACATACAACTCAAACTCATTACATGCCAACGCAGGGGTCGAATACAAACACTCCCGTACAACGGGAAAAAAATACTGCAGCGGGAAATAAACTATAACTAAACCAATGATCTCATACGGATCCTCATGTGATTAGTATAGTTCATCTTTCATCATCCATCGTGCCGACCCTGTGTTATGCTCCCAAACCTGAATGCAAAAACAGACATCCACCCCCCGAATACTCGGGGGTTAGCAATACTCTACTGTTTTGCTAGTGCAAGAACAAAGTGCAAATACGAGCCATACAATTCACATTCCACGAATAACAATAACCAGGAATCCTTAAAAATCCAAACGTAACGAAAAGTACTTCCCGAGGCAAGAATTTGGGTAAACATTCCAAAACCGAAAGACCATCATTAAAGGGAAACAATTTATAAAACAGTTCAAAATGCCATCGAGAGTTTTAATAGAAAACAATTTAGGATTACTGAATCCTTATCTTTCCAAAAATCAACAGGGTCACAGCCCAAAGGTTTTTGTTTTCGCGAATAGAAAACCGACAACAGTTCACAGGGCCAAAACCCAAGTCACGTCTCCGCGACGGACATAAAATCAATACCAACTCGTGAAGTTTTTACTCGTGAATCCTGGACTCAACCCATTGGAATTCCTTTCGAGGCCCCGCCGAACCTAGCCAAGGTGAGTAAAATACGTACATTAAATAAACATCAACCTGTGAAGTTTTTACTCGTGAATCCCGGACTCAAACCATTGGAATTCCCGCCGTGGCCCCGTCGAACCAACTCACGGTGAGTAAAATACATTCACTAAATAACATATCACCAAGCATCGCCTTGGGAACAGGGTAATACCATTGATCCCGCCCGAGGCCTCGAAGGACCCTCCCGAGCAGGCTAGCTAAACAAATCACAATACATGCATCACCTTGGGAACAGGGTAATACCATTGATCCCGCCCGAGACCTCAAAGGACCCTCCCGAGATGGCTAGCTAAACAAATCACAACACATGCATCGCCTTGGGAACAGGGTAATACCATTGATCCCGCCCGAAGCCTCGAAGGACCCTCCCGAGCTAGCTAGCTAAACAAATCACACACATAGCACAATGCAACAAAGATATCCAAACAATTCATTCAGAGGTATAAAACACTTAGCAAAACACCTCGTCAAACCACAATGCACCGAAATGAAATAATATATGTCCACACGCAATACCAAGTGCAACATCAACACCAAACATATCCATAGAAATCACATAGTCATTTACAAACTACACCATTCACAAAACACACGCGTTTTGAAAGTGAGCCTTTAACAAGGCTATCCAAATCTTTTGAAAACTCGTTTCAAATAACCAAACAAACACATTGATATGGTCACCAATCATCATATCCACGAAACAAGAAAAGTATGGATAAGGTACTTGCCTTGAATAAGAACAACGCGGGGAATCGACCCAAATAGGTTGGCACGAACCGACTACGAACCCGCCGACTCCACTGAAAGCCAACTCGCAATAATAAACTACGAAGGACAATAACAAAAATGAAAATGAATTCCATAGCATGACTTAAAGCCGTTGAATTCAAAGAACGAATGACGAAAGTTCAAGTGTTTCCCCTAAAACGGCCAAGAACACGATTCGTCCCGACAAAACACGAAAAAGGAATTCCAAGTTAAAATATGGATATACAATCCATAGAATATATTTAACAACATCATTTAACCACAATCGATCCATCAAAAATGGATGAAAAACGAGATCGAGAACAAATCCCCCAAAAAATCGATTCGAAGGAAATCTAGAAATATACTTCGATTCGACGAAGAACAATGGATTAAATGATGTTAAAGACAAGAATACTACCAAGATTAATCATACCCATCATGAATTAATCAACAATACGGAACGAATCGGACAGAAACGCAAAAACCCCAAAATTCAAGAAACTAGGGTTCTAAGAAAGATTACCTTGATTCGCTGGATCAAAGGACGATATAGGATGATTGATTGATGTTATGAACTCAAGAACTTCGTGGATTTGTTGTTAAACAACATGGCTTCGTTACCTCCGAATCGCCAGCCGCGGACAGAAATGGAAGGAAGTGAAAAATGAATGAAAATGCGACTGCTCTGTCACATTTATACTGGGCCGGAACTAACGTGCGCTAGCCTTCCCGGACTAGCGTGCGCTATCGGCCAGTATCGGCCCAGTACCCTCGGTCAGGGCCCGCACGACCCGGCACCACCGACCTATCCTGCCGACCGTGACCTGTCCGCCCGACCCCCGCTAGTGTGCGCTACGGCCGGAAGCCTGCGCGCGCTAGCCGACCTGTCCAGTAACCTCTGGACTAAACAGCTCACCCAGGTAACGTACGCTAGTCGGCCGACATCGTGCGCTACCCCTGCCGGTTAGTGTGCGCCACGACCGATAGTAGCGTGCTGTCACGGGGTTGGGTTTGAGAACTCGAAAGCTCTTCGGACCCGTGCGGCACTAGACTAGAATTGCCTCGATCTAGATAGTAAGCCTTAACTCACTCGGTTGCTAAGTGTGAATGAAGGGGTTTAACACTTGGGAGTTGAGAGTAAAACACTTCACTATTTCACAAACACTTTACAAGTACAAGAATGTTGAGTCTTTGAGGGTTGATTGCAAATGAGCCTCCCCCTAGCCTATTTATACAACTCCTAGGACCTAGAAACTTCTACTCCACCTCCTCATTTGGAGGACTCTAGAACATCCTATACAATCCACATACTTCTATCCTATTCTAGAACCTATCTCTAGAATTATCCACACAAGTCTACATAAAAGGCTTACAAACACAAGTCTAGAGTATTCTACAAGTACAAGCCTAAGTACAATCTAGAATGCTCCACAAATTTCAAGTGCTACATCCTTCTAGGAGGGCCCTAGAAGGTTCTTCCATCATCCGGGCGCCCCGACCCGTCTCTGTCCATCCCGTCCCGCATCGGCCCGTCCCGGCCCGCACCGGCCCATCTCGGCCCGACCATCTGGGCCCGTCTTTGCAATGTTCCAGACTCTTCTCGAACCTCCTGGACCAAGCCGGTCCGCTTCTAGCTGCTTCCGGTCGAGTCTTCCCTGCTGACTGACTCATCAGCTTTTCAATGTCTACTGTCCCCACAAGGCTTTTTCCGTTTAAGCCTATTATAGGGGGGAGGGTCTCTCTCGCACCTCACGCGCGCGCGCCCGCGCACGCCAGCCGCGCCCGGAATCCCACGCCCGCGTCCGGACACCCAGCTCGAGTCTTCTTCCCCGACTCGGCCTTGTCCCGTCGTGCCTTGTCCCACACGACTGCTGCTCGTCCGGCCTTGCCCGCGCCCCCTGCGCTGCCGGACAGTCCCGAGCATATCCAGTCTGGAATGCCCCTTGGGCGATCTGCTTCCCACAGCGGCGTCCGTGCTCCCACGGCTTACTCGCGTGATTCTCCATCCGATCACGCCGTCCTGAAGGCTGACTCTTCACATGTAGCCTGATGCCATCCATGGCGTCCTGCTCGTGCCGGTCCCTTGGCACCCTGTGCGACCGTCTGTGCACACATGTCTCGTTGTCGACTGTCGGCCGTGACATTCTTCCCCGCCCATTTCGTCGACGTCCTCGGCGACGTGGCGGCCCCTCGATGAATCGAACTGCTCCAAGGTGGTAACTCGGCTCCTCCTCAAGCTTCCTCACGTACTTGAGTGCCGACATAGCTTGTCCCGAAGGCTGTGTGGTCAAGCGTATTTCCTGCAGCTTGGCTTGATCACACACATACAACGCCCTCTTGTGCGGAACTACGCCAACATTGTTCTTCCTCAGGAAGTCCATGCCCAGTATTATGTCCCAATCATCCATGCTCGTCACCTTGAAGTGCACGCGCGGTTCCCACGTGCCAATCTTTAGTCGCACCCCATTGGCGACCCCTGTAACTCGAACAGGTGGTGCATTATTCGACTTCATCCAGCCACGTCCCTCGATGACCTGAAGCCCCAACCTCTGTGCTTCAGCCTCGTGAATGTAGTTGTAATCGACCCCTGTGTCGACCAACGCCTTGACGGGTTTCCCATTGATCAGTCCCGTCGCATACAACAAGTTTCCCTCAAACGGTGCTCCTTCCCGCGATGCCATCCCTATGGCTGAGTTCAGTACCTGAAGAGCCATCGATGTCCCATCACCCTCAGCATCGTCCCGTGCCTTGGTGTACTCCATGGCGGCTACCCTCGGAAACTTCGAGCATTGCCTCATCGAATGCTCCGTGCTCCAGCAAATCTCATATTTCTTTTTCTTCAGACACGCTGCTACGAGATGGTCTGCACTCCCGCACCCATGGCAAGTCCGAGTCCACCCTGACTGCTTGCCTTCCTTGGGCCTGGCCATCCTCGCGCCCCTATCCGCATGACCCTGGTACGACTTGTCCTGCGTACCGATGCCGTCCTCGTCCCTCCTGGACCTCCGGCTCTCCCCGGCTGGTTTTAACTCGATCAGCCGTTCCGCTATCGCAATCGCCTCGGACACGTTCTGTGCCTTGGCCCTCTGCACCTCCAACTTTGCCCACGGTTTCAGTCCATCCACTAACGCGAACAAAGCTTCCTGCTCACTAAAGCTAGGCAACTCCAGCACGATCTCCTGGAACTCCTTCACATAGTCCTTGATCGTCTTGCTGTGCGTCAACTCCTTCAACCTAGCCCGGACCTCAAACTCAACATTCTCCGGGTAAAACTGCCGCTTGAACTCGACCTTGAAATCCTCCCATGTCTCCATATGACATGTACCACGAGCGATCTCTGTTTCGCGCCTTCTCCACCACAACAGCGCCACATCGGCTAAAAAGAATGGAGCCGTCTGCAAATTGGTCGCATCATCTGCTATCCCCGATGCACCAAAGTAACGCTCCATGTTCCACAGGAAGTCATCCACTTCCCTACCATTCCTCGATCCTTGGAACGAACACGGCCAGGGGATGTCGATTCGATGGGGTGCCACACCCCACTGGTCCCTGCCGAGGGCCATCGCCCGCTCGTACAACGCTGTCCTTCCTTCGATGGTCTCGATCCTCCCGATGATCTCCTCTCGAAAGGCTGCGATCATGGACCGAACCTCCTTCTTGACAGCCTCAAGGATCATTTCACACAAATCGCGTCTCATCGTATTAAGGGTGCCCGTCACCCGATTCTCAAGCTCCTCCAACGACTCGTTCATCTCTGTCACCTGATCGGCCACTCTGCTCCATGCCTCGAGAGCATCCTCGTGTCTGCCCATGGTTTCCTCCAACCGAGCCACTCGTGCTTCCATGGCAACACCTCTTTCCACGGACTTGTCCCTAGACCCTTTCCTGGACTTGTCCTTCTCCTGGCCGGGTTGAACTTTGGTGACGCTGGACGTAGTTTCCATCGGTCCTCCTTGCACAAAATCTCTCAGCAACGTCTCAATGCGGAAGCTCCTTGAACCACTAGCGTGTCTCCGATACCACTTGTCACGGGGTTGGGTTTGAGCACTCGAAAG
This sequence comes from Orobanche coerulescens, assembly GCA_033398695.1. Lineage (NCBI taxonomy): Eukaryota > Viridiplantae > Streptophyta > Magnoliopsida > Lamiales > Orobanchaceae > Orobanche > Orobanche coerulescens. The sequence continues at coordinate 100,283,845 of CM065801.1, read as the reverse complement.
CTCTTCAGACCCGTGCGGCACTAGACTAGAATTGCCTCGATCTAGCTAGTAAGCCTTAACTCACTCAGTTGCTAAGTGTGAAAGAAGGGGTTTAACACTTGGGAGTTGAGAGTAAAACACTTCACTATTTCACAAACACTTTACAAGTACAAGAATGTTGAGTCTTTGAGGGTTGATTGCAAATGAGCCTCCCCTAGCCTATTTATACAACTCCTAAGACCTAGAAACTTCTACTCCACCTCCTCATTTGGAGGACTCTAGAACATCCTATACAATCCACATACTTCTATCCTATTCTATAACCTATCTCTAGAATTATCCACACAAGTCTACATAAAAGGCTTACAAACACAAGTCTAGAGTATTCTACAAGTACAAGCCTAAGTACAATCTAGAATGCTCCACAACTTTCAAGTGCTCCATCCTTCTAGGAGGGTCCTAGAAGGTTCTTCCATCATCCGGGCGCCCCGGCCCGTCTCTGTCCATCCCGGCCCGCATCGGCCCATCTCGGTCCGCATCGGCCCGTCCCGGCCCGCACCGGCCCATCTCGGCCCGACCATCTGGGCCAGTCTCTGCAATGTTCGAGACTCTTCCCGAACCTCCTGGACCAAGCCGGTCCGCTTCTAGCTGCTTCCGGTCGAGTCTTCCCTGCTGAGTGACTCATCAGCTTTTCAATGTCTACTCCCCCACAAGGCTTTTTCCATTTAAGCATATTATAGGGGGGGAGGATCTCTCTCGCACCTCGCGCACGTGCGCCCGCGCACGCCGGACGCGCCCGGCATCCCACGCCCGCGTCCGCCGCCCAGCTCGAGTCTTGTTCCCCGACTCGGCCTTGTCCCGACGTGCCTTGTCCCACACGACTGCTGCTCGTCCGGCCTTGCCCGCGCCCCCTGCGCTGCCGGACAGTCCCGAACATATCCAGTCCGGAATGCCCCATGGGCGATCCGCTTCCCACAGCGGCGTCCGTGCTCCCACGGCTTACTCGCGTGATTCTCGATCCGATCACGCCGTCCTGAAGGCTGACTCTTCACATGCAGTCCGATGCCATCCATGGCGTCCTGCTCGTGCAGGTCCCTCGGCACCCTATGCGACCGTCTGCGCACACATGTCTCGTTGTCGACTGTCGGCCGTGACAGTGCGCTACCTGCCGATCCTACCCGAGTCCAGAACCTCAGAACCTCTCTGCCCTAACCCGATAGCGTGCGTCGGCCGGCCGCGTAACGTGCGCTACTCCTGTCGGTTAACGCACGTAGCCATCCGGCAGTAGCGCGCGCTATGCCGGTTCCTGCCGCGTCAGCCCGGCTTGTGCCCGCAACCGTCCGGCCAGGAGCCGCCACCGTCCGGCCAGCTACTCAGCCGTCATGATCCGACGACTCGATTTCCGAAAACGTACGGAACGAATACGACGAAAATCTCGCGGACAACATCAACGACCCGAAATGAAATCATAATGCAATAATTAATCATACGCGACCAAGAAAAGGGCCGAGACAACAAATACAGATACGGATACCCGTAACTTTGGGTAAATTACAAAATGGCCCAAAACGCCCGAAAATCACGATACGTGATCGAATAACCAAACCGAAGTTCACAACACATCTAACAAAGTTAAACGGACTTACGGGAAACTCAAAACAGCAGTTTCGAATGAGATTCGCAAGAATCGAACTCAAGTGCGGAAAAGTCGCTAAAAAGCACGAAACTCAACAAAACAACACCGAAACGAACTCGGATGACAAAAAGTGTAGAATTAATTATTCTCAGAATGATGAAACGGTCATGAGAGAGTCGTCAAAACGACTTCCGCCGAAAAAAAAGAAATTACCGGAAATCGAAATTACGGGTATTACATTCTACCCTCCTTAAAAGAAGTTTCGTCCCAAAACTTAAAACAAGTAGGGAGGAGCAATATCCCCTGCCAGGAAAACTCGACGAGATACGCAAAAACTGAAAACTCGTGCCCGACGGCGAAATGCTGCAAGAAACGCAAAGAGACATACGGCGTGAAAACCCGCTCCACGGCGACCAACACAATGTCGCCGTTAGGAATATAATAAAACCAACAAATGACAAGCGTCATCAAATGGATAATATAGTCAAGTCAATTATCCGAACAATCACAAAACACAACGAACGAAAATCAATATAATCGACCGACCCAACGGTACATCAATCAAAACGCGAGCCAATCGCTGAAAAAATACGGAATTCCACCACCGAAGGGTTGGAAGATCGAAAACGAGACAAACTTCCCGAACTTAAGGGAATTACTAAGGAGTCTGAACGCTCAACAATCACGAAATGAGATCAAAAAAAACCCAACAAACAAACGATCGAGACAACAAAAATCGAACAATCATGTCCGAAACACGAAGGATAATAAAATTCGAAAAACAACTCCCACGATGATATGGTGAGAACAACAAGACGTGTATTCCCATAAGAAAGGGAATAGCAATTGAAAAGTCACAACGACAAACGAGTTATTCCGAAACAATACCACCCTCGTTCGATCAACAAAAGCAAGGGATAGGGAAAGTTCAGAAAATGTCAACGAACACGAGTGAGTCGATAGACTGGGGGAAGAGAAAATACAGAAGTCAAAATAGTACGGGTATTACCTTCGACCTCGTCCACGAAATTCACGAAAATAGGAGCAAGGTAACAAGACATTAAACAACCGACAGACAACGGAACGATCACCGATGCATACGGTCATACCAAACCAAGCTCTAACAGCTCGCACATGTGCGATAACGCAGAAATCACCACAAGATGGTAATATTCAATACCAACATCCCACCTCTCACAGAGGGCTAACACAACAAATGTGTGGAAAACGACTCAACGCTCACACCGCCAATTCGATCATACTCGGGAGCAAACATCATAATGACAATGCGAACATCATACATACATACCCAGCCCTCAAACGGGAATGGATAGGTTTTAAAAATAAAAACCTCATTTTGAAAATAATTTAGAAGAATACCGGTTGATCTTGAGTATCACCTTTCAAAAAAGTACAAACGTGAAACATCATTATCGAGACTTTGGAGAACCATTTCGCATTTGATAAAAATGAGGACACTTTCTCTTAGTGAAAACTTTCAAAATATTCGACCCTCGGGTCTAAGTAGAAGTGTTTCTAAAACATTGAAAATATCTCAAAACATTTTGGTCCTCGAGGTAGGAGAATTTTGAAACATATTGTGCCACCTTGGATGTACTACGAGAAAATAATTCATTTTAAAAGTACGTCTCGAAATTTATTTTCTAAGATACTCAAGGTTTCCAAAGATAATTCAATGGGCTAGAATGCCCAAAAATTTCAGGTAATTACACGGAACATTATAGTGCCGTGGGTCCTGCTTGAACTCACCGGAGCTAAAAACCATTTACAACGTCAAAAAGGCCGATGACGGTAATATTTCAAAAACTTACAAAATCCATTTACAAAATTCTAAATACCGTCATAAGAATTTCGCCAAAACGATCAAGGCCATAATGCCACAAACTCGGTTAAGGGAATCGGTTTTTGAAATAGAACTCAGTCGGTAAAATACCGAAAGCCAAAACAAAAGAACTCACGCAGTGGATAAAAGAAATAAAGTCAAACATGCACAATCCAGCAGCACTACTCCTCATATGAACGAAATATGAGGGTCAAATAACCGCATATCAAGAAATCAAAATCCATAAGAGGATTCCGTCACTTAACAATTAATCATAAAAATAGCTCGTGTCACACGAGGCACAACACAAAGAAGGGAGACTTACATCCACAGGTTGCACGAAGATGATGATCGCCCCACGATACTAATCACGACCAACAAACTCAGACGATGCGTCGCGACACGAATCAGTCAGACAAAATCCGACGAGACAAAACTCAATAGACACCACTGACCCGACAGCCTAGGTTTCCACAACCTAAGCTTTGATACCATTTATGTAACACCCCCAATCCGCTCAGGGATATTACACGCCGTAGAACCTTTCCTCAAGGATCTACCAGGCTGATAACAACATAGAACATCTCAATAATGCCTTTAAGGCTAAAATGACTCAGTAGACCGATTTGGTCTTTCAATAAATACATACAACTCAAACTCATTACATGCCCACGCAGGGGTCGAATACAAACACTCCCGTACAACGGGAAAAAAATACTGCAGCGGAAAATAAACTATAACTAAGCCAATGATCTCATACGGATCCTTGTGTGATTAGTATCGTTCATCTTTCATCATCCATCGTGCCGACCCTGTGTTATGCTCCCAAACCTGAATGCAAAAACAGACATCCACCCCCCGAATACTCGGGGGTTAGCAAAACTCCACTATTTTGCTAGTGCAAGAACAAAGTGCAAATACGAGCCATACAATTCACATTCCACGAATAACAATAACCAGGAATCCTTAAAAATCCAAACGTAACGAAAAGTACTGCCCGAGGCAAGAATTTGGGTAAACATTCCAAAACCGAAAGACCACCATTAAAGGGAAACAATTTATAAAACAGTTTAAAATGCCATCGAGAGTTTTAATAGAAAACAATTTAGGATTACTGAATCTTTATCTTTTCAAAAATAAATAGGGTCACAGCCCAAAGCTTTTTGTTTTCGCAAATAGAAAACCGACAACAGTTCACAGGGCCAAAACCCAAGTCACGTGTCCTCGACGGACATAAAATCAATACCAACTCGTGAAGTTTTTACTCGTGAATCCCGGACTCAACCCATTAGAATTCCCTTCGAGGCCCCGTCGAACCTACCCAAGGTGAGTAAAATACGTTCACTAAATAAACATCAACCTGTGAAGTTTTTACTCGTGAATCCCGGACTCAACCCATTGGAATTCCCGTCGTGGCCCCGTCGAACCAACCCACGGTGAGTAAAATACATTCACTAAATAACATAGCACACCAAGCATCGCCTTGGGAACAGGGTGTAACACCCCCAGAATACGACCGAGAATGTCACACGCCATAGACCCTTATCACAAGGATCTACCATGCTAAACTCCAAAAAACTACTCAATGATTGACCGACCGGGGTCAAAATTAAATACAAAGCAGACCGACAAGGTCATTAACCAATTCAGAACTAACGACATTCATATTACAATGACAATAATAAACTTGAACACCGAAAAGAATGACAACTCAATTTAATGAATGAAAACTACACCCATGCAAGGGTGAATACTCGAACGACAGAGAAATACCGACCAGAATGAAACAAAAGAAAAGACTCTGACTCTGGTGTGATTAGTATCATTGTCCTCCATCTCCTTCCAAGCCAATCCTGTGACTGCTCCCGAGCTGTCAAAACCTGAGCACATAACAGACACCCACCCCCCGAAAACTCGGGGGTTAGCAAACTGGAATTTTGCTAGTGCAAGTACATAATATACAAGATACGAATAATAACAACACAAAACTCAACAGTCGTGAAGCCCTAACACAAACCACATATTCCCATTGTAAAACCCAAAATTTACCTAAGTGCAAAATTACCAAAATACCCCTAACAAATTAAAAATTTGAATTAAAGCTTAAATAAATATTAAATACATTCCAAAAATCATAATAATTTAACCTAAGCTGCAAAATAAATTTTGTAAATGAAAAATGAAAATTTTGGACTTTGTACATGTATAAATTCGGCCACTTATGTCTAGTTTAAGTGTATATTTTAAATTTAATAAGTTACCTAATACATAATTAATAAATAAATGTAAAAAAAGGGAAATATTGTAAAGATTTGAATTCCCCTTAATCCTTGGCCGAAATTTATGTGTAACTTCCCCCTTGACTCCAATAAATCACGGCCCAATCACACATAATCCTCACACTCCAAAATTTTCAAATAAAAAAAAAACCCTAAAAACCTATTTCTTGGCCGCCGGCCATATTAACAAAAAGGGAGGCTCCAAAATTTTTTCAAGGCATTCCAGCCATTGTACAAGCTTAATAAGAGTCTAAGGATCACGAGAAAATTGGTGTGGAAGATCGGGGAGGCTTTGTTTGATCGGTTTCAAGCTTTTCTATTCGACTTTGTCAAAAAGAGGTATAATCCAAAACCATCAATCTCCACGTTACAAAATCATTTGGTATTTTTTTTACACTTATTATATGATATAGAACCTATGAAAAATTATTGGATCATACCATGCACGGTTTTGAGGTGTGTTTGTATTTAATTGATTCCAAAAACCCTAATTTGTATTTAAATATGGATCCGCCAAAAAAAGGTGGAAATTTTTATTTGTATTTTTTCCAGAGTTAATATGAATAAGTAGAACCTAAATAAACTGATAAATAATTTTTAGAAGGCCAAAATCTATTTATTTGGATTAATGTAATAATCGGCCAATAATAAAATAAAGGAAAAATATGTTTTGATCATTTTGGGATTTAGATCTGAATATGGTGTGATATTAGGGTTCTAAAAATGTTAAAGGAACAGTAGGTAATTTATTAGAATTCATAAAGATGATTTGGGTATTAATTGGTTTAATTATTTAAATCGGATTTAATTAATAATTATGGATTAATTGTTTTGGTGAATTCATAAATCATGGGAAATTATATATAACTTATATGAACAGTAGATTATTGGGAAAAATAGCCATGATGAGTAAATATGTCTTTTTGGGTGTTAATGGATTTAAAATGATTTAACTAACTAATTAATTAAAGTTATAAAAGTTGAGGGACTGTTTTGTAATTATTGAAAGTGTATGGATACTAAATGGGTAAAAAAATAAGTATGGGGACCATTTGTGCTCATTTGATAAGATTTAGGATTTAATTAAGAATTTAATTATGTTTTAAATCATGTTTTGTAGTTAATTAAAATGGAGGACTAAAAGTGTAAATTCATGGAAGTTGGACTTCTGGACATTTCATAATTAATATTAAAGTGTTAAAAATGCTAATTTGAAATATTTGATGGGTTAATGTGTTAAATTGAGATTTTGAGATATTAAATGTGTAATTAATTATACTTAAAGGATTAAATTGTAAAATTGTGAAACTTGAAGGACTAATGGTGTAATTAATGAAAAGTGTGTAAAATATGAATATCTCTGATCCTAAAGTGTTTTAACATGTATTTATGTAATTATCATAATTAATTTGTAATTATATTAAGTATAAGGGCTTAAATGTAAATATTAAAAGTTAAGGGTTTAATTGGTAATATTTGTAAACTAATAGGTTAAATTGTATATATGATTAACTTCTGGTCTAAATGAATGAAATATGTTAAGATTTGATAATTTACACTTTACACCTTTAACTTTGACATAATTACATTATACACGCTAAACTATGAAAGTTGTCATAATAAGTCCTAAATCTTTTCAAATAAGCTTTATAACCATAAAACATTAAATATTAACAAAATTGAAACATTCTAATTATGGAAACATTCTATTTATGGAAACTTGTTAAATAAGGAAACTTTCTAAAAATGGAAGCTTACTATTTTGGGAAACCTGCTAAATATGGAAAGTTACCAAAAATAGAAAGATAACCTAAAATCATAAGATTTGAATTATGAACCTTTTGTAATGTTTAGTTCTTCTTCCTTAGGTTCGGTTAAGAGGGAGTGACCTTCTTTCCACCTGATATTCAGCTTTGATTTGATTTGCATTTGAATAAAGGTACAGATATTCTGAACCCTTTTATATGAACCCCTTTGATATGATCCAATTGCTATGAACCCTTTGATTTGAACCTTTGATACAACTTTGATATGATTCATTTGAATTGAGCCCTATGATAAGACACTTTGATTTGGACTTTGACATTTGAACCCTTTGGGTTATGATACTTTGACTTTGACTATGACTTTGTCATATGACCTTACCCTACAGCATATACTCGAGCATTATTTGTTTCCTAGCCATGAAGGTAACATGGCCGTGGCATTGATGCACCAATGTCATGATTCTAGTGTGGTCGAGTGATGAGCCACACCGTCCCTTTGATTTGGTTGGTTGTTCGGAGATTTGGGTAAGGGGCGCATGGATGCATCATAGATTTGCTTTGATTTGATTTGATTTGCTACATGATATATATATTTGGTGACTGGGCATTGTGTGCATACAGTCCTTTCACAATTTGGGAGCTGATCACTCCATGATTTGCTTTCGAGGACTCCCCTCTTATATTTGGTTCTGAGGTCTCCCCTCCGAACACTGGGCTACTATTTGATTTGATTTGGGCTCGTAGTAAATGCTGTTATTAAACCTTAACCTAAACCATCACTTTCCATATTATCTTATCCATTGATTCATTTGCCTTTCTGTATTCCTATCTCTTAGCTTTGCTTTCTTTCTGTTTCATTTACTTTGTTGATATATCTGCTCACTGAGCTTTTGTAGCTCAGCTGCATTTTCTTTTCCCATGCGGCAGGTACTTAGCTAAGGAGCTTTGGGGATGGCTTCTTATGGGATGAGAGATAGTTTTGAGTGGGCCCGACCATAGTCTTCTTAGTTATGGATATTTGGAATTTCTGGTTATTTTGATTTAGAACTATGTATTTCGGTTATTTTCCTTTCAGTACTTTGGATTCATGTATTTTTTAAGTCGCGTTGACTTAACCACTTTGATGTTTTGATGATAAGACTTCCGCTTGCATTTATATCTGTATGTATCTGATATGTCACCATAAAGTAACATTTCTACCCTTCGGGTTGGGGTGTTACAGTTATGGTATCGGAGCTACAGGTTTAAGGACCCTTAGGCTTAGGCCATGACCTGTGAGGATTTGGATAGACTAGGATTTCCGTTTTGCTTTCCCTTTTGTATATCATCTTATTTCTAATCTCGCTAATCGTTTGATAATCGTTCAGATGGTAAACACTCGCCGAGGTGGACCGGATGATGGAAACCCTAGTAGGAATGCTGAGATCCCTAATTTGGAAGCTACGGTCGCGGTTGCCATAGCTAGGTTGTTTCCTGGTCTTACCACTAATGAAATGATGACTCGAATTCTGAATGATGTTCGTAATGGTGAGGGACCTTCTAATGGTTCTGGTGGTTCCGGTGGTGGGGGCCGACCCACTACCATTCATGGCTGGCTTGAGAGTTTCCACAAACTCAAGCCCTTGGCTTTCAGTTCGGCTGCCACTCCTCAAGCGGCAGAGGATTGGATCAAACATATGGGGAAGAACTTTGAGGTGCTGGGGTGTGAAGACGAGTTTAAAGCTCGCCTGGCTGCGTTTAAGTTGGAGGGTAATGCGCTGCTTTGGTGGATTGCACATAAGCAGGCAAAAGGTGGTGATGATTACATGAACACTTGCACTTGGGCTGAGTTTCGGAGTACCTTTTATAAGAGGTATCTCCCTGATTCTGAGCAAGAACGTCTCAAGAGGGAGTACAACAACATCCATCAGTATGATAATGAGACTTCGGGAGAGTACATGCAGCGATTCCTCAGGTTGGCCAGTTTTGTTGGGCCTCTTGCAGGGGATGCTAGCCGTCAGGCTAAACATTTTAAATGGGGGCTAAAGAAATGGGTGTTGGATCGTATTTTGAATACTCAGTTTACGGACGTAGCGACGGTTAACGATGCGGCCCGCAACATTGAAATCTTCCATGAAGGCAGTGGGTACAAGCGTAACCGTGATGGGGACAGAATTCAGTCACAGGGTCAGAGTAGGGATAATAAGGGGTACTCTAGCAGGGTTAATGATTCGAGAGGACAGACAGATCGGGGATACGATTTGCGTGGGTAGAATGGTAGGAGTTTTGAGTCACGGGGACAGTCCAACAGGGGTTATGGTCAGAGACGGGGTAACGACAGGCAGAGAAATGATTAGAGGGGTAACCAAAATCAGGGACAGAGAAACTGGAGAGATCAACCTAGGGGTCAGCAGCAGCAGCAGCAGCACCGTTCATCTGGGTCATCTAATCAGAACAGGACTGCTGAAGTTTTGCCACCTCCCCCTCTTTGTCCTTCATGCCTCAAGCCACACCCAGGTCCGTGTCACAAAGCTACCGGAGGATGTTTCAACTGTGGGGCTACTACTCATCGTGTGAAGGATTGCCCGAAGCAGAACCCAAAGGCAATCACCAACTACAACAACCCTTCTACATCTTCTGGACGTGTATTTTCAATCACCCGTGAGCAGGCCGACAATGCATCAGGTACTATTATGGGTATACTTTACATTGGAGATCATACTGTTTTCGTTTTATTTGACACCGGTGCTACGCATTCGATTATATCTGTTAAACTTGCTAAGAAACTTAATCTTAACGCAACACCATTAACCAACCTCTTATCCCTCTCTACTCCTATGAAAAGTCAAGTACTCATTGATTTTGAATTTGTAAATTGTCCTCTTCGGTTTGACGATCGTATTCGTTCGGCTACGTTACTTCCTCTCGATATGTTTGATTTTGATGTAATTTTGGGAATAGATTGGTTGTCTCTGCATAAGGCGACCATTGATTGTCATTCGAGGAGATTTATATTCGGTAATTTGTTCCATCCTGAATTTGTTTATCATAGCTCTCAACCGCTCAAATCTGTTAAATTGATTTCTGCCATGAAGGCTCGTACTCTGATTTCCCACGGATGTCAAGGATTTCTGGCTTCCATTAAGGACACTACTTTGGATAGTCCTTCTATTGATAGTCTTCCGATAGTTCGTGATTTTGCGGATGTTTTTCCAGAGGAACTTCCTGGCCTTCCTCCAGCTAGAGAAGTTGAATTCGGTATCGATCTTATTCCAGGTGCAGAACCTATCTCAAAGGCTCCATACCGTATGGAACCAATTGAATTGAAGGAGTTGAAGGAGCAACTTCAGGAGCTTTTGGATAACGGTTTTATTCGACCTAGTGTGTCACCTTGGGGTGCACCAGTCTTGTTTGTTAAGAAGAAAAACGGCAGCATGCGGCTTTGTATCGATTATCGTGAACTCAATCGCATCACTATTCGTAATCGCTACCCTCTTCCACATATTGATGACTTATTTGATCAACTTCAGGGTGCGAAATGTTTTTCTAAGATTGATTTGCGTTCGGGCTACCACCAATTACGTGTTAAGGAACAGGATGTTTCTAAAACTGCTTTTCGTACTCGATATGGACATTACGAGTTTTTGGTTATGCCGTTTGGATTGACGAATGCTCCGGCCGTGTTTATGGATTTGATGAATCGAGTATTCCACGAATACCTCGATAAGTTTGTAATTATCTTTATCGATGATATCCTCGTTTATTCTAAGAGTGTTGGAGAGCATGAGCAACATCTACGCATTATTTTGGAAACTCTTAGGCAACAGAGACTTTACGCCAAGTTTTCGAAGTGTGAATTTTGGCTGGACCGAGTTGCCTTTCTTGGACACATCGTTTCAGCAGATGGGATTACTATGGACCCAGCTAAGGTTGAGGCTATCACTAAATGGCCGAGACCTACATTTATGTTGAGGTCCGGAGTTTTCTTGGTTTGGCAGGATATTACCGTTGTTTCGTCGAGGATTTTCTCGTTTAGCGCTACCTTTGACCCAGTTGATGAGGAAAGGTGAGAAGTTTGTTTGGGTGATGAACGGGAGAGTAGTTTTGAAGAGTTGAAGAGGAGATTGGTGTCCGCTCCCATTCTAACTCTTCCATCAGGTTCCGGAGGTTTTCAGATCTATAGCGATGCATCTAAGAAAGGTCTGGGTTGTGTACTTATGCAGCATGGTAAGGTAATTGCGTACGCTTCGAGGCAACTGATACCCTATGAGCAAAATTACCCTACCCGTGATCTGGAGTTGGCGGCCGTTATTTTCGCACTTAAGATTTGGAGGCATTATTTGTATGGTGAGTCCGTTGATATCTTCACCGACCATAAAAGCCTTAAGTACATATTCACGCAGAAGGAGTTGAATATGAGACATCGTAGATGGTTAGAATTACTTATGGATTATGATACGAATATTCAGTACCATCCCAGAAAAGCCAATGTAGTTGCTGACGCGCTTAGCCGGAAATCGGGCATGGTTGCCAGTCTTAAGATTTCTGAGCATATTCTTCATGATCTGTAAAGGTTGGAGATTGACAGTCGGTTATTGGGCTAGCTTGAAAGTAGAGGCCAATTTGATTCTATGTATCAAAGAGGCTCAGAAGGATGATGGTGAGCTTTGGTCTATTGTTCAGAACATTGAGGAAGGGAAACAGTCTGAGTTTCGTGTTGATGCTGAAGGAGTAGTATGGCATGGTGACAGGCTTTATGTTCCCGATGATTCTTCACTACGTGAGCTGGTGATGTCAGAAGCTCACAGTTCTCCCTTCGCTATTCACCCAAGTTCCACAAAGATGTATCGAGATCTGAAATAGCATTTTTGGTGGAATGGGATGAAACATGATGTTGCGACTTTTGTATCCAGATGTATGACCTGTCAGCAGGTTAAGATCGAGCACCAAAGAGCCAGTGGTTTGTTACAGCCGTTGGATATTCCGATGTGGAAATGGGAAAAGATCACCATGGATTTCGTCACCGGGTTGCCTCCGACTAGGAAGAAGAATGATGCAATTTTGGTGGTCGTTGATCGGCTAACCAAGTCAGCTCATTTCCTACCCATTCGGAAGAGTTATGGTATTAGTAGATTGGCCGAGATTTTCAGACAGGAGATTGTTCGACTGCACGGTACTCCGGTTTCCATTGTACCCGATAGGGATCCCCGATTTACGTCACGCTTTTGGAAAGGCTTGCAAAAGGCCTGGGGAACTCAGTTGAAGTTTAGTACCGCTTTTCACCCGCAGACGGATGGTCAGTCCAAGAGAACCATCCAAACTTTAGAGGATATGCTTAGAGCCTGTGCGTTGGAGTGGACAGGCAATTGGGACGAGTATTTGTGCCTTGTGGAGTTTACATATAATAATAGTTGGCATGCGAGTATCGACATGGCACCCTATGAGATGTTGTATGGTCGGAAGTGTCGGGCACCAACTTGCTGGAACGAAGTTGGTGAGCGTATTATTGAGGGACCGAAAATGGTCGCGATTACTACTGAGAAAGTTGATATAGCTAAAGAGAAGTTGAAGGAAGCTCGGTCACGTCAAAAGAGTTATGCGGATAGACACCGACGCGATTTAGAGTTTCAGGTCGGTGACAAAGTATTCTTGAAGGTTTCACCTTTCCGAGGGGTGAAGCGATTTGGAATCAAGGGCAAGCTCAGTCCGCGATTCATTGGGCCTTTTGAGATTTTGGAACGCATCGGAGAGGTTTCGTATCGTTTAGCTCTACCGCCTCAGCTATCACATGTTCACGACGTTCTCCATGTATCCCTTCTGAGAGGATACAATTATCATCCTCTACATGTGGTATCTTACCCGCTTGACCAAATTCAGCCGGATATGTCCTTACCTGAGGAACCGGAGGCTATTTTGGACAGACAGGAGAGGGTCACGCGGAACAAGGTTATTCCTTTCGTTAAGATTCTTTGGAGAAATCACCCAGAGCGTGAGGCTACCTGGGAAACCGAGGAGTCTATGCGAACCAGCTATCCTCATTTCTTCGAGTAGTCTGGTATGTCTTTGATACGTTTACGATTCGGTATCTGTTCGTATCCGATTTCGTCTCATCTCAAATGCGAGCACGAAATTTTCCTTTTAGAGGGGAAGAAGTTGTAAAACCCAAAATTTAACTAAGTGCAAAATTACCAAAATACCGCTAAGAAATTAAAAATTTGAATTAAAGCTTAAATAAATATTAAATACATTCCAAAAATCATAATAATTTAACCTAAGCTGCAAAATAAATTTTGTAAATGAAAAATGGAAATTTTGGACTTTGTACATGTATAAATTCGGCCACTTATGTCTAGTTTAAGTGTAGATTTTAAATTTAATAAGTTACCTAATACATAATTAATAAATAAATGTAAAAAAAGGGAAATATTGTAAAGATTTGAATTCCCCTTAATCCTTGGCCGAAATTTATGTGTAACTTCCTCCTTGACTCCAATAAATCATGGCACAATCACACATAATCCTCACACTCCAAAATTTTCAAATCAAAAAAAAAAAACCCTAAAAACCTATTTCTTGGCCGCCGGCCATATTAACAAAAAGGGAGGCTCCAAAATTTTTCCAAGGCATTCCAGCCATTGTACAAGCTTAATAAGAGTCCAAGGATCACGGGAAAATTGGTGTGGAAGATCGGGGAGGCTTTGTTTGATCAATTCAAGCTTTTCTATTCGACTTTGTCAAAAAGAGGTATAATCCAAAACCATCAATCTCCACGTCACAAAATTATTTGGTATTTTTCTTACACTTATTATATGATATAGAACCTATGAAAAATTATTAGATCATACCATGCACGGTTTTGAGGTGTGTTTGTATTTAATTGATTCCAAAAACCCTAATTTATATTTAAATATGGATCGGCCAAATATAAAGGTGAAAATTTTTATTTGTATTTTTTCCAGAGTTAATATGAATAAGTAGAATTTAAATAAACGGATAAATAATTTTTAGAAGGCCAAAATCTATTTATTTGGATTAATGTAATTATCGGCCAATAATAAAATAAAGGAAAAATATGTTTTGATCATTTTGGGATTTAGATCTGAATATGGTGTGATATTAGGGTTCTAAAAATGTTAAAGGAACAGTAGGTAATTTATTAGAATTCATAAAGATGATTTGGGTATTAATTGGTTTAATTATTTAAATCAGATTTAATTAATAATTATGGATTAATTGTTTTGGTGAATTCATAAATCATGGGAAATTATATATAACTTATATGAACAGTAGCTTACTGGGAAAAATAGCCATGATGAGTAAATATGTCATTTTGGGTGTTTAATGGATTTAAAATGATTTAACTAACTAATTAATTAATGTTATAAAAGTTGAGGGACTGTTTTGTAATTATTGAAAGTGTATGGATATTTTTACTAAATGGGTAAAAAAATAAGTATGGGGACCATTTGTGCTCATTTGATAAGATTTAGGATTTAATTAAGAATATAATTATGTTTTAAATCATGTTTTGTAGTTAATTGAAATGGAGGGACTAAAAGTGTAAATTCATGGAAGTTGGACTTCTGGACATTTCATAATTAATATTAAGTGTTAAAAATGCTAATTTGAAATATTTGATGGGTTAATGTGTTAAATTGGGATTTTGAGATATTAAATGTGTAATTAATTATACTTAAAGGATTAAATTGTAAAATTGTGAAACTTGAAGGACTAATGGTGTAATTAATGAAAAGTGTGTAAAATATGAATATCTCTGATCCTAAAATGTTTTAACATGTATTTATGTAATTATCATAATTAATTTGTAATTATATTAAGTATAAGGGCTTAAATGTAAATATTAAAAGTTAAGGGTTTAATTGGTAATATTTTTAAACTATTAGGTTAAATGGTATATATGATTAACTTCTGGTCTAAATGAATGAAATATGTTAAGATTTGATAATTTACACTTTACACCTTTAACTTTGACATAATTACACTTTACACCCTAAACTATGAAAGTTGTCATAATAAGTCCTAAATCTTTTCAAATAAGCTTTATAACCATAAAATATTAAATATTAACAAAATTGAAACATTCTAATTATGGAAACATTCTATTTATGGAAACTTGTTAAATAAGGAAACTTTCTAAAAATGGAAGCTTACTATTTTGGGAAACCTACTAAATATGGAAAGTTACCAAAAATAGAAAGATAACCTAAAATCATCAGATTTGAATTATGAACCTTTTGTAATGTTTAATTCTTCTTCCTTAGGTTCGGTTAAGAGGGAGTGACCTTCTTTCCACCTGATATTCAGCTTTGATTTGATTTGCATTTGAATAAAGGTACAGATATTCTGAACCCTTTTATATGAACCCCTTTGATATGATCCAATTGCTATGAACCCTTTGATTTGAACCTTTGATACAACTTTGATATGATTCATTTGAATTGAGCCCTATGATAAGACACTTTGATTTAGACTTTGACATTTGAACCCTTTGGGTTATGATACTTTGACTTTGACTATGACTTTGCCATATGACCTTACCCTACAGCATATACTCGAGCATTATTTGTTTCCTAGCCATGAAGGTAACATGGTCGTGGCATTGATGCACCAATGTCATGACTCTAGTGTGGTCGAGTGATGAGACACACCGTCCCTTTGATTTGGTTGGTTGTTCGGAGATTTGGGTAAGGGGCGCGTGGATGCATCCTAGATTTGCTTTGATTTGATTTGATTTGCTATATGATATATATATTTGGTGACTGGGCGTTGTGTGCATACAGTCCTTTCACAATTTGGGAGCTGATCACTCCATGATTTGCTTTCGAGGACTCCCCTCTTATATTTGGTTCTGAGGTCTCCCCTCCGAACACTGGGCTACTATTTGATTTGATTTGGGCTCGTGGTAAATGCTGTAATTAAACCTTAACCTAAACCATCACTTTCCATATTATCTTATCCATTGATTCATTTGCCTTTCTGTATTCCTATCTCTTAGCTTTGCTTTCTTTCTGTTTCATTTACTTTGTTGATATATCACTCCTTTGAGCTTTTGTAGCTCAGCCGCATTTTCTTTTCCCATGCGACAGGTACTTAGCTAAGGACCTTTGGGGATGGCTTCTTATGGGATGAGAGATAGTTTTGAGTGGGCCCGACCATAGTCTTCTTAGTTATGGATATTTGGAATTTCTGGTTATTTTGATTTAGAACTATGTATTTCGGTTATTTTCCTTTCAGTACTTTGGATTCATGTATTTTTTAAGTCGCGTTGACTTAACCACTTTGATGTTTTGATGATAAGACTTCCGCTTGCATTTATATCTGTATGTATCTGATATGTCACCATAACGTAACATTTCTACCCTTCGGGTTGGGGTGTTACACCCATAGTCCACACAGAATAGCATCACATACACAAAGTGAAAGATAATCACATAGTCATATTCTCTGTACGGAACATAACACCAATGAAACTTTAAACGAGCCCAAGGAGTCAGAAAAATCCCTTTTTATAAAAGGAAAAGTATTTTGATAAGAAAGTTTGAAAACATTATTATTGACTCAGGCCATCATAGGGTTTTGAAAATCAAATGGGAATACTTTTAGAAAATAATTCAAACACTCTCGGATCCTCGACCCAACATGTAGAAAATAATTTGCAAGAAAACCATTACAACGTTATTCGGGGTCCTCGACCCAATGCACAGAATAATCATCACAGTACAATCAAAGGCATAGCCTCTCATTCGACAATTCCTGCTCAAGACCCTTGATTAATTAACCCTCGGAGATTTCGTCAAACATCCTTGCTTAATTAACCCTGATACCAATGTTTTAAAAACAAATTGAAACAAGCTTTCAAAAGCACAAATCACAGTTTATATCGAGACCAGTATTTGAAAAGAGTTGAAAGAACTTTGAAATACGAGGATTGTTCGGTAACGGGGTCTTAGCTATCACTCGAATATCCGTTACCAATAAGCCTGCCAGGCGCCTCCCTTGCACACCTGTGCACCGGCGTTCACTCCACTATGTTGGTCGCCCCTTGAATATGTCACCGCACCGGCGATCACTCCCAAAAGAGCCGCCCCTTGCACGCGCATTAGGTAACACCGGTGTTCACCAAACATATGGAGCCGCACATTGCAGCGTACACCAGGCCGGAGTACACACCCCGCCCTCAGAGGTTCCCGGATATGACGTCTATCACAACAAGTATTCACATTATTACAAACATCAAGTACACAATCAATCATTTCAACAATTATCAAATCAATACACCAATTCACACAATTTATCCGCCAGTCCATAACCACACAACAAACAATAACACGCACGTTATCAATCAAGACCCAACACAATAAGCCTTCGGCACAACCAACCAACGCTACACATATATCCTTATATTGCGACTCAACCGAATATATATATATATAGATATATAGATATACATATATATAACCTTACTATATTATATGAATAACTATAGTTCATCCATCAATCCAAGTTGAGTACGTCAACTAGTGTTAGTATTCACCACTCGTCGTTCACCGACATAGGCATATATATCAATATACGTATATACATACATATATTTAACATATAAATATATATAAATCAATATATATATATATACATATATATATATATATATATATATATATATATATATCCGTATAAATTCATACACTTCGACAGCGATGATTTCACGCAGTTACAATTCGTATATAAAGGTACTTGCCTTGGTAATCTCTCGCGGATACTCCGAAAGTACGATCGGTTGGCAAAATCCGGAACTCCAACGAAAACAACGATCGGAAGGGCTCAACACCAGATTTTTTGTAGAGAGATCGTCCCTAATATCCTATCATCGAATAAACAATCAATCACACGAGGAAAAACATCACAAAACGACCAAATTCCTCTCTGCGGCATTTCCCCGGACACCTTGAAGGCGTCAAACGGAAGTTCATATAATCGACGAATCGGAAATGGTAAAACCGTGGAAAGATGATGAAAATGATAGAATACAACTTAATCTACAATTATCCATCAGTAATTTAAGTTCATATGGCTCAAACGGACGAAATCTACCAAGATCCCCAAATTTCCCAAAGTTGTGGATTTTAGGAAAAACTAACCTTGATTCGGTCTATTGAAGGACGTTATGGATTGATAGATCAATGATATGGACTCAGGATCTTCGTGGATTTGTTGTTCAATAACATGCCTCCTATCTCTCAAAAGATCCAGCCGCGGATATGAAGGAAGGGAAGTGAAAAATGGGTGAAAACAGGGCTGCTCGGTCATATATATACTGGCAACTGACTAGCATGCGCTAGGTTGTCCGGGTAGCGTGCGCTATCGGCCGGCCCTAGTCCAGAATCTTCGGCCGGGGTCCGATAGCGTGCGCAAGACATCGACAGCAGCGTGCGCAATCGGCCCGTCCAGGACCTACCGGACTAATCTGTCCGGCCAGGTAGCGTGCGCCGGCCGAGCCGGTGGCGTGCTTAACTGCCGAAAGTTAGCGCATTTGTCCATTGTAGCGTGCGCTACTGCTGGTCCAGCGAAGTCAGACCTCTGCCTAGATCGCCGGCCGATTAGCGTCGCCACGCCGCTGCCGGCCGTAGCGTCTGCTAGGCCGGTCCCTCTATGGCTGTCCGTGATGCCCAACATCCATGCCGGTGCCTCTTGCAACCGTTCGGCCAGCGCCCGGCTGTCGTGGCCTGACGACTCGATTCCTAAAAACGCGCAGAACGAACACGACGAAACGCTCGCGGACAACAACATTGATCCGAAATGAAATTAATATACAACAAATCACCATATATGGCCATAAACACAAAATCGATTGTCGAGAAAAATAATACCAACGCTCGGAAACCGAGAAATTTCCGGTCTAAGAAAAAGAAAAATTCGAATAAATCAGAATAAAAATCTCGGATATTACATTCTACCCCCCTTAAAATAAGTTTCGTCTCGAAACTTAAAATAGAGAGCGGCAGAACAATCAAGGAAATAACTACTTGCTCAGCCCCAAATCATCACGAGCAAAGCGAAAGTGCAAGGTTCCAGAAATACGATGAACTGACCTAGCAAGTACAAGGAAGTTTAAAATGGTCGAAAGGTTCACAGATGAATTGCCAACAACGAAAGTCATCCCATACCGAAAATACTAAGAAGAGTACGGGTTATACATTCCCCCATACTAAGAGGACATTATGATCCCAAAAGTTATAACAACAAGAGTTGGAAACGTAAAGTAATGAAACGAAATACGATCGAAGTCACGATTGTTGAAAAAAAAAAGACATAGCGTAAAATCTTCATCCTGCTGTGCTAGGCTCTCCAGAAGGAGACATAGGGTTTTGGGGCTCTCCCCGGTCGTTCGCTCTACTTGCCGAAAGGGCAACTTTCCTTGCCAATTCGGAAACTCTATCGCAGTGTTTCTCCCGATGACCTTCACACCCGCACCGGTAACAAGTCAAGAGTGGAGAGGGACAATTTGCACGATCATGTCCCGGACGATTGCAGTTGAAGCACCTTCTCTTCTTACCAAGAGTCACCGATGCTGGCTTGGGATTCCCAGCTCTCACCCTCGACCGCGAAGACGATACGTTCAAACGACATGGGGGTTTGGGAGCCTTAAACTCTTCACCGCCCAAAAATTTTCCCGATGTCCTCGGTCTCTTTGCTTCGCTCGTGGGCTCGATCACTGAGGATATTTCATAGGATATCGTTTGATCTTGATACTCCTTCACTGTAGCATGAATAGTTGTCGTACGAACCACCTTGTCGCTTCCACTTTCGTCATCACACTTACGTCCGCCAAGGCTCGACATACTAATACAGATAGTACCGTTCAGTGTTATCAAATAATCAGTTGCACAGTATACCACAATTATCAACACAAGGTTTAGTTAACATCTATAGAATAACGTAAAGCGTAAAGTTTTATGAAGTCAATTTCGAGTCCTTCGACGAGGACGATCATTATATGTATGCATTTAATGAAAACAAATTTTTGGAAAAGAGGGCTAGTCACGTTGCGCCCAAGACTCATAAATACTGTCTTTTATTTCGGAAGAGGAAGTTTATATAACGACTCTAAAAATTATTTTCGAGTAATGTATAAAAGAAAAAAATTTCAAAATTGAATTGTAACTAATTTGAAATATTTCAAAAGTGTTAGATTCCCAAATACCACAATTTTGAAAATCTTTCCTCTTCTACCAAAATGTTTATTCGAAAGAATTTTACACCGAGATACGTGATCATTTAACATGACGACATTAAATCATGGCTTTTCACAATGCTAGAAAATTTCAAAGCACCACTTTAAAATATTCGTGATACTACAGCGTCGTGGGCCCCGTGCCGGAACTCACTAGGCTAAAAATCATTTTTTTAAAAAAAAATGTTCAAATTGCCAAAAAGGACGATGTCGGTAATATTCTCAAATACTCATTAAAGTCATTTATAAAAATATCAAATACCGTCATAAGAATACTATCAAAACGTGCAAGACCAAAATATCAAAACTCGGCTTGAAAGATACCAAAAGCCATCTCAAAATACTCACGCAACGGATAAAATTAACACTCATAAATTTATTCTAATAAAGTGCAGAAACAGATAAATATGCTCGACTTCCAAAGCATATTACATAACCATTTTTGCTCGGACCGCATACGCATGTTATATCCTAAAACAATAATATCACCAACAAGTTCCAATCCCTAGTTCACATTAAACACATTAGCACAATATAATCAAATACGTATATAATGGGACTTACGATTGGGAGGCTTACCATCACAGATTGTCGGAAGATGATGTCGGAACCACGATACTAATCACAACTCTGATGCGCGCGACTTACACAAGACATGGACTTGACCCAACGGCCTAAGTTTTTCGCAAACCTAAGCTCCGATACCATAAATGTAACACCTCCAGAATACGACTGGGAATGTCACACGCCATAGACCCTTATCACAAGGATCTACCAGGCTAAACTCCAAAATACTACTCAATGATTGACCGACGGGGTCAAAATTAAATACAAAGCAGACCGACAAGGTCATTAACCAATTCAGAACTAACGACATTCATATTACAATGACAATAATAAACTTGAACACCGAAAATAATGACAACTCAATTTAATGAATGAAAACTACACCCATGCAAGGGTGAATACTCGAACAACAGAGAAATACCGACCAGAATGAAACAAAAGAAAAGACTCTGACTCTGGTGTGATTAGTATCATTGTCCTCCATCTCCTTCCAAGCTAATCCTGTGACTGCTCCCGAGCTGCCAAAACCTGAGCGCATAACAGGCACCCACCCCCCGAAAACTCGGGGGTTAGCAAACTGGAATTTTGCTAGTGCAAGTACATAATATACAAGATATACGAATAATAACACAAAACTCAACAGTCGTGAAGCCCTAACACAAACCACACATTCCCATAGTCCACACAGAATAGCATCACATACACAAAGTGAAAGATAATCACATAGTCATATTCTCTATACGGAACATAATACCAATGAAACTTTAAACGAGCCCAAGGAGTCAGAAAAATCCCTTTTTATAAAAGGAAAAGTATTTTGATAAGAAAGTTTGAAAACATTATTATTGACTCAGGCCATCATGGGGTTTTGAAAATCAAATGGGAATACTTTTAGAAAATACTTCAAAAACTCTCGGATCCTCGACCCAACATGTGGAAAACAATTTGCAAGAAAACCATTACAACGTTATTCGGGGTCCTCGACCCAATGCACAGAATAATCATCACAGTACAATCAAAGGCACAGCCTCTCATTCGACAATTCCTGCTCAAGACCCTTGATTAATTAACCCTCGGAGATTTCGTCAAACATCCTTGGTTAATTAACCGTGATACCAACGTTTTAAAAACAATTTGAAACAAGCTTTCAAAAACACGAATCACAGTCTATATCGAGACCAGTATTTGAAAAGAGTTGAAAGAACTTTGAAATACGAGGATTGTTCGGTAACGGGGTCTTAGCTATCACTCGAATATCCTCTACCAATAAGCCTGCCAGGCGCCTCCCTTGCACACCTGTGCACCGGCGTTCACTCCACTATGTTGGCCGCCCCTTGAACATGTCACCGCGCCGGCGATCACTCCCAAAAGAGCCACCCCTTGCACGCGCATTAGGTAACACCGGTGTTCACCAAACATATGGAGCCGCACATTGCAGCGTACACCAGGTCGGAGTACATACCCCGCCCTCAGAGGTTCTCGAATATGACGTCTCTCACAACAAGTATTCACATTATTACAAACATCAAGTACACAATCAATCATTTCAACAATTATCAAATCAATACACCAATTCACACAATTTATCCGCCAGTCCATAACCACACAACAAACAATAACACGCACGTTATCAATCAAGACCCAACACAAGCCTTCGGCACAACCAACCAACGCTACACATATATCATTATATTGCGACTCAACCGAATATATATATATATATATATATAACCTTACTATATTATATGAATAACTATAGTTCATCCATCAATCCAAGTTGAGTACGTCAACTAGTGTTAGTATTCACCATTCGTCGTTCACCGACATAGGCATATATATCAATATACGTATATACATACATATAAATATATATATATACACACACATATATATATACACACACATATATATATATATATATATATATCCGTATAAATTCATACACTTCGACAACGATGATTTCACGCAGTTACAATTCGTATATCAAGGTACTTGCCTTGGTAATCTCTCGCGGATACTCCGAAAGTACGGTCGGTTGGCAAAATCCGGAACTCCAATGAAAACAACGATCGGAAGGGCTCAACACCAGATTTTTTGTAGGGAAATCGTCCCTAATATCCTATCATCGAATAAACAATCAATCACACGAGGAAAAACATCACAAAACGACCAAATTCCTCTCTGCGGCATTTCCCCGGACACCTTGAAGGCGTCAAACAGAAGTTCATATAATCGACGAATCGGAAATGGTAAAACCGTGGAAAGATGATGAAAATGATAGAATACAACTTAATCTACAATTATCCATCAGTAATTTAAGTTCATAAGGCTCAAACAGACGAAATCTACCAAGATCCCCAAATTTCCCAAAGTTTGGATTTTAGGAAAAACTAACCTTGATTCGGTCGATTAAAGGACGTTATGGATTGATCGATCAATGATATGGACTCAGGATCTTCATGGATTTATTGTTCAATAACATGCCTCATATCTCTCAAAAGTACCAGCCGCGGACATGAAGGAAGGGAAGTGAAAAATGGGTGTAAACAGGGCTGCACGGTCATATATATACTGGAAACTGACTAGCGTGCGCTAGGTTGTCCGGGTAGCGTGCGCTATCGGCCGGCCCTGGTCCAGAATCTTCGGCAGGGTCCGATAGCGTGCGCAAGACATCGATCACCACTATGAAGTCACCCAAGACTTCCGGATTTAACATGGGAGTGTGTAAATGCCGATAAAATAGTGGGAGCCGAGTCATGAATAAAGAAAGTCCTTAAATTCTTTACTCGGATCATAATTAAACAATCACTAACGAATCATAAATTATTCTCTGCAGTTAACAAAACTCTCAATATGACAATGAACCCACTCGCTATACTACTTGAAAAGAACGTCCTGACTGGTCCGAACTATGTGGACTGGCTTCGGAACTTGAGGATTGTCCTAACTATGGAAATGCTGGGATACGTCTTGGAGGCGGACATCCCGGTAGCGCTGCAAGAACCCGAGCCAATCAGGAAGATGTCGATGCCCATGAGAAATGGGTAAAAGACGACATAAGAGTGCGAGGGTACATGTTAGGCTCAATGACCAATGAGCTTCAACGTGCCCATGAAAAGATGACGTCTTCACGAGCCATCTTAGCGCACCTATCTGAGCTCTATGGAGAGCATATCCGAACTGCTAGATATGAGATATCAAAGCAATTATTCGGCGCCAGGATGAAGGAAGGAGAGAAGGTTGGGGACCATGTCCTCAAGATGATCTCGATGATTGAGAGATTGGAAGCTCTTGATTTTCAGATGCATGCATCTCTCCAAACTGACCTTATCCTGCAGTCACTTCCTGACTCCTTTTCCCAATTTGTCATGAACTTCAACTGCAATGAGATTGCATGTAACTTAGCTGGGCTAATGAACAAGCGACGGCCCTTGACCTCGGATGAAGACAAAGGAAAGGAAGCTGCACTTGTGATTTCTTCTAAGACTTGGAAGTCCAAGAATAAGAAGAAAAAGAACAAGAAGCAGTTAGGTCCGATAGCCAAGATCGACAAGGGAAGGGGCAAGGCCCCAATGGTTCAAAAGAGCAAAGGGGCAAAGAAAACGGATGTATGCCTCAACTGCGGTGAGCTAGGCCACTGGAAGAGGTATTGTCCAAAGCTTGACCGTAATGCGCCTTCAGGTACGGAACTATTGGTTTTAGAAACAAATTGTTCTGTAACTGTATATTCTACTTCTTGGATACTTGATTCCGGTGCGAGTTCTCACATTTGTACAATGAATCAGGATCTGGAACGAAGTAGGAAGCTGGATTCAGGGGAGGTGATGGTCACCGTCGGAAGTGGGCATAGTGTCGAGGCTTCTGATATCGGATCCCTTATGTTGGATTTAGAATCTTTTTTTATTCTCACTTTTGTTGATGTAATTGTTTTGCACAAGGGTCACAAGAATTTTGTATCATTTCCGTTAATGGACCGAAAGGGATTTCTCTTATTTATTGGAGATGGGTGCTGTCGTATTTATTTGAAATAAATTGGTTGGTATGCTACATTATTAAATGGTTTATACCATTTAAATTTAAAGAATAAGACAACCGTGAACACTATAACTAGGAAGCGTGGTAGGGATGAAACGAACCAAGCACTTAAGTGGCATCTTAGACTTGGTCATATCGGTCGGACCAAGGTTCATAAAATGGAGAAAGATGGGCTTACGGGTCCATTGGGATCAGATCCCTATCCAACTTGTGAATCTTGCCTTCAAGGCAAAATGACTAAGTTACCCTTCACAGGACTTTTGAAAGAGTCAAAAACTTGGATTGATCCATACCGAAGTCTGTGGCCCTTTTGAAGTGGCACGAGACGGCTTTCGATTTCATTACATTCACCGATGACCATACCGGTATGGATTCGTGTACTTAATGAAACATAAGTCTGAAGCTTTTGATAAATTCAAGGAATTTAAAGCCCTAGTTGAAAATCAAGCAGTAACCGTGTTAAGACTCTTGGTCAAAGGGGTGGTGAGTACATGAGTACCGAATTTGATGAGTTCTTAAAAGAACTAGGAATAGTGTCACAATTCACTCCTCCAGCTACTCCACAATTAAATGGTGTATCAGAAAGAAGGAACCGAACCTTGTTGGACATGGTTCGCTCCATGCTTAACTATACTAATCTACCGATTTATCTGTGGGGTTACGCGCTCCTTAGTGCTGTGCATATCTTGAACAGATGTCCTTCCAAATCCGTTCCGAAGACTCCCCATGAGATGTGGATAGGTAGGAAACAAAGTCTTAATCACATTAGAATTTGGGGATGCCCTGCTTATGTCAAGAAGACTAAAGTAGAGAAATTGGAAACTAGGTCTATGAAAGGTCGTTTCATAGGATATCCAGGGGATTCCATGGGATATCTATTCTACATGCACGAAGATCATAGGATCATCGTTGCTATACAGGCACACTTCCTGGAAGATCAGTTTATTCAGGAAGGAGGGGCAGGTAGAAATATTTCTTTGGAAGAAATAAAAGAAACACCAAATGAGACACCTATGCAAGATATAAGAACCAAACCTTCTGAAATACAAATACAACCTCGCAAGTCTAGTAGAATTTCTCAATTACCTGAGAGGTATGGCTATCTGCATCAAGAGGAACTGGGTGTCCATGAGATGACAGAAAGTAGTCAAGAGAATGATCCTTCTACATACGACCAAGCGATGGTAGACGTTGACTCCACCAAGTGGCAAGAAGCTATGGAAGCTGAGATAGACTCAATGCATGTTAATCAGGTCTGGACTTTAGTAGATCGTCCTAAAGGCATAGTGCCTATTGGAAACAAATGGATTTATAAGAGAAAGACTGATGGAGATGGCAAGGTTGATACCTATAAGGCCAGGCTTGTGGCAAAGGGTTATTCCCAAAGAGAAGGAATCGATTACTTCGAGACCTTCTACTTTGTAGCTATGATTAAGTCTATTCGCATGATGCTTGCTATAGCAGCCCACTTAGATTATGAAATATGGCAAATGGATGTGAAACGGCATTCCTAAATGGATTCCTCGAGGAGGAGATTTATATGGAGCGACTAAGGGATTCATATCTCAAACCAATATTCATAAAGTATGCAAACTTCAGCATGCCATTTATGGACTGAAGCAAGCTTCACGGAGTTGGAATCTTCGTTTTAACGAGATAGTCAAAGAGTTTGATTTTGTCCAAAACGAAGAAGAGCCCTGTATTTACAAGAAGGTTAGTGGGAGAAAAATTGCGTTCTTAATACTATATGTAGATGAAATTCTACTTATAGGAAAGCAGCGTAGGAATGCTCGATTACGTGAAAGCTTGGCTTTCTAAAAAGTTCTCAATGAAAGACTTGGGAGAAGCTACCTATATTCTGGGTATTCGTCTCTACCGGGATAGAGCGAAAAGAATGTTAGGTCTTTCCCAAGCCCTCTACATAGAAAAGATCCTGAAGCAATTTAGGATGGAAGATTCTAAAAGAGGGTTTCTACCTATGCAACATGGTGCAAAACTTTCCTTAGAGATGTGTCCTCAAAGTGAGGAAGATAGAAAGGAAATGAGCAAGGTACCTTATGCTTCAGCAGTAGGTAGACTTATGTATGCAATGATTTGCACTAGACTGGACATTACTATCTTTGTGGCGTAGTAAGTCGGTTTCGATCAAATCCGGGCGGGAACATTGGGCTCAGTAAAGAACATTCTTAAGTACCTAAGGAGGACTAAAGACTTGGTTCTTACATACGGCGGTGGAGAACTAAGAGTGATGGGTTATACGAGACTCATATTTTCGGGGGACATGGATGCTCGGATGTCCACATCGGGGTATATCTTTACTCGAATGGTGGGGCGATTTCTTGGAGAAGTGCCAAGCAAAGTTCGATTGCTATCTCTACATGTCAAGCCGAATATCAAGCGGCCACGGAGGTGCTAAAGCTTTTGGATAAAGAAGTTCACCGAGGAACTTCAAGTGGTTCCTAACGCAGAAGCCCGTGACACTGTTTTGTGACAACGGAGATTTATTGCACATGCTAAGGAGCCTAGGGCTCACCACAACACCAAACATATTGCGAGAAAATATCATTTTGTTAGAGAAATGGTTCGGGATGGGAATGTTACAACTGCGAGAGTAGACACGCAAATAACGTTCTTTGATCCGCTTACCAAGCCACTATCTCAGAAGGTCTTAGAGAGACATATGGAGAGTATGGGTATTAGATACCATAGTTTGTGGCATTGAGTGCAAGTGGGAGATTGTTAGGAATATGCCCTCGAATGCCACTCAGAGGATGAGAGAGTGAGAGCAATTGTATTGTAATTATGAATATTATATTTAATAAGGCAATTATTATTTCTATATTATTGTATATCACTGGCATTGTGATTTGGTATATAGAATAGTAGTCCTTGCATTTGAGAGTGAACATTCTACTCCTTATAGAGATAAGGAGATAGGCACTAGAAGTGTTTAGAGCTCGAATGCTTAACTAGTTCGCAAATCGATAAAACTTAATAGGACATTAAGTTTTAATAAGACTTGTATAACTGATGCTAGGACGTGTGCACGTCTTGATAGCATAGTTATAAGTATATTGGTGGGACCAGTATACTCGAACACGACTCATACTCGATTCAGTCACACGGTATTCACTCTCGGAGAGTCGATGACGAATCGAAAGGTTGTGATAGTATACGTGGACCTTTGACTTGAGGGTTAAGTAGAAGATGTGTCTGTGACGTTTAGTTTGTCATTAGAGTAGTTAGACTCATTTGCTTAATTGCTGAGTCGACCTCGAAGTGCGGACTATATGGGCAGGTAGCAGTCTTTGCTGTACGCCAAGAAAGGATTCTATCTCCTGTTAGTGAGCAGGCGAATGTCCTATACGGTTAATGGCATATAAGATCATAAGTCTTTGGCCAAAGCATTCTGATATAGTCGTATTAGATACACTATTAATCAGTCGGTCTTGATTTGCATTAACACATGTATAGAGTTTAGTCAACAGTAGGGTTTGACTTTACCGTGACCCAAAGACTTGACCGGGACATCTGATGAAGGGTCTATACGTATATAGTATTCACGACATAATGGTTCTGGAATGATTCGTTCATTCGTTCTCAGTCGGGGTTTACAGTGCGGCCTGCTAAGTGGCTAAGTCTTTGCCCGCACTCATTGGTTCCTCCCAATGCCGGCTGAGACGAATCTACGGAGTCGCGCAATAGGATCATTGATGGATAAATGTGAATTAATAATCTCTCTTATAATATTAGATATTAGATATCTAATTTTGATTTATCGGATAAATCAAATAGCGGTCTTATGTATTGTAAGTAGGTTACTGGGTGATTACTTTAATTCATAAATTATATTTCTTAGAGAAATATATATTTGTGTTTGATATAATTAATTAATTGGATTAATTAATTATTCCAAACACCTTGGAAATAAAACAGATTCATTTGACGAACATCCGGTACACGAGGGATTCGTTTTGACGAACATCCAGTACACGAGCCGAGTAAATTCGACCCGTCTTCTTGGAAATTTCCCTTAAGGACGCCCCCCCTTCCTCTCTTGTCTCTTATATACTTATTTTATGTCACTAGGTAACATATGTGAGGTGTATTTGATACCCTCAATCATGTGTTAAAGGAAGACTTTCATTTTTTTTTATAAAAAAAAAGTCTTTAAAAAGGAGTGAGGAAAACTTTTTCTTGCTTTAACTCAAAATCACGAATTTGAGAGAGAGAGTAAGGTTGAAAACTTCATCTTGATCTTAGAGACAAGATATAAGAAGAATACATTGAGAGAGAAAATTCCTACAAGCTTCCCTAGCCGCATTCTTGAAGAAAGGAAGCTTGTCGATTTTTTCATAAAGTTCCGGCGTGTGAAGTAGAGGCATCTTGCTTTAGGTGCTTGGAACGAAGGGCTCTTCATCATCATCATCATCATACGAAGGTTTTTCAGAGACATCATAGGTATGGGACTTTGATTCCTTGATCTTCGTATTTTTCTTTTCGTATATACGTTACTTGATCGATCCTCTTAGGGATTCCGTTTATTCTTCCGCTGCGTTTATTTTCTGAGGAATCCCAACACATGGATCTTATGAACCGTGTATTCAGTCCCTTTCTTGATAAATTTTTGGTCGTATTCATTGACGACATTTTGGTCTATTCGAAGTCCGAGGAGGAGCACGAGCAGCATCTTAGTACAGTTTTGCAGATTTTGAGACAGGAGAAGTTGTATGCTAAATTCTCCAAGTGTGAGTTCTGGCTTAGTCAAATTGCCTTCCTTGGTCATGTTGTATCTGCTGGTGGCATTACTATGGACCCGACAAAGGTTGAGGCCATCACTAAATGGCCGAGACCTACTACGGTGACTGAGATCAGGAGTTTCCTTAGTTTGGCCGGTTACTATCGGAGGTTTGTCGAGGGATTCTACCAACTTGCCTCACCTTTGACTAAGTTCATGAGGAAGGGGTTGAAATTTGAGTGGACCGATGAGCAGGAGGAGAGTTTTGAGACCTTGAAGCAGAAACTTATGTCGGCTCCCATTTTGACACTTCCATCTAGTACAGGCGGATATCAGATTTATAGTGATGCTTCCAAGAAGGGGTTAGGTTATGTTTTGATGCAGCACGGGAAGGTGATCGCATATGCCTCCCGCCAGTTGAAACCTTATGAGGTGAATTACCCTACGCATGACTTAGAATTGGCTGCAGTTGTCTTTGCTCTTAAGATCTGGCGAAATTATCAATATGGGGACTCTGTTGATATCTTCACTGATCATAAAAGTCTCAAATACATATTTACCCAGAATGAGTTGAATATGAGACAGCGTAGATGGTTGGAGTTACTCAAGGACTATGACACCAACATTCAGTATCACCCGGGAAAGGCTAATGTAGTTACTAATGCTCTTAGTCGTAAGTCGGGCATGGTGGCTAGTCTGAAATTTGAGCCTAAGATTTTGCATGATCTTGAACTCATGGAGGTGGAGTTTTGTTTGCCTGGACGCAATGGTTATTGGATAGTTTGAAAGTTGAGTCTAACTTGATCTTGAAGATTAAGGAAGCTCAGCGTGATGATGGTGAGTTATGGGCCATTGTTCAGAATGTTGAAGAAGGGAAACAGTCTGAGTTTCGAGTTGACGATGACGGCATTGTTTGGTTGGGTGAGCGCCTTTGTGTACCAAACAATTCTGAAATCCGTGAGATGGTTATGTCAGAAGCTCACAGTTCTCCCTTCACCATACATCCGGGATCCACTAAGATGTATTGGGATTTGAAACAGCATTTCTGGTGGAATGGGATGAAGCAGGATGTGGCTTCGTATGTTGCTAGGTGTTTGACTTGCCAACAGGTGAATATTGAGCACCAAAGAGCTAGTGGTCTTTTGCAGCCATTAGAGATTCCCCAGTGGAAATGGGAAGAGATTACGATGGACTTTGTTACGGGTTTACCGGTCACACGTAAAAGACATGATGTGATCTGGGTAGTCGTTGATCGACTAACCAAGTCAGCTCATTTCCTACGAATCAATAAGCGTTATAGCATGGCGAAGTTGGCGAAAATTTTCCAGCAGGAGATTGTCAGGTTGCATGGCACTCCAGTTTCGATTTTTTCTGATAGAGATCCGAGGTTTACTTCGCGTTTTTGGAAGATGTTACAAAATGCTTGGGGTTCTCGCCTCAAGTTCAGTACCGCTTTTCACCCGCAGACGGATGGTCAATCGGAGAGGACTATCCAAACTTTGGAAGATATGTTACGGGCTTGTGCACTTGATTGGACCGGCAGTTGGGACGAATACTTATGTTTGGTCGAGTTCGCGTATAACAACAGTTGACACTCTAGTATTCGGATGGCACCTTATGAGATGTTATATGAGCGCAAGTGTAGGTCACCTACTATGTGGAATGAAGTAGGTGAACGGATTATCGAGGGTCCCGAGATGATTGAGATCACCAACGAGAAGGTGAATGTTGCTAAGGAGAGGCTTAAAGAAGCCAGGTCTAGACAGAAGAGTTACGCCGACAAGCATCGACGCGAGTTAGAGTTCCAAGTTGGCGACCGGGTATTTTTGAAAGTATCTCCTTTCCGCGGTGTTAAGCGTTTTGGTATTAAGGGCAAATTGAGTCCTCGTTTTATTGGTCCTTTCGAGATTTTGGAACGTGTTGGCGAGGTGTCTTATCGATTGGCTCTTCCACCTCAGCTTGCTCATGTGCATAACGTTTTTCATGTATCTTTGTTGCGGGGTTATAACTACCATCCTTTACATGTGGTGTCATATCCTTTGGATCAGATTCAACCGGACATGTCACTTCCGGAAGAACCGGAAGCCATTCTTGATAGACAGGAGAGAGTTATGAGGAATAAAGTGATCAGTTTTGTTAAGATTCTTTGGAAGAACCACCCAGCACGCGAGGCGACCTGGGAAACCGAAGAGTCTATGCGAGCCAGCTACCCTCATTTCTTTTCGTAGCCTGGTATGCTTTCGTCTTGTTTCGTTACCTTTCTTTTTTCATTTTCGAGGACGAAAATTTTCTTTTAGAGGGGAAGAGCTGTAAAACCCTAAAATTTCAATAGTCTGAAATGACCACTTTACCCCTCTAATTTTTGAATTTTGAAAAAAAAACATATATGATCATACAATGAATATTAAATGGTATAACCTAAATTCAATAAATTAAAATAAATACCTAAGTTTTCATGAGTTCCGAAACTAAATAAAAACTATACATTATAATATATGTTACTGAATTAAATGTTTCCTAATCTATATCCTAAGCAAAACCGACCCTATTATGTTTTCTATCCAAAATTTCGGCCAAATAAATCAAGAAAGAGATTAGTACATATTGATTTCAAAAGATACACATGAGTTCCTTGATTGATGCTAATCAACCGAATTTGTTTCCTTCCATAATTACAAACCGCGTCTCCTTAAACCTCCCTTCCATAACATACGGGTATTCTCACACAATCTCACACACGTATCTCTCATCCTTCTCTCAAAAATTTCGGCTCAAGTCAAGAAGAAGGGAGGCAAAGGAAAAGCTTGGTGTTTTGGGTTTTGCGGCAAGAACAAGAACGAGAAAGAGAAGGGTTTTGATTCGGTTTTGCTTTGATTCGCTGGTCCGATTCCTGTCACGTTTTCCAGCCCCAATTCCATATGATTCTTGTGGATGTGATTCACTCTTTTTATTCCCTTCTTACACGCCTAAACCAGCCCTAAGAAAACTTATGAGCCTTTGAATTGTCATGTAATTGGATTTAAGAGGATTGAATGAATTAGGGTTTAAATAATTTCTGAAATTTGGACAGCACGCATGCCTGAATTTGTAAACATGAGATATCATGATATATAATGGTTTAAATGTGCTTCTTTTTATGAAAACTTAGTTTAACGTCTTATGTAAGTTTTCCAATTGGTTTGAACGGAATTGGAGTTGTATTGGTCATGCTTGTTAATTTTACGGGATTATATGTCAAAACCTGAGTTTTAAGAATTTAAATTCAGACCGGTTTCACGATTTTTCCTTTGAAAACTATAAGGGTTTATTACTTGCCTCTTTATAAGAGTTATATTTCATGTGTTTACTGAGTTCTGGATTTTTTGTGGATTTTTCCTGAGTGAAATGATAGGCCGTTAAGGTGGATACTTTTTAAGTAATGCTGCTGGTCGATTTTCTGAGTAGTCTGGGTTTGGGTATTTTTAATGTGGGTTTATAGTAACTGATAAATTCTGAAAAAATTCGTGTTTGTTCTAAAGACAGTCAAGTACATGTGAGAATTTTTATGAATTTTATTTTGGAGTTCTAGTATGGAATAAAAAATTCATAAATGGTGACCTGATTATTTTGACATAACAACCTAATAGATAATCTATATAAATCAGCCTATATGTATGTTTCAGAATCAAAATACTTGTTGTGATATCTAGGGTTTAATTACAATGATTTTTTGGTCTAATATATATTAACAAATCTGAATCTATTTTGAATGGAGTAAGGGTTTTGGGGATTAAGGTTTGTTTCTGTCTCGACTGCATGCTGACCAGATTTTTGGATCGGTTTGTAAGGTTGAAAAAAAAATGATTCTAATGTGTTTTTCTGAGATTCTTGAGTTTAAACATAAATACTAATTGCCTACCTTCTGGGAATATAGGTTTCATGGTCATTTGAGGTCAGGAGCTAAGCTTTTTGAATTTTATGGGATCGTGCGTCAAACCTGAGTTTTGAGAACATAAAATTAGTTGGAGTATGGGATTTTTCATTTTCAAACCATGAAGATTTAAGCGCTCTGCTTTTGTAGGAGTGATATTTGGTATATTTTTGACCTCCTGGAATTTTTGTAAATTTTTCTTAAATGGTTAAATGGGTAAACCAAGGGCCAACTTTCAGGGTATTTCTGCAGTTTATTTTCTAAACAGGTCTGGGTAAATAATTTTTGTAAGGGTATATATACTTAGAAATAAATTCTGGGAAAATTCAAGTAGACTATTAAGACATTAAGTATCTCTGTGAATTTTTGTAAATTTTATATTTGAGTTATGATGTGGTTTAAAAATTCGGAAAAGTTGTGACGTGTTGCGGTTAAAAGCTGATAAAAAGATTAAAAGGCTAAATAAGGGTTAAGTTGTGTATAACTAAATGGTTTGACTTGTGAAACCATGTAAACTTTATAATACTTACACTTTATATCCTAATTTTATAATAATTGCACTATAAACCCTAAACTTGTTATATTTACATAATCAACCCTAAAACATATTTAACTATCATAGTAAACCCTAATCTTACACATTCATTACTCTGAACACTTAACTTATCCAAATGTTAATTATAGTCATGGATAACTAATATTTCTGAATCAGTAAACTTACTAAATATAGAAACCTACTAGATTTGGAAAGCTACTAAATATGGAAAGTTTTTAAAAATGGAAAGGTAGCTAAAAGAGGTAACTTATGTGAAATGAACTCGTCTTGATTCGTATCCATTTTTTTAGGTTCAGTGAAGCGGGAGTGATCCATTTCTCTCTTTGATTGTTTTGTGACCTTGCTTTGTGTTGGACTAAGGTACAGATATTCTACCCTATTCAGTAAGAGGCTCATTTTCTCTCTCATGACTCTTGATCTTGATCTTTGTACATATTAGGATTTCCCAAAGCCATTGCTATGTTCCCTTGTGTTTGATTCGATCATTTGATTCCTTTGATATGGAACTGTGGTTATGTGATTGTGATTTGGCACTTATACTTTGAATTGAACCTTGATTGCATGATCCTTCAGTATTTACACAGGTATTACTTGTTGTGGAGTAGCCACAACCATAGTATTGATGCACCAATGTTATGTACTCTAGTGGGGTTGGAGAGATGTCCCCCACCGTCCCTACTTGATTATCGACTACTGCTATGGATATGACTTGTTTACAGGGGCGTATGGATGTATCTTAGATTTGTCTTGCTTGATACTTGCTTGGGCTACGGCCATTATGTTATGACTTGGACTACACTATATATATTACTTGGTGATTGGGCTTGCGTGCAATGCGACCCTTCACAGCTTGGGAGTTGATCACTCCAACTTGAGTTACTTGACTTGGTCACTTGGATACTTGCTTGGGCCTGGGGTTTAAATACTGAAATCTTGGAAACTTATTAGTTCTTGATATTTCGACTTGATAATCCTTGCTATTTAACTTGGTAACTTTTTCCTACTTAACCTTGATAACCTTTTGAATTACCATTGACACCATATGTAATCTATCTTCTTGTTTCTTCGATTATTCATTACATCTTGTTTGCTTGTTACCTACATATCTGTTCACTGAGCTTTTTATGCTCAGCCGTGTTTCTTTCCATGCGGCAGGTACTTAAGCTAGGAGCGGGGTTTAGCTTTGGGGATGAGAGTGTGTGGACCTACCCTAGAGTTTCTTTGAATAATGAACTTTGTTTTATTTATCGTATTTCCAGATTTTGGACATTTGTATTTGTACCTTCCTTTGTTTGGATTTGAGGACACTTGGATGTCGTTTAGTCCCCTTTGATACTCTTTTGATGTTTATTTTAAGACTTCCGCTGCTTGGTTTGGACTTGTGTGTATCTGATGTGAAACCATATTGTAATGTTTCTACCCTTGCCGGGTTGGGGCGTTACAAGATGTGAACCTCGGAGTTGTCGGTTGAACCTTATTGTTCTTCGTGATCTGCACATGATTGTTCGATTTTTGTTGTCTCGATCGTTGTGGTTCGATCATTGATTGTTCAGTTTTTGTTGACCCCGTTTCGTGATTGTTGAGCATTCAGACTCCTTCCTAATTTCCTTAAGTTCCATAAATTAGTATCGTTTCCGATCTTCCAACCCTTGGGCGGTGGAATTCCGTATTTGTTCAGCGATTGGCTCGCGTGTTGATTGATGTACCGTTAGGTTGGTCAATCGTGTTGATTTTTGTTCGTTGTGTTTTGCAATTGTTCGGATAATCGAATTGATTGTATTATCTGTTTGATGACACTTGTCACTTGTTGGTTTTAATATGTCTCTACCGGTGGCGTTGTGTTGGTCGTCGTGGAGCGTGTTTTCACACCGTATATTCCTTTGCGTTGCTTGTAACGTTTCGCCGATAGGCGAAAGTTACGCGTTTCTTGTGTATCTCGTTGAGTTTTCCTGGCGGGAGATTACTTTCCCATACTTGTTTTAAGTTTCGAGACGAAACTTCTTTTAAGGAGGGTAGTATGTAATACCCGCGATTTCGATTTCCGGTATTTTTCTTTTTTTTGGCGGAAGTCCGTTTTGAGGAGTCTCTCATGACCGTTTCGTCATTTTGAGAATATTTAGTTCTGCACTTTTTGACGTCCGAGTTCGTTTCGGTATCGTTTTGTTGAGTTTCGTGTTCTTAAGCGGCTTTTCCGCCCTTGAGTTCGATTCTTGCGAATCTCGTCCGAAACTGTTGTTTTGAGTTTCTCGTAAGTTCATTTAACGTTATTATTCATGTTTCGAGCTTCGGCTTGGTGTTTTGATCGTGTATCGTGTATTTCGGACGTTTTGGGCCATTTTCGTAATTTCCGAAAGTTTGGGGTAATTACTTTCCATTGTCGAATTTCGAGCCTTTGGGTGGTCAGAATCGTGTGTTCTCTTAGTGATCGAATTCATCTTTGCGAGTACTTCGTAACCGTATCTTTGTTTCATATTCAGGTTTGGGTTTCGGGGTCGTCCGGGCCGTCGGAGTTGGTCCCGGCCGAGTCATGGCCGGGCAGGTTGGGCCTAGGCCGGCACTGGCCGAGTTACGGTCGTAAGGTGCCGGATACAACCGTAAGGTGCTAGGCAGGTTCCGGAAGAATGCCGGTTACGGCCGTAAGGCGTGATCAGGTACGGCCGTAAGGTGCTGGGCAGCATCCGGACGAAGACCG
Organism: Orobanche coerulescens; assembly: GCA_033398695.1. Taxonomy (NCBI): domain Eukaryota; kingdom Viridiplantae; phylum Streptophyta; class Magnoliopsida; order Lamiales; family Orobanchaceae; genus Orobanche; species Orobanche coerulescens. The sequence continues at coordinate 100,246,613 of CM065801.1, read as the reverse complement.
GTTACGGCCGTAAGGCGGACTACCTACGGCGGTACGTGGTCGGCAGGCTGCTTGGCAGTATATATATGATCGATCGGACGGGTTTACACCCATTTTTCTCATCCCTCTCATTTTCTTCCGCGGCTGGGACTTGGAGTAAGTGATTAGATGTTGTTTATCTATCAATACACGAAGTTCTTGAGTTTCTAACATCAATCAATCATCCCATAACCTCCTACGATCTACCGAATCAAGGTTAGATTTCTTGATAATCTAGTTTTGGGGAAATTGGGGTTTTTGTTGGTTTTCATCCGTTTGAGCAGTAATAACTTAGATTATTGATGGATTATTGATTATTTAGATGTATTATATCATTTCCCTTGTTATTCCATGGTTGGATCGTATCGATTCATTTGTTCTTTGGTTGAGTTCTTGATCGACGCCTTGAAGGTGTCCGGTAGAATGTCGTAGAGGGGTTTTCGGACGTTCTACGATTATTCTTCCTCGTATGATCGTTGATTTATTAATTATATGTTATTAGGGTCGAGTTTCTTGCGAAGAAACTGAGTTGAACCCTTCCATTCGTTGTCGTATTCCTTTTCAATAGCATCGGGCTTTTCGAAGCTTTCCGGTTGAGCCGTGTTCGTCGGGATACTTGCGTGCCGATTTTATGGCAAGTACCTTGTCCATACAATTCTTGTTTTATGGATATGATATTAGTGACCATCTCTATGTGTTTATTTGATCGTTTGTTTTGAACTTTCAAAGATTCGTTTAGTCTTGTTAAAGGCCTCTTTCAAAACCGTGTGTGTGTTTTGCGAATGGTGTTTTGTAGACGCTTATGTGAATTCTACGGATATTATTGGTGTTGATGATGTGATGGATAATGCGTGCGTACATATATTGCTTCATATCGATGCATTGTGATTTGACGATTGTGCCGTACCTTGTGTTTATTGCCTTTGCGTGAATTACTTGAATATCCTTGGTGTGATATGTTATTTGTGTGAATATGTGAATATGGTCGAAGGTCTACGGTGACACATGGCATGAGACCACGTGGTCAGGATGCAACAAGTGATTGATCCAACCGTGAGAGCCTAAGACGAGACCTGCGGTGACATATGGCATGTGATCATATGGTCAGGAGACAATAAGTGATTGACCCAACCGTGAGATGACGTGGCAAGTGATCACGGTGGTATGACATGGCATGTGTTCACGGTGTTATGTATTTCGCTAGCCAGCTCAGAAGGGGTCCTTATAGGCCTCGGGTGGGATTTGTGGCTTCGTCCTGGTCCTAGGCGATGCGCGTGCGTGATTATGTTTTGTTGATTTTATGTTCGTCGAGGACACATGATTTTGGGCTCTGACCCCATGAATTGTTAGTGGTTTTCTATTTGTGAAAATAAAACATTTGGGCTATGACCCCTGTTGATTTTGGAAAGAGAAGGATTCGATAATCCTAAATGGTTTTCTATTAAAACTCCTGATGGCGTATTAAACCATTTGTAAATTTGTTTCTCTTGAATTATGAACTTTCGGTTTTGGAATGTTTTATCTAAACTCTTGCTTCGGGAAGTATTTTCGTTATGTTTAAATCTTTGAGGATTCCGGATTATTATTGTTCTTGGAACTTGTATTGTATGGCTCGTATTTTTGCACTTGTACTTGCACTAGCAAAATAGTGGAATTTTGCTAACCCCCGAGTAATCGGGGGTGGATGTCTGTATTGCATTCAGGTTTTGGAGCATAGTGTTGGGATTCGGTGCCTAAAACGAAGGCCCATCAGAAGCGGTAAAACGAAAATTAATTCGATCCTAATCCATACGAGGATCGATCGAGCTACGTATATACGAATATATAAACGAAAAACAAGAGTTGTAAGAAACTCACCCTTGAAGTCCGTTGATTAAATGGCAACCTTCTCTTGAGCTATTCCCCAAGCTTTGCTTGATCACTACGAATTCAATCCGCTCCAAGCCCTTGAACGATCCAACACCGAAAGCACCGCGTCTCTACTTGCCACGCGCCGGAAAAACGATCGTAACAATACTCACCTCGTTATCCTCCAAGGATGCGGCTAGATCAAGCTGAGTAAGCTTGTTATAGATATTAATATCACTCTAAGTGTATGAATATCTATCTCTCTCAATATTTCCTCACAAAATTTCTCTAAGAAGTTATGAAGAAGGTGAATAAAGAAGAAGATGATGAAGAAGACTTCTCTCTCTCTCTCTCTCTCACTCTCTGTCTCTCTCTCCTCTTGCAACCTCACGTATGGAATCAAATGAATGAAGTGAGTTTGATGAGAAGTCTTCCTCTCTTTATTCAATTTCCTCTCACATGCAAAACAAATCATCCCATATGATATTTTACCCCACAAGCCATGTTCCTTAATATAAAAAAGGAAACAACAAGATAATGGGAAGGTGGGTGGAAGGGGTTGGGGCGGCCCATGTAGAAATCGGAGGAGTTCGGTTCGTTTCGGACTCCCGAAGGTCCAAACAGATAAACTCCAATTCCGTTTCGATGTATTTATATCGATTAATTAATCCAATTAATTAAACATATCAAATACAAAATAATATAATTAATTTCTCCAAGAAATAATTATAAACATGAATTAAATTAATCACCCAGTAATTTATTTAATTCATTTAGGCCGTAAATCAATTTATCCAATAAATCGATTTGGACATCTAATGTCCTAAATTAGATATCCAATATCTAATATTCATAATGAGAGAATAAGCTCGATTCATTCCGTCGTCAATCATAATGCGCGACTCGGTAGGTTCGTCTCAGTTAGCAATGGGAGGAACCAAAGAGTAGTAGCACCACCTAGCCAGCCTGGCGGCCTACACCGTACCCCAAGTGAGAACGAATGATTGGGATCATTCAAGAACCATTCTGTCGTGAATACCGGTATACATATAAACCCTTCTTTCAAATGTCCCGATCAAGTTATAGGGTCACGGTCAGTCAAACCCTATCTGTACTTTGACTCTATGCATGCGTTAATGCAAATCGAGATCATCGAGCTATCGTGTATCTAATACAACTAGCTCCAATGCTTTGGCCAAAGACTTATGATCTCATCTGCCAATAACCGCATAGGACATATAACCCGCTCACTAACGGGAGAAAGAATTCTATCTTGGTATTCAGTAGGACCTGCTACTTGCCCGTCAAGATGCACGTCGAGGTTGATCCCCGCCTTCCGGTTTATAGGGTCGAACTACTCTAATGAAAATCTTGACATCACAAGAATATCCCTACTAAATCCTCAAGTCGAAGGTTCACGAATACGTATCACAACCTTTCGATTCCATCATTGACTGTCCCGGAGTGAAATCCGTGTGACGAATCGAGGGTGAGTCGGTTCGAGTATACTAATCCAATTAGAATACCTATAACGTGTGATCCCACTAACCATTAGTGTTCGACAGGCACTCTCCTTGTCAAAGAACACGTCATACAAGTCTTCACATAAACTTAACGCCCAGTCAAGTTTCATCGACTTGCGAACGATTAAGTATTTGAGCTATAAACCTTTCCAGTGCCGACCCCCTTATCCAATAAGGAGTGGAACGTTTTGCTCTCAAATACACGGACTAGTTTCTATATATATATTTACGAGTTAGGAATGCCAGTAACTACCAGTAAATAAAGAAACATCCATTGCCTTATATTGATGATTTACATAATAACAAGTACAATGCCCTCACTCAACATCCTCTGAGTGGCATTCGAGGGCATACTCCTAACAATCTCTCACTTGCACTCAATTCCACACACTATGGTATATAATACCCATGTTCTCCAGATGACGCTCCAAGTTAGTCTGAGAAAGTGGCTTGGTCAATGGATCGGCGACGTTGTCGGCCGAGTCTACTCTGTGCAGCACAATGTATCCTTTGCGAACAAATTCTCTTACGAGATGATACTTCCTCTAAATATGTTTGGTGCTGTTGTGAAACCTCGGCTCCTTGGCCTGCGCTACAGCTCCGTCGTTGTCGCAGTACAATGGAACATGCAGCTCAGCACATGGTATCACTTCAAGTTCTCCCAGAAACTTCTTAATCCAGAACCCTTCCTTGGAAGCCTTCGAGTGTAACACCCCAATTTCACTTTGGGTTATTACACGCCACAGGACACACAAAGGTCCCGCCAGGCTGACGACACACGGGATTAAACCACAATCTAATACATAATAACCACGACATAACAGTCCAACAAAGGATACAAAACACGAGTTAGGCCTCGGTCGCGGCCAAAATAGTATATTTCAACATCAATCACTGAACGCAAACATTACACGACAAAGCACAACTCAAAACCAACCATAATACAGTATATAAAACTGACTCAAATATCACAAATACAACGACTGATACGAGCTCTCTAACATCCAGTGTGCTTGTCAACTCCGTGTGCACCACATGGGGGCTCCTGTCCCTCGAGAATACCTGAAATGTACAAAACATTCCACCCCAACAATGGGGTTAGCCACAACCGCGCTAGTGCAAGTACAGTATTACAATTATTTTAATCCACAGGCATTTCCAAAATATTTCAAAATCCAAAACAGTTCAATTTGCGATATTCTGGAATATCAATATCGATCACCAGTAAAAACACTCCGACGATCCTCGCGACCCGGTCCAGCCCTCAAGCCACCAAGTCCCTGTGTGCCCCATCGAGCAACCCCAGGTGAGGATGTCCACTCAAAGTATCTCTCGTGACACGATCCAGCCACTAAGCCACCAGGTCCCCGTGTGACCCCGTCGAGTCAATCCCCGAGTGAGAGTACCCGAGAATAACCTTTCAACTCTCATCATTCACTAAACCATCACAGAAATGCATGCCATAAACTAATGCAATAAAGTACTTGTCTGGACTTTCTTACTCTCAAAGGAACAACAACGAACAAGGCTACAGTCCGAACTATCTTCCAAATCC